>OX422140.1:225995839-226332732 GCA_949129095.1 Volucella bombylans
TCTATACTTGGAAGACCTGCTTTTGCTGGCATGTTTTTGATTGGCCTAGTTGCTAAGGCGTTGAGACTGCATTGGACTGCCTGATGGTATGAAGTTTTGATGATGCTGAGTGTACTCTTCGATGCGCTATCGAAGATAAATAAGGCATAATCTATTTTACTTAAGACTAAGGATTTTGCTATTTGACATAGTGTATTACTATTATTATTGTGTATTACTTTTTTTTAGCTAAATATTTAACAATACTGGTTGTTGCAGCTAGCCTCTTTCTTAAATCTATACAATGTTTTTTCCAAAAATATCTATTACTAAACTTAAGTCCCAGAATAGTCAAAGAGGTAACATTTTCAATAGTTTTGTTATTAATTTTTAAGACTAGACTACAACAATTCTTCTTTCTACAAATATGTAGCGTTTTACATGCTCAAATGCTAATTTTGCAACCGAAAAATCGGACCAAATAATAATACTGTGATAACCACTTAAATGTGAGCAGCGACATCTGGATTCACAGAGCAGAAAATGTCGATACTCGAAGACCAGAAGATTTCGATACTGGAATAACAAAGTCTCGACTGGAGAGTGGAATCGAATTTTCTAGCAAATTGGAAATTGTATGGGACGCTGGATGGCGAGGATTGTTCTCGAAGTATGTCATTCGAGTATAAATACCAGCATCCCCAAGGTATGCAAATCAGTTCTAAAGTGTAATTTGAAGTGTCAATTAGGAGAAGTGATTAAGTGGTTTAAGTAAAAGATAAGAAAAGTATAAGTGGTTGAGAAATTGGATTGTACTGAGAGAACAATTAAATAGTTGTACTGAATAAAGCGAAAAAAATAAGTTCTATCATTTGTACCCACACAAACATTTTACATTGGTGTCAGAAGGTGGATAGGACTTATTGTGTGTAAAAAAAAGTGTTTTCTGACTATTTGAAAAAGCTAGAATGGGTCGAAAACTATTGCAGTTGACCCTCGTCCAACTCAAATCCGAGTTGAACAAGAGAAGCCTCAGCGCCAGTGGAGGAAAAAGTGACCTGGTGCTCCGACTTCAGGAGGCTTTGATCAACGAGGGACATGATCCTGATGTATATTCCTTTGATGTTGACGAGTATGAACAGACAATTACCGGCAATGACATGGCTGCGATGATGCAACTCCTCTTATTAAAAATGGACGAACAAAAGAAAAATATGGAAGAACAGAAGAACATTCTCCAGAATAGTCTGGAACAAAAAATGGACGAGCAGAAGAGCAGCATTGAACAAAAATTCAACGAACAAACCAACAATCTGCACGGCCTTCAACAGAAAATGGATGAACAAAAGAATGATTTGGAAGAACAAAAGAACATTCTCCAGCAAAAATTCGAAGAAATCGATGACAAATTTGAAAGAATAGAGAAGAACGTTGATGACAAATTTGATAGAATAGAGAACAACGTTGATGACAAATTTGATACAATAGAGAAGAATGTTGGCGAAAAATTCGAAGAAATGGACAGCAAAGTTCAGCAACTGGCAAAAGAGCTCGACACAGTGCGAAAACAGACACTGCCAGAATGTTCTTTAAGCAGTCCAAGGAGAAAAGAGTTGAAGCTTCCCACATTTGATGGCCAGACCTCATGGTCTACTTATAAGAAGCAGTTTGAAATGGCTGCCTGTGTAAACAACTGAGACAATGAGGAAAAGTGCTTTGCCCTAACAATGGCCTTGCACGCTCCTGCAGCAGAATTGCTGCAAACAGTAGACATCGAAAAGCATAAAGATTATGTGACCTTAGTACAGGCTATAGAGAAACGGTTTGGGGATAGCCACATGCAGGAGGTCTACAAGGTCCAATTGCAAAGCCGAACGCAGCAAAGTGGAGAAACACTGCAGCAGCTCCAAGCAGACGTGAGTAGACTTGCACATCTGTCATACCCCACCGCAGGCCATGAAATTATCGACGAAATGGCAAAAGATGCATTTATCAGGGAATTGCAGATTCGAAGCTACAGTCAGCAGTAAGGATGGCCGGGAAAAGAACCCTTGCTGAAGCACTTGCCTTCGCTCTGGCGATGGAAGCAGCCAATCAGGCTTCCAGGGGAACACATTTCGTCAGGGAAGTAACATCTATCGAATGCTCCTGCACAAGAATTTGTGCCGAGGAGAGAGATACTCGACGGGATAGACGGATAATGCGCTGCTGGAATTGCAATAAAATAGGACACCTTCGAAGGTAGTGTAAAGAACCGGTGCGACGAAAAGACTGCCCTCACTGTGGTGGTAAGCAAATAGAGGAAGAAACCCGCAGAAACAGCTATCAAGAAGCCAGTCAACCTTCCCGAAGCCGTCAGTCGGGAAATGCTTAAGCACCAACTTCGCGGGGCAGAAGTTGGTAGCAGGAGTCGACGGCCCCAGGACCATCATCCAAGTCTCACTGGCAAAACGATGCAACAAAAGCCTTCCAGTAGAAGTAGTCAGTGGAAAAGAAAAATGGATGGCAACAATAGACACCGGTGCCACGGCCTCAATCATCAGGAGGAATCTTGTGCAGAAGTCTTGGCTGCATAACACTAGCAGTTGCAGCTTGTGAACAGCTACAGGAGCAACGATTAAGGTATATGGTGAAGTCCGCATAAAAATCCAATTGGCCAGAATAACATTCACTCACGCGTTTCTGGTAGCTGACATATGTGACGAGTGCATCATTGGTACAGACTTCATGAGAGAACATGGACTTGTAGTCGACTTGGGGGCACAAACCCTGAAATACGGAAACATGGAGATACCAATGATATACGGAAACGCCAATACCTCAGTCTCAAATGTCGTAATCTGCGGCAATCAGAGTCTAGAGCCTTCGTCAGAAGCAATTTTGTGGGCAAAAGTGGAAGGTGGTCCTGGTAGCCACCGATTCTATTTGATGGAGCCAGAAAAGAAAAGATACTTCATGGTGGGAAAGACCTTAGTGGAGCCAAAGAACAACATGGTCCCTGTAAGGATTCTAAATCCAAAGACATTCAGTGTAAAGGTGAAAAAGGGGGAGATAGTGGGAAAATGCGTACCTGTTGAGGCTATATCGACCACAACGGAAAAAACGGTGCAACACCGGTCACAAGAGTTCAGAGCATAAAAATCAAGAACCAAATTCTCAGCCTCTGTAATCTGGACGAAGATCAGCGAATCCTGGAAGAAAAACTAATCGGTGAGTACGCTGATATATTTGCTGCACAAGACGGAGAATATGAGCATATTGTTCAACACCACATTGACACCGGAGATGCTCGACCAATCCGTCAACCTGCAAGGCGTCTTCCATTGGCAAAGCAAACAGAAGTTGCCGAAATGATGTCGGAGATGAAAGCTGAGGGAGTGATTGAAGAATCGCAAAGTCCGTGGGCATCTCCAGTGGTCCTCGTGAAGAAGAAAGATGGCAGCACGAGATTTTGTGTAGACTACCGACGTCTCAATGATGTCACTAAATAGGACAGCTACCCACTTCCGAGAATCGATGACACTTTGGATATGCTTTCTGGAGCGAAATGGTTTTCAACACTTGACTTGAAAAGCGGTTACTGGCAGGTAGAGATAAATCGTGCGGATCGTGAGAAAACTGCCTTCACTACAGGAAGCGGTCTTTGGCAGTTTGAAGTGATGCCGTTTGGACTGTGCAACACTCCGGCCACGAGCCTTCGAGCGACTAATGGAACGAACATTGCAAGGACTCACCTGGAAAACCTGCCTAGTATATTTGGACGACGTTATCGTCATAGGTAAGACGTACGAGGAGCACCGCGAAAATCTAAAACAAGTGTTTGAGAGGCTACGAAGTGCTCATTTAAAGCTCAACCCGGAAAAGTGCGCCTTGTTTCGTCCGGAAGTAAAATATCTGGGTCACATTATATCAGCGGAAGGAGTAAGAACGGATCCTGACAAAATCGAAGCCGTGAAAAGTTGGCCTTCTCCAAAAGATAAACACCAACTGAGAAGCTTCTTGGGACTCGCCACGTATTACAAAAGGTTCGTAAAGGATTTTGGTGGCATTGCAAAGAGCCTGCATCAACTTACAGAAAAAGGCCGACAGTTCAGGTGGTCTGGAGAATGCGAAAACGCATTTCAAGAACTGAAGCGACAGCTGTGCAAAGCCCCCATCTTGGGTTACCCCACGCCTGACAAAATGTTCATAGTGGACGCAGACGCTAGCAATGTTGGGGTCGGAGCTGTGATCTCCCAAGTTCATGACGGTCAAGAGAAAGTGGTCGCATATTACAGCAAAGTACTTTCCAGACCTGAACGGAACTACTGTGTAACCCGGCGCGAGCTTCTGGCTTTAATTCTGGCTACGAAGCATTTCCATAAGTACTTCTACGGACAAAAGTTTATTCTCGGGACAGACCACGCAGCTCTGAAATGGCTACTCCAATTTAAGAACCCTGAGGGCCAAGTTGCAAGATGGATCGAGCAGTTGCAGGGCTACGACTTTGAAGTGCAACACCGCAAGGGAACCCTCCACTCAAATGCTGATGCTCTCTCTCGTCGACCGTGCGGAGTAAAATGCGAACACTGCAATCGTAAAGAAGCAAAAGAACAGGCAACTATCCAAATGATCAGGACTGAGCCAATAGAGGGTTGGAGTATAGACGAAATCCGTTCCTCCCAACAGGCAGACAATGACATCGTACCAATATTGGCCTGGAAGGAACACGAGGAACGACCAAGATATCAGATCGGATCCAAACTCTGAAGGCATATTGGGCACAGTGGGACTCGCTTTTTGTGCAAGATGGATTGCTGAAGAGAAAATGGGAAAGTGCAGATGGGACAACATCTCGTATACAGCTAATAGTGCCATGGTCCAGAGTCAGCCAACTACTCCATGAAATACATGACGGAATCTCCGGAGGCCATTTGGGAATAAACAAGACGTTGGAAAAAGTAAGGGAACGTTTCTATTGGCTAAGCGCTAAACAAGGTGTCGAGAATTGGTGCAAAAAGTGCATAAGGTGTGCGGCTACCAAGGGCCTAAAAGTAAAGCCACACGGACAAATGCAACAATACAATGTCGGAGCACCTTTCGAACGAATAGCCATCGACATCGCTGAGCCTTTTCCCGAAACCTTTAATGGAAACCGATATACGCTCGTAGTCATGGATTACTTCAGTAAGTGGCCGGAAGTGTTTGCCATCCCAAATCAAGAGGCTAAGACCGTAGCCGAACAGATAGTCAACAACTTGGTGAGCAGATTTGGGGTCCCAATAGAGCTGCACTCTGATCAAGGGCGAAACTTGGAATCAAAAGTCTTCCAGGAAATATGCCAATATTTGGGAATAAGAAAGACAAGGACAATGTCACTACACCCTCAATCTGATGGAATGGTCGAGCGATTCAATCGGACCTTGAAAGAGCATCTAAGGTTGTTAGCAACTGCCAGCGGGATTGGGATCGACACATACCCCTCTTCTTAATGGCCTATCGAAACGCGGTCCATAGCTCAACAGGGCACACACCATCCGAGATCTTATTTGGTCAAACAATTCGGTTGCCAAGTGATGAAAAATTCGGATCCCCACCGACGGAGCCCAAAGAGGTGAACAAGTACGTGAATGATTTACGCAGCAGGATTCGTAAATTGCATGAAGACACCAGAGAAAAGATGAAGCTAGCAAGCAGCCGCATGAAAACTAGGTACGATATCAAGGCGAAGGAGCTCTGGTCTGGCTGTATAGTCCTCAGCGTATGAAGGGCAAATCACCAAAATTGCGAAAGGGCTGGGAAGGTTCATACAAGGTGATAACCCGCATTAATGACGTTGTCTACCGGATCCAACGTGGGAATCGAGGAAAATTGAAAGTGGCCCATTTGGATAGAATGTGTCATTTCAACGGGATGCTGAATGACGAAGTTGTTCGGGACGAACAACTGTAGGGAGGGAGCAGTGTGATAACCACTTAAATGTGAGCAGCGACATCTAGATTTACAGAGCAGAAGATTTCGATACTCAAAGACCAGAAGATTTCGATACTTATTTGTTATTCAACAAAGTCTCGGCCATTGATGACTGGAGAATGGAATCGAATCTTCTAGCAAATTGGATGGCGAGGATTGTTCTCGAAGTATGTCATGAAAGTATAAATACCAGCATCCCCAAGGTATGCAAGTCAGTTCTAAAGTGAAATCTGAAGTGTTAATTAGGAGAAGTGATTAAGTGGTTTAAGTAAAAGATAAGAAAAGTATAAGCGGTTGAGAAATTGGATTGTACTGAGAGAAACAATTAAATAGTGAATTGTAACTGTACTGAATAAAGGGATTTGTATTGAAAAGAATAAGTTCTATCATTTGTACCCACACAAACATTTTACAATACTGTGATTTGTTCAGTAAAACTGATTAAAGAGTTTAATTTCAAATAACAAAATGTACAAAGTTTGGTAATCTAAAAAAAAGAGTATTCGATAACCTTAAATAAGTTTAGAAAGAATTCACAAAGAATTAAAAGTAAAATAAAAAAGAAGATCGATGAGTCGTAATGATGTCGTAGCCGCTGCGTGTTCGGAATTGTTCTCCTTTTCATTCCGTAATCACTTATCAGTTTGTCTACCTGACAATTTTTTATCTATCCAATGATTTTAACCGTATTAAGGATGAACAGAAGATGACGGTGCTGTCACATCGTTTGTGGGGTGCGGATTAGGGGTATCGACAATAGACATATCCTACATACATACGTATAGAGGGTATCTCAGTTACCGAGGACAATTCGCTAACTGGAGATTTCTGAAGTTCCGGCTAACAAACAATCGTATAAGAGGGGATCTATTGTACAATATTTTAACCTCCTTCTTTAGTTATAGGCTATTGAAGTGAGCCACATCTGATTTCGACGTGTAATTACTTAAAATACTGTAGCAACTAGTTGCAGCTAGAGAACCGATTATCATTAGTATTTGTGCGTGGACCAAACGTGGATCTGTCGAGATTTCTCATCATTCAAAAGCCAATAGCATATTCAGCCAGTTTGGAGATGCAAAACGTGAAGTACGGTTTCAGAGGTAACTGAGAATCGTATCAAAATTCATGAAACACCAACAACGTGTACTCAGCCAAGTGGCAAGTCGCAAGAAACTTCTCCGTTGGTGTTTATCTTTCAGGGAAGGCCAACTTTTCACCGCTTCGATTTTGTCAGGATCCGTCCTTTCTACTTCCGCGGATAAAATGTCCGCTTCCTGTAGTGAAGGCCGTTTTCCCACAGCTGATGTGTTGAAAGTCATTTCGCACCAGAAATCATATCCAAAGTGTCATCAATTCTCGGTAGCGGGTAACTGTCCTTTTTGGTGACATCGTTGAGACGTCGGTAGCCTACACGAAACCTCGTGTTGCCGTCTTCTTCACGAGGGTTTGTGGAGATGCCAACGGACTCTGCGATTTTCAATCAGCCCCTCAACTTTCATCTTCGACACCATTTCTGCAACTTCTGTTTGCTTTGCCAATGGAAGACGCCATGCAGATTAACGAATTGGTCGGACGTCTCCGATATCAATGTGGTGATGAAGAAGTTTCGTATATACATATTCTCCGTCTTGTGTATCAAATATATTACCGGTTAGTTTTTTTTTGATTTTGTTTGTTTAATTTAATACCCTTTACGCTAGCGACGGCTGTCGCATGACTCAATCCCGTGGTGGTCGATATAGGGGCAACTTTTCCCACTATCTCTCCCTTTTTACATTTGCACTAAATGTTTTTAGATTTAGAGTCCCTACAGGAACCTTGTTGTCCTTTGGTTCCACTAAGGTCTTTCCCACCATGAAGTCTCTCGAATTTTCTGGCTTCATAAAATAGAATCGCTGGCTACCAGGACCACCTTCCACTTTCGCCCAAATAATTGCTTCCAACGAAGGCTCTAAAATCTGATCTCTGTAGATGACGACTTTTAAGACAGAAGTGTGGTATTTCAGTATACCACTGACATCTCCATGTTTCCGTATTTTAGGGGTTATAAACCAATGTCGACTACTAGTCCATGTTCTTTCATGAAGTTTGTACCAATAATGCAGTCGTCACATATGTCAGCCACCAGTAATTCGTGAGAAAAGGTTATTCCGGCCAGCTGGATTTTTATGCGGTCTTCACCATATACCTCAACCGTTGCTGTTCTGAAGCTTTAACTGCTGGTGTCATACAACCAGGATTTCTGCACAAAATCACTCCTGATGATTGAACCGCGGCACCGGTGTCTATTGTTGCAACCCATTTTTCCTTACCGCTGACTACTCCTACCAGAATATACTCATTGCATTATTTTTGCTAGCGAGACTTGGGTTATGTTCCTGTGGCCGTCGACTCCTGCTACCAGCTTCTGCCCTGGAAGTTGGTGTTTAAGCATTTCCCGACTGATGGCTTCAGGAGGATTGACCAACTTCTTGGTAGCCTACTTGCTTGGTGGCGCAGTGAGGACAGCATTTTCGTCGCATCGGTTCTTTACACTGCCTTGTAAGATGTCCTACTTTATCGCAGTTCCAGCAGCACAGTCTTCGTCAGTTCGTAGGACATCTTCCACTTTTCATCGTCCTAATTTTCCGCACAAGCAGTCATTCCAAACAGTTTCTTATATGTGGACCATGAGGTCTGGTCATAGAACGAACATCTTTAAGAGATTCAAAGAGATAAGAGTTTCTGTTTTCGCATTGTATCCAACTCTTTTGCGGGTTGCTCAACTTTGTCCTCTATTTCTTCGACATTCTTCTCTATTCATTCAAACTTTTACTGTAGAATGTTCTTTAGCTCTTCCAGATTATTCTTGTATTCATCTATTTTTTATTGAACACCATGCCGGCTATTTTTTTTTCGTCTAGATTTTTTTTTTGATCATAGAATTTTTGTTCAATGCTGGTTTTCTGTTCCAGCTTTTGTTCGAGCCTTTTCTTTTGCTCGTCTCGATTTTTATTCTATTCGAGGCTTTTCTTCCATATTTTTTTTATTTTTTTGTTCGTACATTTTTGAGAAGAAGAGTTGCATCATCGCAGCCATGTCATGCCGGTACTCGTTTGTTTTTCCCCGTCAATATTGAAGGAGTATGTATCTGGATCATGTCTTTCGCTGTTCAAAGCGTCCTAAAGTCGGAGCACCACCAAGCAGCTTTTTCCTCCACTGGCGTTGATGTTTCCTTGTTCATCTCGGATTTGAGCTGGACGAGGGTCAAATCGTTTTAGACCCATTCTAGCTTTATAAAACAATTACAAAACGCTTTTCTGTTTTTTTTTCTTACACAAAATTGGTCATATCCTACTTCAGCCACCAATGTAAAATGTTTATGTGGGTACAAATGATAGAACTTATTCCTTTCAATACCCTGTATATTTTCGCAAATCAAATTCTGATTCATAAGATGTGTACGCATGTGAATGAGTCTTAATTATGCTTTTTGACAAACTTTAGGTTTGTCTGTTTTCATATCTTCATAGTTTGTCAACACAATTTTAACCATGGTTCTCAATAGTTTGCGTTTTACTTTACTGCGGCTTACTCATAGTTTTGTTATTCGAAGTGCCTGTTTACATTGGCGACGGGATGACAGTCCTCACCATGAACGTCGTGTTCACATTTTCATGGGGTTGAAAGTCTTTCTGACAAGTGCAACACTTGAATCGGAGCATTTTTATTTTTTAAATTTGAGCAGTTGGCATGAAACATACCTCTTTTTCTATTCTTCACATTTCCTTTCTATCAACGATCAAAACTAAAATGAAAAAATATGTCAGAAATGGAACGATATGGAAAAAAAACGATGTGTTGCACCCGAGAATCCACTTTAGAAATGGATTCTCAGTGGAAGTAACCCTTCTTCTTCCCACTTCAATAAAAAGCGTTCCATCTCTTTCGGACAATCTTCCTGCTTGTGCCAATGTGAACAGGGTCTAAGAGTGCGAGACTAGATTGAAAGTTCTAGGTGACTCAAATAAATACGGTGGTGATTGTTTATGTATTAATTTATGTAAAAACATACAGCATCTTATTGTCCAAAAATCAGAAAATGAACCCCCAAGGACTTGCTTATGGTATGGTCGTATTTTCTTACTCCAAAGGAATATCGTTAAAAGCGATAAGTAATTTGTGCTGGCAGAGAGAATCTAGTTTACAGTATATAACTATAGCATAATCGAAAATCGGGAAAGAATGGACTTAATCAACCTCAGTTTGGTGCTAATAGGTGTAAAACTAGAAAACAGCCAGAGCTTTCACAATCCTGCATATACACGCGCTATCTGACTCTTTTTAGGATTTTGAATCAGACCATTGTCTTGAGACCATTTTGCAATGGAAGGAAAGTCCGAATTAAATCTATCCACAAGATCTTCCAGCAGGCCAACTGCTCGAGAAAGGTATATCTGCGCGCCACCGGCATACATATGTACATATGTATTTCGACACACTTGCGGTAAATCATTAATGAAAAGACAGAAAAGAATTGGGCCAAGAACTGAACCTTGGGGATCTCCAGAAACTATATTTATTGGTTGAGAGTATTTTGAGTTAGCAATAACTCTTTGAACAAGATTTGTAAGATAATTCCTAATCAGACACACTGAGGAATCACTCATACTAAAGTAAAGTTTCAGTTTAGTGTAAAGAACCTCATGACTGATCGTGTCGAAGGCTTTCGAGAAATCAAGTAAGCAGAGCAATGAAAGATATTCCTTGTCATATTGAATTCTAATATCGTCAAGCACTTTGACCATGGCTGTAAAACAGCTATGGCCAGATCGGAAACCTGACTGCACTGACGATAATAGATTGAAACGATTGAGGTGGTTCTAAATCTGTTTCGGAAGAATTTTTTCGAATATTATGGACAAAGTAAGATACTTATTGGACGGAAATCGGTTGCTAATAAGGGGTTGTTCTTTTGACCTTTGCTTTTTTCCAACAATCCGGGAAGGTTGAAGAGGTAATGCAGAAATTATATAAATGAGTTAATAACGCAAGTCTACTCCGTCCTCACCAATCGCGTTAGATTTGGGAGCACGAACCTGTAAGATCACATTGGATTCAGTTATTACTTCAAATTCCAACAACTGTGAACCTCCATAGAAAAGTTGATTTTCCGATGAAAACGAAGAATTGCAACTAGGGTTAGGGGAAAAGGCATCAATTAAATCATCTACATCTGGCATTTTAGTTTGTACATGACACTTGCCTATCCCAATAGAACGTAAATTTGCCCAAAATTTCTTAGACGGTTGTTCAATGGTGAGCTTCGATAAAAAATAATGTTTTTTTTGCTCTTCTGGTGACAAATGAAGAGTAATTTCTTGCTTTGCGAAACATTTCCCAATTGTGACTAGTAGAAATTTTTTTGAATTTAGCATATAATTTTCGACGAGTTTTGATAGCATTATGCACCTCAGTGGTAAACCATTGTCATTTACTATTGGGCACTGTGACAATCTTAACAGGAACATGTATATTAAACAGGTCTTTAATTAGGGTCTGAACAATTTCTAGTTTATCATTAATGTCCGATAGAGTGTAGCACGAACGCCATGATAGAAGGCTCGCATAATGGTGATGATTTATTGCTGCAAAATCACGAAATTGAAAGGAGTTCTGCACGGGATTCGATGAGAAAACAAAAGATCATGGTCTGAAACCTCTTCCAGTGAGAATTGGTCTTGGAGTAGCACGTTTGTATGGTCTGAGACAACCATCAAGTCAAGAAGGCTTGGAGGGAGTCAGGGCCAAAGCGAGTAGCATGAGAATTAACGGCCAAAATACCATACGATGCAATATCATCCAGGCGTGAACCAGATCTACTGTCATTCTTCAGAAAATCCGTATTAAAATACCCGCATAGTATAATATTGTGATAACCACTTAAATGTGAGCAGCGACATCTAGATTTACAGAGCAGAAGATGTCGATACTCGAATACCAGAAGATTTCGATACTTGAATAACAGAGTCTCGACCATTGATGACTGGAGAGTGGAATCGAATCTTCTAGCAAATTGGAAATTGTATGGGACGCTGGATGGCGAGGATTGTTCTCGAAATATGTCATTCGAGTATAAATACCAGCATCCCGAAGGTATGCAAATCAGTTCTAAAGTGAAATTTGAAGTGTTAATTAAGAGAAGTGATTAAGTGGTTTAAGTAAAAGATAAGAAAAGTATAAGCGATTGAGAAATTGGATAGTACTGAGAGAAACAATTAAATAGTGAATTGTAACTGTACTGAATAAAGCGATTTCTATTGAAAAGAATAAGTTCTATCATTTGTACCCACACAAAAATTTTACATTGGTGTCAGAAATGGGATAGGACTTATTGTGTGTAAAAAAAAAAAAAAAAAAAAAAGTATTTTCTGACTATTTGAAAAAGCTAGAATGGGTCGAAAACTATTACAGTTGACCCTCGTCCAACTCAAATCCGAGTTGAACAAGAGAAGCCTCAGCGCCAGTGGAGGAAAAAGTGACCTGGTGACCTGGTGCTCCGACTTCATGAGGCTTTGAACAACGAGGGACATGATCCTGATGCGTATTCCTTTGATGTTGACGAGGATGAACAGACAAGTACCGGCAAGGACATGGCTGCGATGATGCAACTCCTCTTGTTAAAAATGGACGAACCAAAGAAAAATATGGAAGAACAGAAGAACATTCTCCAGAACAGTCTGGAACAAAAAATGGACGAGCAGAAGAGCAGCATTGAACAAAAATTCAACGAACAAACCAACAATCTGCAACAAAAAATGGATGAACAAAAGAATAATCTGGAAGAACAAAAGAACATTCTCCAGCAAAAATTCGAAGAAATCGATGACAAATTTGAAAGAATAGAGAAGAACGTTGATGACAAATTTGATAGAATAGAGAAGAACGTTGATGACAAATTTGATACAATAGAGAAGAATGTTGGTGAAAAATTCGAAGAAATGGACAGCAAAGTTCAGCAACTGGCAAAAGAGCTCGACACAGTGCGAAAACAGAAACTGCGAGAATGTTCTTGAAGCGGTCCAAGGAGAAAAGATTTGAAGCCCCCCTCATTCGATGGCCAGACCTCATGGTCTACTTATAAGAAGCAGTTTGAAATGGCTGCCTGTGCAATCGACTGTGACAATAAGGAAAAGTGCTTTGCCCTAGCAATGGCTTTACACGGTCCTGCGGCAGAACTGTTACAAACAATCGATATCGAAAAGAATAGAGACTATATGGCTTTAGTGCAGGCTATCGAAAAACGGTTTGGGGATAGCCACATGCGGGAAGTTTACAAGGTTCAATTGCAAGGCCGTATGCAGCAACGAGGAGAAACACTGCAACAGCTTCAAGCAGACGTGAGTAGACTGGCATATTTGTCATATCCCACCGCAGGCCAAGAAATAATCGACGAAACGGCAAAGGATGCATTCATCAGGGGAATTGCAAATTTGAAGCTACAATCAGCAGTAAGGATGGCCGGGAAAAGAACGCTTGCTGAAGCACTTGCCTTCGCTCTGGCGATGGAATCATCCAATCAGGCTTCCAAAGGAAGGCATTTCGTCAGGGAAATAGAATCTGGTGAATGCTCCTGCTCAAGACCAACTACCGTGCAACGAAATATCCTGCGGGAGAGACGAAGGATGCGCTGCTGGAACTGCGATAAAGTAGGACATTTGCAAGGGCATTGTAAAGAACCGGTACGACGAGAAGACTACCTGCACTGGGGTTCCAGGCAAATAGATAGAAAAACCGGCAAAAACTGTTACCAAGAAACCGGTCAAATTTCCAGAAGCCATCAGTTAGGAAATGCTTACTCCAGGGTAATTATCCCAGTCTCACAGGTAAAACAATGAAATGAAAGCCTCCCAGCAAAAGTAGTCAGTGGTAAAGAAGCGAAAGTACAGGCAACTATCCAAACGATCAGGACTGAACCAATAGAGGGTTGGAGTATAGACGAAATCCGTTCCTCCAACAGGCAGACAATGACATCGTACCAATATTGGCCTGGAAGGAACACGAGGAAAGACCAAGATATCAGATCGGATCCAAACTCTGAAGGCATATTGGGCACAGTGGGACTCGCTTTTTGTGCAAGATGGATTGCTGAAGAGAAAATGGGAAAGTGCAGATGGGACAACATCTCGTATACAGCTAATAGTGCCATGGTCCAGAGTCAGCCAACTACTCCATGAAATACATGACGGAATCTCCGGAGGCCATTTGGGAATAAACAAGACGTTGGAAAAAGTAAGGGAACGTTTCTATTGGCTAAGCGCTAAACAAGGTGTCGAGAATTGGTGCAAAAAGTGCATAAGGTGTGCGGCTACCAAGGGCCTAAAAGTAAAGCCACACGGACAAATGCAACAATACAATGTCGGAGCACCTTTCGAACGAATAGCCATCGACATCGCTGAGCCTTTTCCCGAAACCTTTAATGGAAACCGATATACGCTCGTAGCCATGGATTACTTCAGTAAGTGGCCGGAAGTGTTTGCCATCCCAAATCAAGAGGCTAAGACCGTAGCCGAACAGATAGTCAACAACTTGGTGAGCAGATTTGGGGTCCCAATAGAGCTGCACTCTGATCAAGGGCGAAACTTGGAATCAAAAGTCTTCCAGGAAATATGCCAATATTTGGGAATAAGAAAGACAAGGACAATGTCACTACACCCTCAATCTGATGGAATGGTCGAGCGATTCAATCGGACCTTGAAAGAGCATCTAAGGTTGTTAGCAACTGCCAGCGGGATTGGGATCGACACATACCCCTCTTCTTAATGGCCTATCGAAACGCGGTCCATAGCTCAACAGGGCACACACCATCCGAGATCTTATTTGGTCAAACAATTCGGTTGCCAAGTGATGAAAAATTCGGATCCCCACCGACGGAGCCCAAAGAGGTGAACGAGTACGTGAATGATTTACGCAGCAGGATTCGTAAATTGCATGAAGACACCAGAGAAAAGATGAAGCTAGCAAGCAGCCGCATGAAAACTAGGTACGATATCAAGGCGAAGGAGCTCTGGTCTGGCTGTATAGTCCTCAGCGTATGAAGGGCAAATCACCAAAATTGCGAAAGGGCTGGGAAGGTTCATACAAGGTGATAACCCGCATTAATGACGTTGTCTACCGGATCCAACGTGGGAATCGAGGAAAATTGAAAGTGGTCCATTTGGATAGAATGTGTGATTTCAACGGGATGCTGAATGACGAAGTTGTTCGGGACGAACAACTGTAGGGAGGGAGCAATGTGATAACCACTTAAATGTGAGCAGCGGCATCTAGATTTACAGAGCAGAACATGTCGATACTCGAAGACCAGAAGATTTCGATACTTGAATAACAGAGTCTCGACCATTGATGACTGTATTGATGAATTGTATGGACGCTGGATGGCGAGGATTGTTCTCGAAATATGTCATTCAAGTATAAATACCAGCATCCCGAAAGTATGCAAATCAGTTCTAAAGTGAAATTTGAAGTGTTAATTAGGAGAAGTGATTAAGTGGTTTAAGTAAAAGATAAGAAAAGTATAAGCGGTTGAGAAATTGGATTGCACTGAGAGAAACAATTAAATAGTGAATTGTAACTGTACTGAATAAAGCGATTTCTATTGAAAAGAATAAGTTCTATCATTTGTACCCACACAAAAATTTTACAATATGGATTGTGGATTGCAAAATTTATTACCATGGTAATTGTGCTAAGGTAAATGTAGCAGACATGGAATACATGAACACACATAATGTTCCACATCGGTGCGACAAGTATGCTGCTACTCGTCGAAGATCTCTTCAACTGCAGGGTTCGTTGACCCCCATCAACATCGGCACCAACCACATCAAAAGGTTTTAACACAAAATAATCAACCACAAAAAAAAACAAGGTGCAACTGAACTAACCAACACCTGTGCCAACTGCTGGGCAAGCAGCAAATAATTGCAATTTTTAAACACGATAAGTCAGCTTAAAGTAAATGCCAAACTTAAATCAAGAGTAAATCGGTTAGAGAGTAAACTAAATTGGAGATAACAGAAGAGATTAGAGAATGCCGTTGATATAATTGGTGGTATAATGTGCGAAGACAATTTTCAACAACGCATTAGGTGTCTCCTTATCCTCCGATGATATAAATTAAAACATTACATTAATGTTTTTTTTAAAAAAATATTTTTTTAGAGGTTGGAACCTCTTTCTTTATTCGAGTCAAAATTACAACTGGACTTAAACTTAACTTATAATTATAATGAAACCTATGGAATTTCTATGTACGGCGTGAACCTGGTGTCGAATGTTGTTTCAGGTGCTGTGTCAGCAACATGATGGTGGAGCATGTCCGGTGCATAACTCTAGGTGTTTCTGAGAAGGCGTTTGATAACACTCTGGGAACGTTGACTGCTGCTGTTTAGATGATGCGCATGTAAGGTGTTTGATGACACTCTGGGAACATTGACTGCTGTTGTTTAAACGGCGCGCATGTTGGATATCGAATGACTCTGTGGGAACGGGTGCTGCGCATGTTGATATTTGCAATTGTGGATTGTTGGTGTTAACTCCACCCCCTTAAGTGCAGACGTCCTCGTTTGCAGTTTTGTTAGAGAGCAGTTCTGGAATATCTTCAATGCCAATTATAGCTTGATTTCGAGTCCTTTGAGCCGGAAATGGTGTGGAAGTTTTGACTGTTTCTGTATCGGTTTTTCTATTTTGCATTTTATTTATTGCAGTCCTAGCTATGAATGCTATGAGTACGCTAGTTATCGAAAAAGATAGGCATATGTTAATAATCAAGTTAACTTTGTTTTTTGTTTCTAAAAGCTCTATTTTTGTAGTACTATTAGTGATTAATTGTTTTAACATTTCGAGAGATAGTACTTCTTCTGTTCTGCTCATTACGGATGATGGTTGTAGGATTGCAGGCATCAGCTGGTGATCTGTTACCTGATTTGTTGTGATTTTTCTGTCACCAATTTCGATTGTTATGTTCGAGTGTCTGATGATGTAAGTGCCTTTAAGGACTACTGTTTCATTATCAATTGTGACTGGTCCCTCGAATTGATTAAGCAGTAATATGTCTGTTGTGATCTCTTCTATAGGCTGGATGTGTTGATTGTTGCGATCGTACACGTAGGTTCATGACTTTTTAGAAGCTTCGGGATGCAGGTGGTGTTACTAATATCTATGACTTTCTTAAGTCTACATACAGAAAATTTATTATAGGTTTCACACGGCTTAGAAATACCAAATATTTTTTCATTACAATTCAAAATTGAATCAAATGGGATTTTGTTAATCTTATCATTTAATTTAACAGCTCTTAATAAATAAACGTTGCATATTTCTCTTTTAGTTGTAGGTAAATCTATAATGTAAATTAAATTCTTTGCATCGGTTGCAATTCTGACATTTGCAAACTCTAATGCCTCATCTAAGTTAACATATGGTATTTTTTCGTTTTTTAATATTTGTTCAGTTTCGTTAATTTCATTACTTGAAAGTATAAACGAGTTAATTATATTGGCCTTGGCCCAATGAATAGCATTTGACAAATTAACAATTTCTTCTTTTAGAATTTCTAGTTTATATTTAATTTTCATAATAAGTTCACTTTCTAAATTTGTATTTTCTTTTACTGACTTTAAAATCTTATTAGTAACATTAGTTATTTCACTTATCTTATCTAGACTTAATTTATTTATGATTACCTGATTATTATTATTGGATAACACATTGTTTATTTTATTTGTTAATATTTCGTAGTCGTGGTGATCGGGGTTTCCCGCGATCCATTTCCACGCACTACCTATGAAATCAAGAGAGCGTTTCGGTCGTTTAATAATTTTTAATTTAAGTAGGTAATTTTTTATGCGGAGTATTTCAAAGGATGTAATGGGTTGGATAGGATTGTCGGATGGGATATCGTTTGATGCTTTTTCTAACTTCCTTAGGATTTCGTCATAGGATTCAAGATCGACTATGTGGATTATTTTGAATGATCCATCTTGCAGTTTGGCTTGGCCAATTTTGATTTTAATTAGTTGGGATTTTGAATAATCTAGTATTTGGATATTTGCGATGCACAAGGGCACAATAAACCTGTTGGGAAGAAAATCATTTTAATTTTTAATTAAACTTTTGTGCACCGTTTTGCCGGATTCAGTAAGAACGACTTTATTTTTATTTTCTTTTACTGTTTCTTGTTTAAAGCGAGGTGATAATTTTGCGCCTAATCTTTTATTTATTTTTACATAAATAATTTCACCGGGAGAATAATTTTTTATTGGATGCCTCTTTTGATTGTGGTACTTTAAGTCATTATTTTGCTTTTCCTGTAATCTTTTAATGTTGTCCTGTCGTGCTTTTTCGTACTGTTCGGGATCGGTACTAACGTTTCTTCCGAAAAATACCTCAATAGGTCTTATTGTCAAAGACAACAATTTTTGGGACACCGAAAGAGAATAATATTTGTCTTAGTGGTCTTTGACATCTTCAGTAGCTTTAGATTTTAAAAGTTTTGTCTGAGCATATTTAGAGAATTTGTCTAAGGCTGTAAGCACAAGATGCTTCTCAGTGGAATATATGTCCAGGTGAATGATATGTCCGGGGAATTGTGGAATAGGAGTAGCGTTAAGCACTGGTTTACTTGGGTGGCGATCGTATTTGTGCTCTTTACATACACGACATTGTTTGACAAATTTGTTGATCTTAGAACTCATTTGAGGGAAATAGATTTTTTGTAAGATTTGGGCTTTGTTTTCCTTGGGATTTCTATGTGCTCTTGCATGGGTATCTAAAATAACTTCTTCCTGTTTTGATGTGTCAGTAAGGTCATCTATTTTAGTTTGAGTATGACGAACTTTGTAGTTTGAAAAGTAAAGCTTATACTATTCTTGAATTTTTCCTAGAGTTTCTTCATTAGTCAGAAGCCCGTTTATCACTGAAGGGTTAAGAAAACGCTTGAATATAGAAATTATGTTTTCTTTACTATAGTAGGGTTGATTAAAACAAATTCGGCGAATATTGGGAAAGGGGTATTCAATTCTATGGGGAATTTCTTCTCCAACTAGAAGGATAAGTTGATTCCTAAAAACATTGATGGGTGCTTCTACGGATTGGATTAGTCCATGGGATGAGCTATCGTCACTGTGTTGGGAGGCTGAAATAGAGTTTACTTGTGGGATTCCTGAGAGCGCGTCGGCGACAACGTTCGTTTTGCCGGGCTTATACTTGAGTTCGTAGTTGTATTCCTCAAGTATTGATTTCCACCGTTTCATCTTACCGTTGTGGTTTTTGTGACTAAGAGCGAAAGTAAGCGGTTGGTGGTCGGTAAATATTGTAACTTTTGCGGAACCGTAAAGGTAATTTCTCAAGGAAGTGAGTGACCAAATTATCGCAAGCATTTCTTTTTCATTTGCTGCATATCCTTCTTCGGTTTTATTTAACGTCCTTGAGATAAAAGTTATAGGTTTTCCATCCTGTTCTAATACAGCGCCAATCGCATAATTGGAAGCGTCTGTAGTAAGGTGGAACTCCTTGTAGAAATTAGGGTACATTAGAATTATATCGTTCGATACTAGTGAATTCTTTATTTTCGAGAATGCCTCCATGGCTACGTCATCTAGGGTGATGATTTTCTTGCTTGAAAGATTCTTCGAAATTCGCCCGTCCTCTCCTCTCAACAGAGATGTTAGTGACTTCGCTATTTTTGCGTATTCCTTTATAAATCGTCGGTAATAACCGGACAATCCAAGGAAAGATCTTAAATCTTTGAGGGTTTTCGGAGGTGGAAAATTAACAATTGCTCGAACTTTTTCTGGATTCGTTTTTATGCCTTCCGACGAAATGACAAATCCAAGGAATTCAACTTCATTCCGTAAGAATTCACATTTATCTATTTGTACCTTTATATTCGCTTTTTCAAGAGTATGAAAAACTTTTTGGATGTTTTCGAGGTGCGTCTGTTCGTCTTCGCTAAATATTACAATATCATCGATGTATACATAGCATATTTTACCAATATGCTCCCGAAGTACATCATCTAACGTTCTTTGAAAGATAGATGGTGAATTTTTCAGCCAAATGGGAGTCGTGTAAACTCGTATTTTCCGTTGTTGACGGAAAAGGCTGTCTTTTCTGTATCAGATTCTTCTAAAAGAATCTTTTAGAAGAATCTGATGAAACCCGCTTTTAAGGTCTAACACAGTAAACCACTTGCTTTTTCCGAGTTGAGAAAGCACCTCATTAATCTCCGGTATGGGATAACGGTCAGGGATGGTAACCTGGTTTAGCTTCCTGTAATCAATGACAACTCTGTACTTTTTATCGCCTGATGCATCCAATTTTTTGCCACTATCCAGATTGGAGAGTTGTAAGGTGATTTTGATGGTCTGATTATTCCATTGTCGAGCATTTCTTTTATTTGTCTATCAACCTCGTCCTTTAAAGACATCGGGTAAGGGTAATATTTTGAATAAACCGGGCCATCGGTTGTAGTTCGTATCTCGCCCCTGACGTTTGTGGCATATGTCAGTTTTGTATCGGGGTCAGCAAAGAGAGTAGGAAACTTACTCATTATTGATTTCAGAGCAAATTGTTGTGTTTGATTTAGGTGATTAGTTCTTATGGATATTGAATTGACACTTTGAGAGGTTTGTTGTTTTATATGGACTTTAACTTTGTTTTGGATTAACATGAAATTTTCTTTCGTGTGGATTACAGCCAATAGCTCCTTAAGGCTATCGTTCCCTAGAATTCCATGAAAAGAAGTGAGACAAGGCAATAGAAAAAATTTAATTTTTGTGTCGTTCAGACCAAACAGATTGACGAATATGTGGTGTGAAACTCGTACGTTTCCACCTATTGAATTTGCATAAAAAGGTTTTTGGTTTGTTATTGGATTTTTTACCAGTGAGGGTTGTATATAATTCTTATTGGAACCTGTGTCAATAAGAATCTTTAACACTTCGTCGCCCTTTTTGACTTCGAAATAGGGAAGCGACGAGTCGGCTAGCCTAAAAAATGAATATCACTTAATTGTGGTATAACTTCGGTTGGGACTTGAGCAGGGTTTTCTGTACTTTCTTGAACTTGTGAATTTATATAATCCCTTAGGTTTTGTTCATAAGATATGTCATTTCTTACAATTTCAGTATTGTATTGGGTAAGTTCATTTTGAAAAGACGTGTCTACGTTAAAATTTCCTTGCATCTCATATGGGTTAAATTCTTGTTGAGGAATATTCGCGATATCAATACTGTATTGATCAGATGGATTTTGGGAATACGTATCTAGATGGAAGTTGCTTTGCATTTTTTGTGGGATATTTTGTTGAGATGGTATGTATGGCTTTTTTGTGCTACTGGTCCATTTCCTTGAGGTCTGTTCATGTAGTTTACTCCCATGGTAGATGTTTCCATAGGTTCTCCTTTATGCGGTGGCCTTGGTGGTGGCTGAGGAAAATTTCCGTGATTCTGATTTACTTGGTGTCTGGGTTGGTTCGGGTTATAATTTTGGCGTTGGACATTAAAATTAGGTAGTTGTTGGTTATAATTCCTGGGTTGTTGATTAAAACCTGAGTTTCTAGTGGGTTGCGGAATGTATGCGATTTGAGGGTAAAACGGCATTTGCTGTCTGGGCATCGAAGGGTATCGGTTATCCCTACGAGGAGGAAGAGGTGGAGGGTAGTTCGGATTTACTTTTTTACCTTGGTTGTTCGCGTAATTGGTTCGGTAATTTTGGTTTTCTAGCCTAAGGAATAGATAAAGTGCTTGGGGTAGGTCGGCTGGTTCACGTATGCCGAGCAATCTGGGCAGATCCCCTTTCAATCCTCGTATGAAAGTATCCAAGGCTTTATCCCTGTAGGTCTGCGTCAAGAGTGAAAGTGCTTCAGGGCCAACATTCATACACGATATTTTGTTCAGGATTAAGGATAAATGAGAGTATACTTGCTGGTAAAATTCTTGAATAGAATTGTTGCCTTGTATAAGCGAAGTTAACTGGTATTCCAGTGTGCCCATATCGCGTTTGTCTGCATAGTGTAATTCTAGGCAGCGCGAAATGCTCTCCCAGCTTAGAGGGGTATTGTATGATTCGAGTGCAACGTCGGCATTGCCGACAATTTTGTTTCGTATGACACTAAGGATTCCGAAATATTTTGGAGTCCCTTTCAAATTTTCATATAAGCGTAAAATCCTATCAACGCTCTTCTTCCAAGAGCTGAATTCACCGGGCTGTCCAGAGAATTCTCTGAGACAGCAGACAACATCCGGTATTTTATCGAGGTCTGATAAGTTGCCTCGGTGATGAGCATCGAATGTTTGATCAATGCCATGGGAAAGGTCTGCGTAAGGATTTAGAATGTTTTGTATTAATCTTGGGCCTTGATTATTTAATATCTCAGTTACGATAGATGCGATTAATGTATGAAGTGCCGGTGTGGCATTTGGCTCTTGTTGATTAGGGTTTCGTTGGGGATTAAGGATGGATGGTTGAATTGGATTTTCGTTTGCCATTTTAAAAATTTAATTTGAACGCTTCTTGTTTTCAAATGGAAATATGTACTGATAAGAACTTAATATTATTTAAACGTAACTCTTAAAAAATAACTTTAACGTGTTTCACTTTTATAAAACTCTACTAGGCTTATATTATAATTAGTAACAAGTAAATGCTTTTGTATGGAGAGAGTTTCTTTCTTAAACTAAAACTGATTTTATAAAATTCTTAGAGCTATTTTGAAATTGGTTACAAGTAAAAATTTCTTACGCTAATAATAATAGTTTCATCTTGTCCCCCGACGGTAACTTGGATTTCCTCCTTTTTGCGGCTGCTACTTAGGATCCTCAGTGTACACTATTTCGGATTCTCTCCTCTTTTCCCGGCTTGTAAGCGATTTTCTTACGATCGTCTTACAGTTTCAACACTGCACGTGGGTTCAAAACGGTTTTTTTTTATTTTTTATTTCCGTTTTTATGTTTGGACCACAGTTTCTTCACACAGCACTACCACGGCACTACTTGAGGGCGTTTGCGGCTCGCGACACTTTTTTACGGTTCGCGACTGTACTTTACGCGGCACTACTTGAGGGCGTTTTGCGTTTTAATGTGTTAGAATAACTGGGTCCCTGCTCGGGCGCCAATTAAAACATTACATTAATGTTTTTTTAAAAAAATATTTTTTTAGAGGTTGGAACCTCTTTCTTTATTCGAGTCAAAATTACAACTGGACTTAAACTTAACTTATAATTATAATGAAACCTATGGAATTTCTATGTACGGCGTGAACCTGGTGTCGAATGGTGTTTCAGGTGCTGTGTCAGCAACATGATGGTGGAGCATGTCCGCTGCATAACTCTAGGTGTTTCTGAGAAGGTGTTTGATGACACTCTGGGAACGTTGACTGCTGCTGTTTAGATGCGCATGTTGATATTTGCAATTGTGGATTGTTGGTGTTAACTTATAGCAAAATGTTTCTTGAAGCATACATCAAATAAAAATAACAACAAAAAGCAAAACATCATTTGTTGTCATTTCTCTTCTCCCGGTGTCAATAATAAAATCATGAAAGCCAAGAAATATGCAATAAAAAAATTAATTCATCACTATTTGCTGCTGGAACGAACGAAAAAATTTTCATCAACGAATCCTTTACAGATTATACTCGTGCTCTCTTTATGAAAGCGAAAAAAAACTTAAGTTGAACAAAATTATAAGTATTTGTGGTTTAAAAATTCACGCATCTTTATGCGAAAAATTGAAAATCGTAAGGTTGTTGCTAGCTCTTTTGAAGATCTTTCTGTATTGGAAGACTAAAAAAACAACCAAAGAATGCTTTTTTTCAACAATCAATTAATACCATTAAACAAGATTATAGATTGTAACTTATACAATTGCATCACATCAGATTAGTAGAAACCAGGAGTTCTATGCTTTCAAAATTAAAATTAAATTGCCAGATTCTTACACGTTTAAAAAATTGTTGAGGAACGTTAATAGCTCTAATAGAATGAGGCAATTTATTGAAAAGACGATGAGAAGAAATATCATAGAAGTTACTATATGCGGTAGTATGGAATGAGGGAACAGTTACCATGTACAAAAAGTTTCTACGTAAACTGTAGCTTGAGATTAATCTAAAATTCCGTTTACCGGAATTCATAAAAAAAGTCTTTAACACTTTATAACAATACAAATGTTGAACAGGAAGAATTTTAAGGTCACAGTGTTCTAGGTTTTCGGCTTTATTGCACTTTATTCCTATATGTACCACCCCAGCAAGCTATTCCATATTATAATTTCGACTGAAAAAGCCCATAGTAAGTGGTTTTTACCAACTTTGTCGAACATATATTGCGCAAATAGAAGAAGTGTCTGAGCTTACAACGGAAATATTTTCTTAGAACATCTACATATATGTTTACCGAAGCTCATGTTTGCGTCAATGATAAGGCTTTTGAACAACTTTTGAACTCGTCGACAACTTCTATCGGAAAATATTTATCGCTGCATTTCAAGTCATCATTAAAAGTAATTGGAGAAGAAGCAGGTGCACAGTCACATGTTAAAAGATTAAATTTTTCAGTTCAATTCAATTCAGTTCAATTCTATTCAGTTCAATTTATTGGATAATACAACTGTACAGATAAGACTTTGTTTTTTATAGTACTAAGATATGGCAATAATATATAATCTAACAAAATGCTAATAAATTAATATTTTAATAATATAACAAAAAATCAAATGTTAAGCATATATATAGTTACAATAAAAAAAAATAATAATAATAAAATAAGAAATTGGAAGGTAGGAGAGGAGGAAGAGAAACATGAGGAAAAGGGAGTGAGAGTAGAATGAAAGAAAATAGGAAGAAAGAGTTTAGAATTCAGGAGAGGTGTTCTAATACGGAAGCTTTAAATTGTCTGGCTCCAATTATTTGTTTTGTCGATATTGGTAGTAAGTTCCAGAGCCTAGTGACATGAACAAAGAAAAGACGCGATGTGTTCAAATAATTGTGGAATGGGGGGATGAGGTTACATGTCCTAGAAGATTGCACGAATTGAAGTTTTGCGAACAAATACGGAGGCGATTTGGTGTGGATGATTTTATGTAGGAAGATATAACATCTGGTGTCAAGGAATTGTTGAAACGAACAACCGAGTACATTTTTGTGGTAGTGAGAGATGTGTTCACGTAGGCGAAGGCCGTATACATACCTTATCATGTCGTTGAAGGCAACAAGCAACTTATGGTGGGATTGAGAATCAAGTTTACTGTACACAACTATGGCGTAGTCAATAATAGGTATAAGTAAAGTTTTAATAATCCTAAGCTTAGTATCGACGGGTATACAACTAGAATACGGCCAGAGTTTGCGCAACCCAGCATAGATGCGTCCAATGGAATAGTTAACGTGATCGATCGCGGTGAGCGAACGATTTACCTTGAATCCAAGATTGGTTACGACATTTGTGTATTGAAGTCTTACATTATTAAGGAAGACAGGTGCTAAATCATCAGTGTTATACTGTTGCTTGGAAATCAATATTAACTGCGATTTTGCAGGATTAATAGTTAGCCCATTGCCTTGAGTCCAGCTATATATACTAGAAAGGTCTTCATTTATCCTATAGATAAGGTCCTCAGTTAGTCCGATTGGGCGGGATAAGTAGATCTGTGCATCATCGGCGTAAAAGTGAACACTGGTACTGGTGCAAGTTTTTGGTAGGTCATTGATGAAAATGCAGAATAAAATTGGACTTAAAATTGAGCCCTGGGGTACCTCAGTTAACAAAGCTTTACAATTTGAGGCAGTATCACCAAATATCACTCTCTGGCTACGATCACACAAATAACTGGATATAAGACATACTGATCCTTCACTAAATCCAAAGTACAATCTCAGTTTTTTGCAAAGTATTTCATGATTTACTTTGTCAAAAGCTTTGGAGAAGTCGAGCAAACAAAGTAAGGAAACATTGTCTAAGTCATATTCAATTCTAATATCATCTCATGCTCATGCTGTGGAGCAGCTGTGTTTTTGCCGAAAACCGGACTGAGCGGATGACAATAAGTTATGACGATCAAGACGACTGGAAATTTGTTTCACAAGTATTTTTTCCAAAACTTTTGACAAACATGGTAAAATACTAATTGGGCGAAAGTCATTGGTAGACTTTGGCTGCTGTTTTTTTTAGTACAGTAAACACCTTAGTTATTTTCCAACTATCAGGGAAAGATGAACTGAGAATGCAAAAATTGAATACATGCGTTCGTACATTCAAAATGTGGCGAAGTATCATTTTAATGAATCTAATGGGAACGCCGTCTTCCCCAACTGCATCGGATTTGACAGAACGAATGCTTTCAATGACTTCAATTTCTGTTACAACTTCGAAATCAAAATCACTTTCAAAAAAGAGCTCGGTGTTTGGGACAAAAACACAGTTGTTGGGCACACTAGAAACAAAACTTTCGTTGAGATCATTTATATCAGGTATTCTGCTTAAGATATTTTTTCCGACCCCAATGGAGCGTAAATTATTCCAGAGTTTTTTGGTCGATTGGTTGATGCTATGTTATGTAAGTCGAATGATTGCGAGCATGGCGGAAATTACTCCAATTTAAGGTGGTTGGGTTTCGCTACCAACACGAGTATAATTTATTTCGGACTTTCATAGCATTATGCACGTCAGACGTGAAACATGGGCAAGTTTCACTGCGAACAGACACAGTCTTTAAGTGAACATGTTTGTTGAACAAGTCCAACAATAAAGATTTTAAAAATGTTACCTTAGCATTAATGTCTGTATATAAATAGCAATTTTGCCAGGGAATCATACTGGCATCAAGTTGCAGTGAACTATTATTTACAGCAGCATAATTTCGGTATTGGAAAGTTGAAGATGTAGGCGAACGAGATAAGTTAATATTGTATGTACAGAACAGCAAGTCATGATCAGACATAGCTTCAACGGACAACTGACCCTGAAGCAGAACGTTGGAGCGATCAGACACAATAAATAGGTCAAGAAGGCTTGGGGAGTATCAGGTGCATTACGGGTAGCAAATGAGTTGATTACATTAAGTCCAGAATAGCAATCGAATCAAGTAGTTGGCAAGCTTTATTGTCCGATTTATGTAGGACTATGTTGAAATCACCGCAAACAATTATGTGTTCATAGACCGCAGTAAACTCCTGAAGTGCCAAGAAAAATGGGTCAAAAGAACAATAACGGTTTTGATTATACGCGACACCCATCAGCAACGTTGCCATCAGCAACTTCGATTAACATGTATTCTATACTATTAGGATCGAGAGACTAAACAACTATTCGAATATGACAGCTAAGGGATGTGCTACAATATACAGCGACTCCTCCCCCAATTGTGTCTGTGATCCTAGGATGGTGAGTCAGTTTGTACCCAGGAATATTGTACCTATCATCGTCAATATCATCTGCATCCATTTTTTTGGGTCTAAACCAAGTCTCCGTTACACATATAACATCCACACCCTATCCATTAAAAATATAACCAAGATAGTCTAGTTTAGATAAGCTTAAGCTACGCGCGTTTAAATGACTCACTTTAAATCCTGTACATGTTTGGGATAGTATTTTAATCATTGCTCGCGTTGAGAATCCGCTCACATCACCAAGCGAAGACTCATTACTATGAAACATTATATAATATTAAAAACAAAAAATTCGAGCTAAGAGACATTAACAAGCAAGCAAACGGTGTAAAATGGAAAGATGAAAGATAAAGATATAAAGAGGAAGAAGGGATGAGAAAAATTACGGGGGAAAGTATAGAAGAAAAAAGAAGGAAAAAAGATAAAAAATTTATAAATCTGAGGCGAAGTGCCCCGATAAAAAGCATTATATAAAAAAAGTAATTCATAAAAAAAAACAATTTACTTCAAATATAATGAAAGAAGGTAAATGAATTATAGTTTGAATAACGTTACAAGTAGATGACTTGATAAAACCAGATACTCGTAAATCCTTAGAGAGAAGGGGGCTGAAGAACTGCAGTATTTGGGGATGTGATGTCATGGTTTGCGGAGATTTTGAACTCCTTATCGTCTTTGCTCTTCTTAACGAAAACCAACCCATTTTTTGTTCGTACGGAGAAGAGCAGTCCCTCTTTTTGCAAATCATTGGCGTGTTTCATTAATGTAGATTTTCTGTGCTGTCTGGTGGTTGCCAGTATTAGAGTTGGTGTTGTTCAGCAATTCTCCGAGCGTGAGACCTTTTTTTTACGGAAAGTTGAGATCAGAGCTTTTTGTTCGGATACTGATGAGAGTCGTATTACCAATGCTCTTCGCCCGTCGGAGGATTTTGCTTTCAGGCGAAACGCATGGATGTACTCTGACATTTGCTGTTCTAATTTTGCTGCAATATTTCTGGCAAGTTCAACGGGATTCTCACTTGAGTCATATGGGACTCCACGAACAATAACATCGCTGAGCCGCTGCTGTCGATGTAAATCAGCTAGCTGTTCCGTCATTCTTTTACCCTCCTCAGAGAGCTTCTTCATTTCCTTCTCACATTGTTGGATTGCATTACTCAGAGCGCATACCGTCTCACTGATCTTATTGTTTAACTTTACTTCAAACTCTGAAAGAAGAAATTTGAATTGTGCAGTCAAATTTATTTCTAACTCTTTAAGATCACTGGATTGAAAAGGCTTTTTATCACTTTTAGGATGTGGATTTGATTTTGCCTGTTGGGCAGGTGCTTGTGATTTATCTTGTGAAAAAACACTTTTCTCTTTAATAGATTGAGAACGAGTATTGAGTGACATTTTGAAACAGTTAAACACTTTAGGTAGATGACCAGAACAATTTAAAATTAGATAGTTTATTAAGGGATAAATGCACAAGAGTCTGAACGAAGAAAGGAAAGAACAGGCACAATTGCGAACAGTCAAAAAACGTATACTATTAAGTTGTTACTCAAACGTTAGGTTAATAAACCAGCTTAAAATTCTTTCTTTATTAGAAGCAAATGAAAACACGTCTACTCTAGATGATAGTACATTCCTGATCAGTTGAATGAAAAAAAATATCAACATTGCAATCAGGAACAGGCGAAAGACTAAAAAACTTAATCTTGGTTTTAGGGCTTATAACCAACTTGTGAGCAGCAAACCAACATCTTAAAATACTAAGGTTGGAATTCAATTCGCATAACAGGTCAAGGCGTCTAATTGAGCCTTATGAGAAACCAACATCATCTGCAAAAGCTGTAGGGATTCCTTTGTGAAAAAAGGTGTTGATATAAATAAGGAATAAAATTGGCCGTAGGACTGTACCTTGGGGCATTCCTTACTTCATCAACTTTTACCCTTTGTGTTCTATTTGTAAGATAAGACCTAAATCATTGAAGCATGAATCCATAAAAACCTGTTTTTTAAAGTTTCTGAAAAAGAGTGCCATGGTCGACCATGTCAAAAGCTTTCGAAATATCGATAAATAACCCAGCTGTACACTTTTTCTTGTCAAGGTTCGACATGATTCTACCACAAAACTCAAGAAGAGCATCTTCTGTTGACCTGCCTTTTTGGAAACCGAACTGCGTCGTATGAAAACATTCGGTCATCTTAAGATAGCTAAGCATTCTAGTTTTAACTAGTTTCGCAAGGATTTTACTTATTTCTGGAAGTAGTGATATTGGCATATAATTGCTAATTTCTATCGTGGAACCCTTACGGTACGACGTGAGCACACTTAGGTTCTTCTGGAAAAACACCTTTTAGAATACACCGATTAAAAATATAAGACAGGACATCGATTATAAAGAATACAATCTTTTTAAGGCCAATATTTTAAACCCCATCAGCACTACTCAAGATTGTGTTTTTCAGCGTGCCAATGGTTTTTAGAACTTCAAACGAAGTTATTGGCTCAAATACAAAGGTGTTGCAACACGTTTGTTCTGGCTGTAACACCGAATTGCAACATGGCCGTTGAAAAAGCTGACCAGATAATTTATAACTTTCTGATATGTTTGTAAAATATCTGTTAAAAGCATCCGCAATGACTAGTTTATCGGTTACTAGACAGCCATCAACACGTTTAGCAGAAGTTTTACTCCAAACCGAAGTTTTATTAAGAATGTTATTCACAATTTTCCATTCATTTTTGATATTTTCTCTCGCGGAAGTGAATTGCGATCGGTAAAATTCATCCCGACAAATTGGAATTTCTTTTTTAATTACTTTACACATTGTTTTAAACAGATTTCTGAAATATAAATTGTTAGGGTGTTTTTGCAATTTTAATCTCGGTTTGTTTTTCTCTTTTATTTTGTGTAAAAGGGTTTAAGGCGTTTTTGAGAACTTTCGGGTTTTAATAAAGTGGAACAAAGTGTTTATTAAGTAGTTGCATAAAGATTGAAAAGGAGGTTGATGCATTCTCGGATGTATACACTTCATCCTAAAATTCAAGAGAAAGGTTATCTAACAGTTTCCTGTAGTTCATCTTCTTAAATTTGTTATTGGGTTTATGACTACAAGAATTCTCACTTTACAACGTATTGAATAATAACCCAGTCAAAGAATGATCAGTTATCTTTAAATCAAGAACTCATTTTTCGCAAATTGTAGACGAATTATTTTTGAACCGTCCATAAAGTGCCAGAAGCAGGTCTAGTAGGTTCATTAATAAAAGATGTTAGACCATGTGATGCTAGTAAAGCCAAGTAACTTGAAACAGTATTACATTTTTCTAATAAATTAATATTGAAGTCACCAACTAAGAGGACGTTTTTAGCTTTTTCCTTTTCAAGGAGACAAGAAAATTCTTCCATAAATGACAAGATATCGTACGTATGAAGCCTATAAACACAAATGAATACTTAGATCTCGTTACAGATTTCAAGTGAAACTTTTAGTACATCAGCACTAACAAAATTTGCAAACAGTACGTCACGAATAAAATGTACATACTTCTCTTTAATAAAACATCCCACACCACCAGAGGAGTAACTCTCATTAGTATTGACGAAAAATTTATAACCAGGAATAATCATCTTTTTCAGACTCAAAACTCCATATTCCTGTTAGTGCCTGTTCAATTGGCGCGGGGAGGAAGATTGTCAGAAAGAGAGGGAACGCTTTTTATTGAAGTGGGAAGAAGAAGAGTTACTCCCACCGAGAATCCATTTCTAAAGTGGATTATTTAGAAATGGATTCTCGGGTGCAATACATCGTTTTTTTTCCATATCGTTCCATTTCTGACATATTTTTTCATTTTAGTTTTGATCGTTGGTGACAAAGGAAGTGTGAAGAATGGGAAAAAACGTATCTTTCAGGCCAACTGTTCAAATTTTAAAAATAACTCCGATTTAGGTGTTCTACATGTCAAAAAGTTTTCAACACCATGAAACTGTGAACACGACGTTCATGGTGAGGACTTTCATCCCGTCGCCAATGTGCCTGTTCACATTGGCGCGGGCAGTAAGATTTTCCGAAAGAGAGGGAACGCTTTTTATTGAAGAGGGAAGAAGATGGGTTATTTCCACCGAAAATCCATTTCAAAAGTGGTGGATTTATGCTTCACATTTTTTATATAGCAGTTATAAATTTTTTCATTAGGTATTTCGATAGAAAGGGCCTTGGTAAAAATTTGTTTAGCCTTAGCAAGTGCATTCTTATTGTCCACACCTGACATTCCTATGATTTCCACTGAGCTGCTGAGAAGTTGCTGCTGCTGCCAGTTGAATTACCAAGTGATCTACTTTTTTCTTCAGCTCGGTGTTCTTCGTTTGCAGCAGATTTAGTTGTTGCAGAAAACGAAGATTTTTTTCTCCAAGCTAGAGAGTTGTTTATAGATCATCTGAAGTGAACATTCACTCTCAGTGTCATTGAACTCTTTGCTGTTGTTATTAGCAGCCACTTCATTGTTGTTGGATATATCGTCAATTGGTAGCCGTAAATGTAGAGAGCGACGTCTTTGAACTGAACACTTGTCACAATGAAAAGGGAGTACCACTTGTTTTAATAAAATCTGCATCTTGTTCTGTGATATTAACACACGAATAGTGAAAGATATTAGCACAATCACTACAGTTTATTTTTGTTGTGAAATTCCGGTCGATTTTTAGAGCACACAGAGCAATTCATCTTGAATTAGAAATTGGGCATCAAAACATACGGAGTTTGCGGCAAAATTTTGATCTCCTAGTGTGTAACCTCGAAGCCTTTGTTATACTGCCTGATCTAATATTTCTAAGTGAAATTGATCTACATATAATGTCGAAAAAAATAATTATCGAATTCCGGGTTATGAATTTTTTGCGAACCCCAATGAAACGTATGTTGCTGAAGGTGTAGGAGTTTTTGTTCGTGAAGACTTATCACCTGGTAATTATGAAGTTAAAAATTTGGAATTTTTAAGCGCCGTAATTTTTGTAATGAAAGATTTAAATTTATTTGTATATATAGATTTCACTTTCATAGTATACAAGTGTTTATAAATGAATTCGCAATATTTCTTAATGATGAAAAACCGCTAACCTTATTCTTTTAGGTGACCTTAATGTTGACATTTTAGCATCAAGCACTTTTGCTGACTCTTACCTTGCAATAATGACTCCAAACTGCCTACATACCTTTTTGAATGAGATTTCTAGGCCTATTTCCAGTACATGCATTGACCATATATTTTGACGTTTTTCAAAACTATCCCCAAATTAGAGTTCTGGTGTTAACTTAGATCTACGAGTAAGTATAACTTTTTTTTTTTATAATTTACGCGAGCCTAAGGGGTTGATACCCTTTTACTGTTGCCAGGGCGCAGGCGCAGTTTTTTTTTTTTTTTGTGTAGTGGTTTGAAACTCAGGTCTGTTTGGTTGATCATTATATGACTGGTATATGGTTAAATGATATTAAGCGTACTAAGCCTATTAAAAATAAATCTTCAGTTAACGTCTCAAAGATAAATTTTTATTTACTAAACATTGAACTACAATCAGAAAACTGGGAGGAAATTTATTTGGAAAGTGATGCATGCTTAATGCTTATGATTTGTTTCTAAATATTTTTGAAAACTATGTAAACAATTTTACTTATACTGTTCTACCCAAGAAATCTGAGTACAAATTAAAACCCTGGATTAATAATCATTTACTCAAGAAAATCAAACTTAAAAACAAGTTAGGAGCTAAAGTGCGCAAGCATCCCTCTAATCAAAGGCTTAAATTAAGATCCAAGAAAATCAGTAAAACCGTTAATAAAGAAATAATAGTGGCTCGAGATAGATACTATCATTCAAAGATACAGGGTGCTTAGGCAACTCTAGAAAAGAATGGAATTTTATAAATAGAAGAATTGATCGTAATCCAACCAATTCTTCCAAATCAATAACACTTGATAACGATGTTGATGATCCAGTGATCACTAAATAATTCAAGGTCATGTGGTAATGATGGCATCTCAAATATTACACTCAAAAAAGTTTCAATATACATAGCTGATATATTAGCCTATATTTTTAACTTGTGTGTGTTCGGGTACTTTTCTCAATAAATTAAAATATGCCAATGTAATACCCCTTTTTAAAAGAGATAATAAGAAAGACAAAAACAACTACAGGCCCATTTCCTTGTTGCCTTCAATCTCAAAAGTGTTCGAAAAAGCTATTAAGAGGCGAGTATTGAACTATCTCAAAAAACAAAATTTTTTAGCCCTGCTCAATTTGGATTTAGAGAAAGCCTTTGTACAGAAGATGCCCTCTTGGAGTTTAGCTCCTTTATTTACAAATCTTTAGATAATAAAATGTGTTGTGCTGGTATTTTTGTGGACATCACCAAGGCCTTTAATATGGTCAACCACAATATTTTACTATATAAATTATTTTGTGCAGGATTTCGCGGTTTTATGTTCAATTGGTTTACTTCCTACTTGAGTAATAGAACTCAACAGGATTTAATAGATAATTTTGCAAGTAGTCCAAAAGTATTCAACCTAGGTGACCCCAAGGTTCAGTCCTAGGCCCGTTATTATTTCTTATTTACATCAACTCGCTTTTCAGCCAACCGTTATTAGGCAAGATCACAGCCTTTGCAGATGATCTTGGTATTGCCTATGTTTCAAAAAGTCTTATAGATTTAACTGCTGATATAAATCATGATATCCATCTCCTAAGAACTTGGTTTGGGGTGCATAAGCTGGTTGCAGGCAATAAAACAAAAGTAATGAACTTTACGACTGGTACACAGCATTCTTTAGACTTTGAAATCTGGTTCCATTCAAACAAATGCCCCATATCTAATGAGTTAGTCTGCAACTGTAATTTGGTAAATACTTATTTTACACAAACGACATGTGATGCGAATTGTTTCAAGATTGAACCAGTGAATTAAGTACCCACAATTTTTTTTAAATGAAGTGGTTGCATGCAAAGTCCAATTTCAAATATACATAACTTACGAAGCGGATCTAACAATTCTATTCCATTTCCGTTGTTCCGAACAAATTTATACAAAAACTTCTTCACCGTTGTGTCCTGTAAACTGTTTAAGAGACTTCCAGCAGATATTCATATTCATACTCATAATTCTCCTAACCAATTTTTTAAAAAGATTAAGAACTGGCTTCTTACTTTTGACTACGAAGAAATCAAAAATTTGTTGCTGTATGTAATTTAATTTGGAATAATTTAATTTTAATTTCAATTTTAATACTTAAAATAATTTACCAATTAATACTGAATACTCCACTTTTTGTAACTTTTTATAATATTTTTTTTTTAATTGTTTGTTAGTTTTAATTTGTGCTATGAAGTGACATTGCTACTATTTTATTTCACAATTCAATATGAACGTCAATACTTATTCCTATTCTCATTTTTTTATAATGTTATTTTAAATGGTGTAATAATGTTCAATAAGGAAGTAAGAATAAAGAATTTAATAATAAAAAAAAAATGCTCGTATGATGCGGAAAATAGTTGTAAAGTAGAAAACAATGAATCGAAAGAGCAATTACGGTTGGGGCTATAGACTAAACCAATGATACACTTCACATTTCCATTGGAAATTTCGACAACAATGTATTCAGTGTCATTTCCCAATGACTTTTCCAACATTTTACAAGTCAAACCTGCTTTGTGGTAAATTGCTAACCCCCCACCAGTCGTTTCAGTAACTCTGTTATGCGGAACTAAGAAGTACCCAGGAATGCCATAAATATGGTTATAACCATTTTCATCCTCAAGACTTTTGAACCATGTTTCGCTTACACAAATAACGTCAACCCCCGAATCATTAAAAATATGCCGCACGTAGTCAAGTTTTGACGTAGTCAAGCTAAGACTACGAGCATTGAAGTGGCAGACTTTCATAGACATTTGATAAAATTTTTACTAGCTCGTGAACTCCAACCTCATTCAGCGTCTCAGACATAGAGCCACTATGAGCCATAAGTATGAAAAACACAACAAACAAGAAATAGCAGCCCAACTGGAATAACTAATAAGGTATCATTATAATCTATTGGAAAGAAAAGTGCGAAACGTAGAGGGAAATAGAAAGAGGGAGGAGGAGAGAGGAAATAGTATACAGGTAAGTACAATGTTTAGTAGATAATATTATTAGAAAAAATAAAATAAAACAAATCAAGAATTCAATAGTAATACAAAATTTAGAAATTCAAAGTTTAACACATTTATATACAATAGCTCCATTCAAAGACTTAGATTCAAATTAAAAACAAAACTATTTAGGAAAATTTGTAGTTCATGAAATTCTCATCTCGGAGTCATTCTTGCTCTTCTTCCCATACACAAAGCCATTTCGCGTTTTGGCAGAGAATAGCAAACCCTCACGGCGAAGTTGGAGAGCATGGCGAAGCAAGGAGCTGTTCTCTTTTGTTAAGCTCTCATTAATGTAAATACGGGTGGTGGTGTGCGCAGAGGTTGTGCTATTGTCGGAAGCAGACAATTCATTATCCGGCTGAGCAAGCGTAAGGCCATTGTTTGCACGAAAAGCAGCGAGCAGCAAACTTTGCTCTATCTGAGACGAGAGTCTGATGAGTAGCGGACTCTGACCATTGTTTGGTGTATTTCTCAATCGAAAAGCATCGAAGTGAGAGGTGACGTTGTGGTGCAGTTTTTCAGAAATGTTTGTTACCAGTTTGATGGAGTTTTCTCGCAGTCTTTGCGGAATGCCACGAACAATAACATCTCTGAGACGCTCTTTTAGTTGTAGACCAGCCACCTCATGTCTTAATTTCACGTTATCGTTTCGTAGTTCCAAGATGCTAGTCTCAAATTATTGGACTCTTTGGTTAAGAGATTAAATTGTGAATTGTAACTGTATTGCATAAAGCAATTTGTATTGAAAAGAATAAGTTCTATTATTTGTACCCACACAAACATTTTACATTGGTGTCAGAAGTGGGATGTGAAAAAAACAATTGTGACTGTTTGAAAAAGCTGGAATGGGTCGTAGTTGACCCTCGTCCAACTCAAATCCGAATTAAACAAGAGAAACCTCAGCGGTGGAGGAAAAAGTGACTTGGTGCTCCGACTTCAGGAGGCTTTGAACAACGAGGAACATGATCTGACACATACTCCTTTGATGTTGACGAGGATGAACAGATAAGTACCGGTAGTGACATGGCTGCAATGATGCAACTCCTCTTGTTAAAAATGGACGAACAAAAGAAAAATCTGGAAGCACAAACGAATAGCATCGAATAAAAGCTGGATGAACAAAAGGAAAATCTAGACGAGCAGAAGAACAGCATTGAACTAAAATTCGACGAACAAACCAACAATCTGCACGGTCTTCAACAGAAAATAGATGAACAAAAGAATAATCTGGAAGAACAAAAGAACATTCTACAGCAAAAGTTCGAAGAAATCGATGACAAATTTGAAAGAATAGAAAAGAATGTTGACGAAAAATTCGAACAAATGTACTGCAAATTTGAGCAACTGGCTAAGAGCTCAACACAGTGCGAAAACAGAAACTGCAAGAATGTTCTTCAAGCAGTCTAAGGAGAAAAGAGTTGAATCCTCCCTAATTCGATGGCCAGACCTCATGGTCTACTTATAAGAAGCAATTTGAAATGGCTGCCTGTGCAAACGACTGGGACAATGAGGAAAAGTGCTTTGGCCAATGGCCTTGCAGGGTCCTGCAGCAGAATTGTTGCAAACAATAGACATCGAAAAGCATAAAGATTATTTGACTTTTGTACAGGCTATCGAGAAACGGTTTGGGGATAGCCACATGTAGGAGGTTTACAATTGCGAAACCGAACGCAGCAACGAGGAGAAACATTGCAGCAACTCCAAGTAGACCGCTGGCCGGGAAATTATCGAGGAAATGGCAAAGAACGCATTCATCAGGGGAATTGCAGATTCGAAGCTACAGTCAGCAGTAAGGATGGCCGGAAAAAGAACCCTTGCTGAAGAGCTTGCCTACGCTCTGGCGATGGAAGCAGGCAATCAGGTTTCCAAGGGAACACATTTCATCAGGGAATTAGCATCTGTTGAATACTCCTGCATAAGAATTAGTACCGAGGAACGAGATACTTCACAGGATAGATGCAGGTTGCGCTGCTGGAACTGTACTAAAATAGGATATTTTCAAAGGCAGTGTAAAGAACCAGTGCCCTCACTGTGGTAACAAAAAGATAGAAGAAGAAACCGGCAGAAACAGCTATCAGGAAGCCGGTCAACCTTTCTGACGCTATTAGTCTTCGGGAGCACGAGTTGACGGCCACAGGACCACCATCCAAGTCTCGCTGGTAAAACGATGCAATAAAAGTCTTCTGGTGGAAGTAGTCAGCGGTAAGGAGAATTGGATGGCAACAATAGACACAGGTGCCACGGCCTCAATCATCAGGAGGGATCTGCTACAGAAACCCTGGTTGCGTAACACTAGCAGGCGCAGCCTCCGAACAGCTACAGTAGCAACGATTAAGGTATACGGTGAAGTCCGCCTCACGCGTTTCTGACACGCGTGGATGACATATGTGACGAATGCATCATTGGTACAGACTTCTTGAGGTAACAAGGGCTAGTAGTGGACTTTGGGCCACAAACCCTGAAATACGGAAACATGGAGATACCAATGGTATACGGAAACGCCAACACTTCCGTCTTAAAAGTTGTCGTCTGCCGAAAACAGATTCTAGAGCCTTCGTCGGAAGCAATTATTTGGCCGAAAATGGAAGCGGTCTTGTTACCCACCGATTTTATTCGATGGAGCTAGAAACTAGGAAAGACTTCATGGTGGGAAAGACCTTAGTGGAACCAAAATACAATATGGTTCCTGTAAGGATTCTAAATCCAAAATCATTCAGTGTAAAGGTGAATAAGCGGAAGATGGTGGGAAAAAGTGTACCTGTTGAGGCTATATCGACCACAATGGGAACAAATGGTGCAACACCGGTCGTAAAAGTTCATGGCAGCAACAGAAAGATGGCAGCACGAGGTTTTGTGTAGACTACCGACGTCTCAACTATGTCACTAAAGAGGTCAGCTACCCACTTCCGAGAATCGATGACACTTTGGATATCCTTTCTTGAGCGAAATGGTTTTCAACTCTTGACTTGTCTTGAAGAGCGGTAAATGGGAGGTACAGATAAATCGTACGGATCGTGGGAAAACTGCCTTCACTACAGGAAGCGGTCTTTGGCAGTTTGCAGTGATGCCGTTTGCACTGTGCAACGCTCCGGCCACCTTCGAGCGACTAATGGAACGAACATTGCAAGGACTCACGTGGGAAAGCTGTCTAGTGTGTTTGGATGACGGTATCGTCATAGGCAAGACGTTCGAGAAGCACCGTGAAAATCGAAATCAAGTGTTTGAGAGGCTGCGAAGTGCTCATTTAAAGCTCAACCCAGAAAAGTGTGCCTTGTTGCGCCGGAAGTAAAATATCTGGGTCACATTGTATCAGCGGAAGGAGTAAGGACGGATCCTGACAAAATCGAAGCCGTGAAAAGTTCGCCTCCCCCAAAAGTGGAACACCAACTGAAAACCTTCTTGGGAATCGCCACATACTAAAGAAGTTTCGTAAAGGATTTTGCTGGTATTGCAAAAAGCTTGCATTCAGGTGGTCTGGAGAGCATGAAAAAGCGTTTCAAGAACTGAAGCAACAGCTGTGCAATGCCCTCATCTTGGGTTATCCCACACCCGGAAAAATGTTCATCGTGGACGCAGACGTTAGCAAAGTTGGGGTCGGAGCTGTGATCTCCCAAGTTCATGATGGTCAAGAGAAAGTGGTCGCATATTACAGCAAAGTACTCTCCTAAGTCCAGGACAATATGCCCAAAGCAAACTGTCATCACATTCCAGTGAGGATAATCTTGCGGATCTCGCCTCGCCAGTTAGCAGAGAGTAGCCTTTGGTGGCAAGGTCTACAATGGCTTCAACTTACTCGTGATAAGTGACCCAATCTTATCCCCACTCCAGATGTTAATATAGATCACGAAGAACGTCAACAATTGGTAGCAGCAGTTATAAGAAAGCCAACTACATTATCATGGGATCTAGTTCAACGTTATTCGTCGTTGTCGAGACTTTTGCGAATCACTGCGTGGTGCATACGAGTAGTGTTATTTTGAAAATCTCAAGTTCATCACATAGCCCAAGTCCATTAACATCAACTGAGGTTAGATAAGCACACGTAATTAGCATGAAAAATACTCAAAGCATTTATTTTAGATTTGAAATTAATCATCTTTCTTTCATCGGCTTACGCACGCAATTTATTGACTTAGAAGGAGTTGTGCAAATTGGCGGGCAGCTTCGTATTGCACAAAGAGATCCAGATATGAAGCATCCCATAACTCTGCCAAGATATTTGATCTTCACCATTAACTAGAACTTATTGGATTCAAGGAGGGCGTAGTTATGTGCGCTCATTCGTTCATCGTTGTGTTATCTGATGGGTCAACTTCCAGTTAATCGCAACATTCCTTCTCGACCATTCTTACACTCCGGTGTGGACTATGGACCTTTTATTTTAAAAATTTGGAGAAGACAAGCAGCCAAAACATACAAGACCATCTCATCGTATTTGTTTTGAATTGGCAAAAGAAAGCGCACGCTCAAACGAGATGATTTACAAATCTGATTTGTTTATTTCTTTAAAAAATAAGGTTTAACAAAGAAATAATAAGTAAATATATTATGATACTTACCGCGGTTTGTACCTCTTCCCTTGGCTTCGAAAATAAAAGAAAGCGGAAAAGGAGTGGTAGGTTATTGGAAGAAGTGCCAACCGCGGCGATGACAGTAGTGCCAACTTCTAATTAGGGAATCTCTTGGCGAACAGATGGCGCAATCAGGATACAGAATTACACATCCCCGCCCCCGTGAATCTGTCTAGTTCACCATCGGCTTCCACGTCCAACACTGCTAATATCGAAACTGGACCATTTGTAAAGTTACGTATAACTATTATACACGCATCTGTTGGCAGGTCATGCGTTACTTCCAGGTGAATTGCTCTCACTGTCAAACAAGTGAAGAGGGCAGTCCACCGCTTCTCGATGCGCCGACCAATGGTGACAGTTAGTGGTCCGAAGTAGTCTAGACCAGTATAAGAAAATGGTCTCAGGTAAGGCATTACCCGATCCTCCGGCAAGGGTCCCATAAGTGGCGGTATTCGCGTGACTCTACGAATTTTACAAATCCTGCAGTTTGCGATGACTTTGCGCATAACCTGACGCAGGCGGGGCACCCAGTACTTGCGACGTACTTCGCAAATTCTGGTGCATCATCTTATCTGGTGCATCATCAGTGTCGTAAACCGGTGAGCAGATGGCAAGATAATGGGTCTTCTGGCAGCATGCGTCAAACATTAGGCGGCGTCAATGCGCCCAAAGACGTGTAGGATGTCTTCTTCATCGATGTATGACATAAGCTTAGAGATCTCGCTCCCCTCTGGAACTGGTAAGCCACGCTGTATAAGGCTTATTTCAGCGCTAAAAGCTTGACGTTGAGCTTGGCGGCAAAGCTGTCTTTCGGCTACATTTAACTCCTCAACTGTTAAGGCGTGATTTGCACTGCTATTAAAAATACGCAGTACCCAGGGCATGGTCCTGATGTTCCTTCTGAAAGAGGAGAATCGATTCCAATCTATCAGGCTGTTACTTACCACGTCGAGAGCATATTTTGGGCGAATCTCTTCCTCGGCATCGTAGAGATCTTGTACGTTGGCATTGAATGGCCAGTTCTTCTCCGACAAGCATAAGAAAGCCGGACCATTCAACCACCTGGATAAAGCATTAAAGTCAATCTGGTTTTTAGCCCTCGTAGCGTCTTCTGCAGGGTTCTCAGTAGTCGGCACCCACCTCCAACTATTTTGATCAGTGGCCTTCAGAATCTCGGCGATTCTATGAGCGACAAACGGCTTCTATCGGCGATGCTCACTGTTGATCCACTTGATGACCATCGAAGAGTGGCTCCAGAGAAACTTTCGGTTGACAGCGAAAGAATGTCCTTCAAGCACTGTCTTCATAAGTCGTGAACCCAAAACTGCGGCTTGGAGCTCCATACGAGGCACGGTCATCGGCTTCAATGGAGAGCACCTTGTTTTCGCGTATATGAACGCGGTCTCAACCAAGTTGTCCTGATTCGTTGCTCTCCAGTATGCAACAGCTGCAATAGCTTCCTCACTTCCGTCGACGAAAACGTGGAGCTGAAGCTCCTTGGGGGCACCACCATTAAAATAAAAACGAGCAACTGTCATTTCAATTACGTTAGGCAACTGCAAGCGCTATTTGTTCCAAAGGGTGCAGATGTTATCCGGCAGTTCTTCGTCCCAAAAAACGTTGCGTCGCCAAACTTCTCGGATCACCAGCTTCGCTGCTACAATAAAAGGACTCAAAAATCCCAAAGGATCAAACACCGACATGAGGATGCTGAGTAGCTCTCGTTTGGTGGGACGTCGGCTTCCATCAATGACATCCTTGCTCACTCGGTGAAACTGCAGCTTGTACTGGAACTTGTCTCTAGCTGGCTGCCAGAACATGCCCAATACCTTTTCAGCATGCAGTAGAGTGTCTCGGCTAGCTGGCGCAACACAATCCAAGGCTCTCAGGACGGCTTTCGAGTTCGAGCTGAAGTTTCGTAGCTCAAATCCGGCGGCTTCATGTATCTTTCGACCTTGATTTGAAATTCTGATGGCTTGCTCAATGGATCGGAAACTGTCACGAAATCGTCAACATAATGAAAGTCAGTGATGTATTTGACGGCACGAGAAGCCTATATGCTGCTGTGCGCCAGGGCATTTTTAATCTTTATATGTTGAGCAGAACAAGGCGAGCAAGCGGCCCCAAAGTCTTCACCAGCATCTCGTAAATATCTGGCGGCTTGCTGTCATCTCCATCACGCCAAAGAAACCTTTGCTCACATCTATCCTCCTGGCGAATTCGAATCTGGTGGAACATCTGCTTTATATCTCCATACACAGCGGCGGCTCCTCCCCGAAAGTTAAAGAGAACAGATGGCAGTGACTGGTAATCTTGAGGACCCTTCAGTAAGTGAGAGTTGAGTGACACTCCGTTCACCTCGGCGGCTGCGTCAAAAGCAAGACGAAGTTTCTGAGGCTTGCTGGGGTTAACTACCCCGAAATGTGGCAAATACCATGTCCTTGGTCCCGTGACGGCGGCTTCCGCTGGCTACAGCTTACGAGCATAGCATTTCTCCACATAATCTGTCATAAGTGATTTGTAGGTGGCGGCAAAGTCTTTGTTTTTCTTCATCTTTCGTTCTATACCTACCAAGCGCTTCTGTGCCATGGTAAAACTGCTTGGCAGAGCGATGTCATCAGATTTCCATAGCAAGCCAACCTCGAATCGACCAACAAGTTGCTTTATAGTTGAGTCGAGAATGGCTCTAGCACGAACGTCATCCTTGGATTCTACTGGGGGAGATGTTCTTACCCCAAAACTATCTGTGCGAAAATATTCATCAACTAAGTTGTGTAGATCGGCATCAGCGGAATTTGTGTAGGTCAGGAAGCACTCAGGTGTGCTCGTGTGAGTGATCGTCGGCGTGGGACCAAACGGGGTCCAACCAAGCTTCGTACGCGTTGCAAAAGGTCCATGATTACCCAAATTCCATAGTTCCGTCGATATTCCCAAATGGTAATGATCGAGCCCGATCAAAGGTCTTGGAACGGCATTTGTGTATGACTCCATAGGAAATTCATGGCTGCTTGACATGCTACACAAATCTGAGTCCTTCAGTCTTTGAGTAGGTAGGTTGAGATTCGAAACCCCATACACGAGCCAGAGTTCGTACTTTTCCTTCATACCTACTCCACTTATTTGAAGGTCAACCACCAATGTTGGCTCCTGTGCCTGCTTTCCAGCAACCCACTGAATATCGAGCTGGCGAGGACTACCTTTGAGACCCATCTCCTTAATCAAAGCCGCATCCACTATCGAAATCGAGGACCCCTCATCGAAAAGTGCGAACGTATCAATGGCCTTATTCGGACCATACAGCGTCACAGGGAAAACTCTAAACAGGAGCTTCTGATCGTTGTTGGCATTCCCTTTTGTAACTAGCACACTACCAGTGGACGAACATTGAGGAACTTCTTGACTCACATCAGGTAATGGAATTGGCTTCAGTAAAACTTCATGGACTTGCTTGTGGTGTCTTCTCTGGCATCCGTTTGTAGCGCGAATATTCTTCACGCGACAGGTTCGAGTAGCATGCCCTTTCTTCAGGCACGTAAAACAAAGACCATGTTTTTTGACAATTGACCATCGTTCTTGAACTGTTGCTTTGAGAAATTTCTTGCACTCGTTAACTTTGTGTGCCTCTTAACACAAGGAACATCTTGAATAAACCTATACCTGGGACTCCGCTGTGTGTAACACTGATTGGCGCCGCTTTGGCTCCTTGTCTTCGGTGTCTTGGATGGCACAAACTAATTTTGCTACATCAGACATCCAGTCACTAAAATTAATGATCGTTGTGTATGGTTGGATTATCGTTGCGTATCTGGCCCATTCCAGCCGCTTAGTCATAGGCAGCTTTCGAACGAGCTCTTGAAGCAGCGATGGGTTCGCGGGTTGCTGCTGGCCGTTGACTGATTGTAAAAAGACAGCTAAGTTCCTCACTTTTGTCCCAAATGAAACGAGATTGCCCATGTTTGATTGGCTGACAGGCTGAATTTCACGAACTTGACGCAACTGGCTGTTGATCAATTGTTCCGGGCGACCAAAAGGAAATAGTAGCTCTTCTATAATACTTGCTACATTGTCCGGGTGGATCAAGAGAGATTTAACGGCTTCCCTCGCATCACCATGCAGGCATTTTTGCAACCTTTGATTGTTTTCCAGGTTCGTGTAATTGAAGCCCGCATTTGTTTGCAAAAACGTGTTCAAAAACATTGGCCAGACATCTGGGTTCCCGGAAAACGTAGGAAGATCATGGACCTTACGTGGCGTCATCGTATATACATTGGCCCCTGACAACTGGCTTAGAGCATTATCTGACTTCAGCGGCTGTTTGATTTGAGCAAGCGATGGTTGTATGTACGAATGTGGCAACGGTGCGTACATATGCAAGAATGGGGGTGATAGGTGCGTGCTGGACATCATTTGCACGCTCGTGGGTGTTGCATAAGTAGACAAAGGCGAGGAAGACACGACTGGCTGCGACGTATACGTGGCTGGTGGCTGTTCATGCTGCGGCGCATGAATAATTGGCATTGGTACATGTAAGACTGTCGACTGAGCGTGGGTGGCTGGCGGTTTTGCGTGCGTAGATGAAGGTAGCGACGCATACACGAGTGGCTGTGGTGTATACGTAGCTGGCGGCTGCACATGTAAAAGTGATGGCTGTGCATGTATAGCTAGCGGCTGTGCATGCGTAGATGAATGTTGCGAAGCATATACCAATGGCTGTGGGGTATACGTAGCTGGTGGCTGCACATGCAAATGTGATGGCTGTGAATGTATTGCTAGCGGCTGTGCATGCGTAGATGAAGGCTGTGACGCATACACGGCTGGCTGCTGTGCATACGTTGCTGACGGCTGCGCATGTAGGGCTGCTGACTGTGTGTGACTTGAAGTGGGATTTGCGCAACGGGCTGTTGCAGAGACTGCGATTGCATAGCTAATTTTAGCGTGCTACACTGCAAGTCACTAATCCCCAACTGCACTCGCGTGGCCTTGAGGTGTCTTTCAAGATCGGCAATCTGTTCCTGTAACGAAATAACATACCTTTTCTCCGCCTCATCAGAGGTAGCTGTTCCAGGACCATTTGTACGGGCAGAAACTGTTGTGGCTTTGGCGACAGGCGGAGCACACTCAGATTTCCCCAGGGCGATATTGCACATTAGAGTCTCAACAACAGTACCTGGCGTAGTGACCCCAGGAGTCTCACTAGTGGCTGAGAAGATTGATGCTGCATTCGAACTGTCCTGCATTTGCACAGACTGAGTGTCAGTCACTGCAACTGACATTATGACTGCAACGGCTGAGGCTTCAGATGTTCCTGTGGCGCCGACACTACTTACGGCGGCTGGGGTAGTAGTTGGCTCGATGGATGGCGTGACATTACGGGGACTGCGTCGAAGCGGTGGCGGTGTTCGGCTTGTCATAATACCACTGTCCTTTTGGCGGCGTGTGTTGCAATAGCACTCAGCACAGATAGCTGCCTTTGCGGCGGCGGCTTACGCAGTTGCAGGTATAAAAAAAAATTTTGCTTGATTTTCATCATTCGCGATTCACTTAGAATTGGCAAAAGATTATTCCACGGAAGGTTTCCTAGCTGCGTACAAAACATTCGTCAGCTGCGGAGGTATCTATGCCACACTTGCAAGCGATTGTGGTACCACCTTGATAGGAGCAGATCCAGAACTTCGAAGATTTTTCAAATCTGCTTCCAAGGAGTATCGGCACATCGTAGATTTGGTAGCTAACGATGAACCCAAATGGCAGTTTAGCCTCCCTCACTTTGGTGGTAAAGGGGAAGCGGCCGTCAAATCCGATAAATTTCATATCAAGCGAACTATTGGTGAGTCCCTTTAAAAATATGAAGAGTTTTCTACTTTATTAACACATATAGAAGACGTCCTAAATTCGCGACCAACATGTCCACTGTCAGATGATCCCGAAGATATCGAGACATCAACTCCGGGACACTTTATCATTGGAAGCGCTATCAACACAGTACCTGAGCCATCGCTGCTTCATATCCTTGAATCAAGATTACCTCGTTTTCAATATCTGAGGACGATTTTGAAGCGATTCTGGCAGAGGTGGTCAATCCTATTCCTATAGCACCTCCAAGAGTTTGTTAAGTGGCATGACACAACGTTATCTACAAAAGTAGGAACACTTGTTTTGGTCGTAGACGAGCGGTATCCTCCAACTAATTGGCCACTTGCTCGAATAATTGAAACGCACCCAGGATCAGATGTGCACTTTAGGGTCGTCACCATTATTACTCAATCGTCAATTCTGAAGCGTTCCATAGTCAAGCTGTGTCCTTTAACAGTTTATCTAGGGGACCAGGAAGACATTCAACGTTCCAAAGGAGGCGTTGAGGCGGGCGGAATGTTAAAAATCTACTACATATTTGTAATCTGTCAACTCTATTACCGTAATTCAATCCAATCGCTTAAAATAAAATAAATCTTCATTCGTTCACCAAAAAATTTGTTTTTAATTTAATTCTAACAGGTGCTTATCAAACATTTTGAGTATTTGTTATTGCGATTGTCAATTATCAATAGCCGTGTTTGCGCGTAAATTACAACAATAGCATAGCGATGTGCTCTAAGTCAATTTATCAAGATACATACTCGTAAGTAACTCCACAGCTCAGCAATCGAATCCGAATAAAACGCTTTACTCAATTGACCACTCGCTTTCAATCTATATTTCAAAGTTGGCATCCGTGCCAGTCTAAAAAACCACTTGTTGACATTTGATGTATGTCGAAATCAGGAATCTCAAAGTTGCGAGGAATCTCAAAGTGATGCTGCCAGCTTTCTCTCTGGTATAATTACGGATCTCGTAATGGTGTTTTTCTTCTACAGATCTTCTTTTATTAGCAAAAGTAGCTACTGAAAGCTTTCCTTATTCATCCTTGAATAACTGAAGAATGATTTCTCGTCACCAATTTGCAGCTCTCTTGTAATAAGAAAAAAATTAATCACGTTCATCCCTCACTTTCTTCACGACTTCACCCAAATCTTTTTTTTTTTCTTTTCTTTTTGCAACTCAAATGCGTCTTTACAGAAATTCAGCAATTCAGCTACCACTTAAATGTCTGGACTTATTCCCGAATCCATATTGGGAAATTGTAAAACATGCGTATGAAAACATGCAGCATTACACCCGACTAAGAACACGCAGGTTATATAAAATACGTAGTCAACGAACACATCCTTAAATAAACGAAGTCAGACAACCTTCATGAAATAAATTTTTTTACAAAAACGGCGTGATTTTGACATTAATCCATTGTACGAGCAATATGGAATAGTTCGGCAAACAATTAGAATTAAATCAGATGATATTCCTTCACTTTTATTACCAATGCAAAAGGATGAAGAAATGACGAGCCTACAGGAATTACGGATTCAAAATAGACTTTTGATCCAAAGGTATGTGAAGAACAATTATTATAACCCTTATGTACACTAATAATACTCGGTTTTTTATTTCAGTTATGCACTAATTGTGCATGACATGGAGAAAATAGATTTGGAAGTCCCCGCGGAGAATTTATTTCTATCAAACAAGTATGATTGCTCTACTCAAACTGATGCTTCGACTGCGGTACACAAGTTAAGCCATTGGTCGATTGTAGTACACAAACTAATAAAATCATTCCTACATATTCTCAGTAAGTAGATGACATATTAAATTAATGTAATGTGAATTAAGTGTAATTAGAATTTTAACCATTTGGTGAATCTTTGATCTTTTTCAAAGATTAGTTAACAAAAAAAATTTTTAAAAATGTTAAGTACTTTAATTTATTCAAATCAATTACATTGGTTACGTGAAATAATGCGAGCTTCTTCCGCGATGGTTGAATAAGAACTGAACTGCTCTTGTCTTGTTTTCCTAAGAGAAACTGCATATGTCACCACACCACATTTAATGCAATAGGCAAAGAACAGTTGTTAAATGAATAATAGCCAAATCTATCCAAAAAAACTTAAAATGCGTCGCGAGTACAAAAACAAATATGTATACCCTTTTGAGAGCAGGTGGCGTGATGACAAGTGCCGCTTCGCTATGTAAGGCAAGACAAATTACTTATTACAAATGTATATATGTATATATGTGTATGCGTGTTTTGTTTATAGGTTCAACTGCGGTATGCTGCAACAGACCGGCCCCTTTGGAAGCCTACGGATTTCAAGATTGGTGAGCTTCTCCTTGGTCAGGCAGCGGAGAGACCTGAGTCACCGCTCGTTTATACAATCCGGTAGATGTTCTGATTGTCAAAACACGTATATAACCATCAACTCCCTTATGGACTTCCATGATTCGTCCAAGTGACCATTTGAGTGGTGGTAAATTTTCGTCTCGGAGTAGTACAAGATCGTTGGGTTGAAGGTTTGGACGGGACGATTGCCATTTCCTTCGTTGTTGCAACTCCTGTAAATATTCCTTTTGCCAGCGAGCCCAAAACGATTGCTGCAACCACTGCATATATTGATACCTTCGCAGATGGGAATATTTTTGTTCACTGACGTTAAGTTCGGGGATCGCTGTCAGAGGTCCACCAATTAAGAAGTGACCCGGTGTTAGCGCTCGGAAATCGTTTGGATCATTCGATAGTGATGTCAACGGCCTACTATTCATTATTGCTTCAACTTGGCAACATATGGTGTTAAGTTCCTCAAAGGAGAGGGAAGAGTTTGCGACGATGCGTCTTAGGTGATATTTCGCAATTTTAACAGCTGATTCCCACAAACCGCCAAAGTGGGGCGAACGGGGGGGAATGAATTTCCATTGAATGCTGTCTTCTGTACAAAACTGTTGGACTGCGATATTGTGTCATTCAGTTGATGCTAATTGTTGTAGTTCCTTGAGGCTTCGATCCGCTCCTGTAAAATTAGTGGCATTGTCGGAGTAAATTTTTGAAGGCTTACCTCTTCGTGCAACGAATCGTTTTAGTGCTGCGATGAATGCTGCTGTGGAAAGGTCCGTTACCAGCTCTAAATGTACAGCCTTTGTAGTAAAGCATACGAAAATTGCAATGTATGACTTTAATACTGCTCGGCCTCGAATTCGTTGGGACACATACACTGGTCCACAGTAATCGACGCCAGTTATGTAGAATGGCCGTGCTGGAGTTACACGGTCTCTAGGAAGTGAACTCATGATTTGTTGTGCGAAGAGGGGTCGTGCACGGAAGCACAAAAGGCAGCGATGAATAACCTTGCGGACAACTTTTCTCCCTGCAACTATCCAGAACCGTTCGCGCATTATGTTAGTTAAGGTTTGACAGCCAGCATGTAAGTTTTTGCGATGTAGATAATTGATCATTGTTGACACGAATGGGTGCGATGGTGGCAACAAAATTGGGTGAGCAGCATCGTATGCTAGCGGTGAGCGATGTATTCTACCGCCTACCCGAATGAGACCATCTGATATTATTGGTGTGAGGTTTCGAAGTGAGCTCGTTCGATGAATAGGTTTCCCGTGTTTGATGTCGTTGTATTCTCGCTTGTAGTGAGTTGTTTGTATATAGCGGATGATGGCAGTCAAAGCAGATTCCATTTCTTGGGGTGAAAGTGCACCACTAACCTTTACAGCGCCTTTTCTGGAGTTACGAATAAACCTGAGGATGAAGCAAAAGACTCGAAGTAATTTTAGGTAGTTATTGTGATATTTGCAGGAAGTAATAAGATCATCCTTAATCGAAGTGATGAGTGTTAACTTTTGTTTGCGTTGTTCTGGTAATTCTATGTCCGATATTGTTGGTGAAGTTGGCCACGTGTCTTTGGAGAATGACAAAAACTCGGGCCCATGGAACCACAATGAGTTCTTAGCGAGTTCATTTGGATAGACACCCCTAGATACCAGATCGGCTGGATTGTGGTCGGTGGGAATATGTTGCCAAATAGTTGAGTGCGACAATTTTTGTATTTTGGAAACTCGGTTTGAAATAAATGTTGTCCAACGGCATGGTTCAGATGCTAGCCATGCCAGAACGATCGTGGAGTCGGACCAACAATATGTGTCGATTTCGCCATTGGAATTGAATATAGTTGAAATCCGATTCATCAATTCAGCAAGAAGCACATTCAGCACATAATTCCAGTCGTGGTAGCGATACTTCTTTAATTGGTGCGACTCTGGATTTGGCACAAAGCAAATGTGTTTTAAACTGTCCCTTTTCTTGTGTGCGAATATAAATAACCGCTCCATAGGCTCGCTGGCTAGCATCTGAAAAACCATGTATTTCAACATTAGATGACTTGATAGGTACGTACCTCTTTATCTGGATGGCATTAACACAACAAAGTTGTTCCTGGAATTTAGCCCACTGTGAGTGGATCTCCATCGGTAGGCTTTCGTCCCAATGCAAGTTTAGTTTCCACAACACTTGAAGAAATATCTTGGCCTTGACAATAACTGGATTTAGCAAACCCAACGGATCAAAAAACTTAGAAATCTCCGACAGAATTCCGCGCTTGGTTACTTCTTTATTGTGCGATGATGTGTATGAAAAGCAAAAACTGTCATCTAGTGGATTCCAAACCAGTCCCAATGCCTTTAGGACATCCTTGTCCCCAATGTTGATGAATGGCTCGCGATCGACACTAGCTATATCTGTCATTATTTCCTCTTCATTTGATGCAAACTTACGCAGGGGCATAGAGGCACTGGTCAATAATCGAATCACTTCCTCCTTGATAGCATTAACCTCCTGGATGGTACCGGCCCCTGTCATGAGGTTATCAATGTAAAAATCTCGCAAAATGATATTTGAACCGCGTGGATGTTCGTCCGAATTGTCGAATGCTATTTGCCGAAGGCATCGAACCGCTAAATATGGGGCGCAGGATGTGCCATAGGTGAGTGTTTGCAGCTGGAACGTTTTGACCTTGGTGTTAGTTGATTCTCGCCATAGAATGTCCTAGTTCTTCATATTCTGCGATAAACCTACTATATTCCTTCTCTAAGCACGTGTCCTTACTGAGCTTGTTTTCTAAAGATGCCAACCGTTTCAAAGCAATTTGGTAAGAGTCTCCCAAATAGTTAGGGTTTGATTTAAAAGGCAAACGGACAATGAACTTGTTGGTAGTTGAACATCGAGTTGTGGTCTGTGCAAAGAATTCTTCACACTCCTCTTCTTCCAAAGAAATCGATGGCGTGACATTTAGATGTTCTTCTATTACCCAGAATCGTTTAAGCAAGTCATCGGTGCTTGGCGTATCAGCACTAATGACTAATGAGTGGTAGGTTGATTGATCGGCTGCTCTTGGTGATTGGCTAGTTGTTGCGAAGTTTCCTGCAATGACCCAGCCTAATAGTGTTTTTTGCAGACATGGTAAGCCTTCTCCCAGGCTAAATTGTCCCACGGCGAGAAGATCGTAGAATAAGCCAGCTCCAATTAGAACATCGATAGCACTAGGTCGATTAAATTGAGGATCAGCGAGACGAACATTGGTTGGTACCCTCCAATTATAAGTTGAGAAATGTTGATGTGGCTGGTATGTGGTAATTTCAGGAAGAATCACAAAATTTGACGATGTTGTGAAGTTGGTCTGTAATGATTGAAGAGTGACATGACACTGATGACGAACCTTTGTTGAGACAACTGCGACACTGTTGATGCTAAGATTTATTTTGGTTCTTTTTGCGTTGAGTAGGTAAGCGATGTGTTCTGTTATAAAGTTAAGTTGCGATGCTGAGTCGAGGATGGCACGAGCGACGACCGATATTCCAGTTTCGCTCTTCAATTGAATTAAAGCTGTTGCGAGGATAACTTGGCTACTCTCATAATTGGTTTGCAGGGATGACCTAGTCTCTGTTATAGCTGGTGTGTGTGAGGTTGTATTGGTTTCTAAAGGTGCGACAGAGGATTTAATATAAGGAGAAAAAGAGTACTTACGATCTCTATGAAGCATTGTATGGTGAGCAATGCCACATGACTGACACTTGTTGACCGACGAACAATGTTGTACAGTGTGACTGCGACGAAGGCAATTGATACAAAGTTTGAGATCCTTGACTAATTTGAATCGATCAGCCACATCGAGTTTAGTGAAACGGGGGCATTGAAATGGAGAATGTGCAGTGGTGGAATCGCAGAATGTACACTGTCTTGATGTTTCGGTAGCGATGAATGCACTGGCAATGGTGGTTTGGCGTGACTTTGGACTTTGATGATTCTGTGATGCGGAACCTGATTGCGATGACGACGAGGTGTGTGTTTTTATGCTTATCATGTTGAGAGTTTTGCAGCGACGTTCTAAGAAGTTTGATAAGTCCGTCCATGTGGGATAGCGAAAGTCATTGTGGGTGGAACAACTGGTTTCCTTTTCAATAATTTTTGCGACTTCCTCCTCCCATTTAGCTCGTAGTTCATCATGAACCTTTGAGAGTAATAAGTTGAGAAGGAATCCGTTTGCGATTTGGTCATTATCTCCGATTGATTTCAGCGCACGTAAATTTACATTCACAGTGTCAATTAGGGCCCGGATTGAGTCTGTTGTGGGACGTGTTGATGAGCGAAGATTAACGATTTCCTTTATGTGGGCTTCGAAGATATACTGCTTATTATCGAATCGCGCCTTGAGCAACTTCAATGCCTCCTTGTAATTTTGTGACGTTATTTCCAGAGATTGTATTACTTTGGCGGCATTCCCCGTTACGCTGGCACGCAGATATTGGAACTTTTCTATATCAGAGAGGTCTTGGTTTTCATCGATTAATGTGGAGAACATATTATAAAAATCCATCCACTTGATGAGATCTCCGGAGAATGTTATTAGTTGCAGTTTCTGGAGGTTGAACCGGCGTTGGGAAGGGATTTGTATGCACTGAGTTGTATTTAGCATGGATGTGTCGAACGAATGTCGTGGGCGTAACCGCTCTTGTTGCTGACGCATTTGAGCCTTTACATTGCAATAGGCTTCTTTGAATAAATCTCGCTTACCGGAATCAATCTCTGCTTCGTCCAGTCGTTCAATTTGGGATTGTGTTTGATTAAAGTTGATAAACTGGGTTTCCAGCAAACCCAGTTTCGTCTCTAACTCAAACTCAGTTAATTCTTGAAGTCTGCTGGCGATATTATTTTTGAGCTTGGTTAACTGGCCGAGGAGTACTGCACGTTGACAACGAAGTTGTTTGAGTTCCAGAGCTACAGATGGTGTTGGGATGGAAATCGATGGATTCGACTTGGAACCGCTGGCTTCATCAACCATATTCAAGGCTGAAGTTACGTAGAATTGAATTTAGGTTGCGATATCACAACGACGTTGGACAATAATGGTGTGAAAATGCAATAAAATCCGAACTCGAAGGACCTTGGTGAATCTTTGATCTTTTTCAAAGATTAGTTAACAAAAAAAATTTTTAAAAATGTTAAGTACTTTAATTTATTCAAATCAATTACATTGGTTACGTGAAATAATGCGAGCTTCTTCCGCGATGGTTGAATAAGAACTGAACTGCTCTTGTCTTGTTTTCCTAAGAGAAACTGCATATGTCACCACACCACATTTAATGCAATAGGCAAAGAACAGTTGTTAAATGAATAATAGCCAGATCTATCCAAAAAAAACTTAAAATGCGTCGCGAGTACAAAAACAAATATGTATACCCTTTTGAGAGCAGGTGGCGTGATGACAAGTGCCGCTTCGCTATGTAAGGCAAGACAAATTACTTATTACAAATGTATATATGTATATATGTGTATGCGTGTTTTGTTTATAGGTTCAACTGCGGTATGCTGCAACACCATTGTTTGTATTTTGCAGATTATTGGAGTAAATAGCAAAATTGAAAGCAGAAAACTGGAAGCAGCAACAAACTATTGACTCCGTTGATCATATTTTTGCCAAGGGTCAATTAGGAAAATTAGAATGTCCTCAAAAACGTGCAAAATGGTCATCAGAAGGTATTACAAATGTGATCGCAATACATGCAGCTGGTCCTCGAGCCTACTGATTGCTGCTGCTAAACCAATACCCTCTTACAACTGTGATAACACCTACAAAGTGGTGCTCAAAATTAGAGGTGTATCGGGGAATAATTCAATTCGTGTTGAATATTATAAAAAAAACATCGATATGGAAGAAGTCGACAAAATGTGTGTATTTCATTTGACGAAATGAAAGTCAAAGAGAAAATTGTCTACGACAAACGGAAGGATGAAACTTTGAAAGTTGCGAAACACATCCAAGTGGCGATGATAAGGAGATTGATTGGCAATTGGAAACAACCAATTTTCTACGATTTTGACCAACGGATGACCAAACAAATACTGTTTAGTATTATTCACCAATTAAGTGAATGTGGCTCTCTTTCAGTAGTGCAAGGAGCTCCTCCGGATCTGTCGACGGTTCTAATCCCCTCAGCAGCATTGTTTGCAGCTTGTCCCCCTTCGGGGTGTAGGAGAGGGACTCCGTCGTCGAATCCTTCAGTAATTTGTTGATTTTATAATAGCGCTCCACTGAATTGCAGTGGGATCGCATGCCTATCTAAACTAAGTCTTTTAATGTAAAAATTATTTCCTATGGCCGACTTACATAGTTTAATTGTTTCTTTTAACTCCATCTTAAAAGTGTTGATTGGAGGTACCCGTTGCTTAGTTGACTTCGGTGGTGGTTGTTGTTGTTGCTGTTGCTGTATTTGCTGCTGCTGATGTTTCTGGGACTTGTGTTGTTGTTGTTGTTGTGATTTTTGTTGTTGTTGTTGTTGTTGCTTTTGCTTCTGTTGTGTCTGTACTTGTTTTCTCGTTTTCCCATGTGCTGTTTTTTGTTGTTGTAGCGGCTGTTCTTTCTGTTTAGCCTCGCTATTTGTGGGCTATTCCTTAGAAGTCTGGAGTTGTTGTTGTACCTCATTTTGTCTTCTCGCCACTTGTTTGTTTCTAATAGCTAGTACTTTTTGCTGCAGCTCTTTAATGCAACTATTTAATGTATGTAGCTCTTCCTCTTCATCCTCTGACTCAGTAGCCATCAGAAATTGGAAGGTATTCAAACTACCCATATAGCGGTCTTCTCCACCATCAGACACCTTTGTTGACGTGGTTGGCGCCCCTTCCCTTACTCTACTTGGCAGCTTTTCAGTAGAAGTTGTTAGGGAGGGGCGCTTTACAAGATTCGGAGATGAATTCAGCCTCCTCCTCCTCTTCTTCGCACCATTTTCCGATGACATCATGTCATCTGCTGGTCCCGCTATTGGAATAGAGTTGGTGCTAAAAATGCATAAGGTGTGCGGCTACCAAGGGTCCGAAACTAAAGACACATGGACAAATTCAACAATACAGTGTCGGAGCACCATTCGAACAAGTAGGCATCGTCATCGCTGAGCCGTTTCTTGAAACCTTTAATGGCAACCGATACAGCCTCGTGGTCATGGAATACTTCTGGAAATGTTTGCCTTCCCAAATCAAGAGGCTAAGACCGTAGCCGAACAGATAGTCAAAAACTGGGTGAGCAGATTTGAGGTCCCAATGGAGCTACACTCTGATCAAGGGCGAAACTTTGAATCAAAAGTCTTCCAGGAAGTTGTGCCGATATGTGGGAATGAGAAAGACAAACACAACGCCACTGCATGCTCAATCTGATGAAATGGTCGAGCGATTCAATCGGACCTTAGATGAGCATTTGTCTAAGGTCGTCAGCAACTGCCATCGTAGCTGGGATCGACACATACCCCTCTTCTTAATGTCCTACCGAAACGCGGCCCATAGTTCAAAAGGCCACACACCATCCGAAATCTTATTTGGTCAAACAGTTCGGTTGCCAAGTGAAATAAAATTTGGATCCCCACCTACGGAGCCCAAGGAGGTGAACAACTACGTGGATGACTTTGCATGAAAACACAAGAAAGGTACGACAACAAGGCGGAATTTTCCGGCTTCAACGAAGGAGATCTGGTCTGGATGTATAATCCTCTGCGTAAGAAAGGAAAATCACCAAAATTGCAACAGGATTCGGAAGGTTCATACAAGGATACAAGGAGATAACCCGCATTAATGACGTTGTCTACTGGATCCAGCATGGGGATCGGGGAAAATTGAAGGTGGTCCAGAATGTGTCAGTTCAACGGACCGACGAATGATGAAGTCGTTCGGGACGAACAACTTTAAGGAGGGAGCAGTGTGATATCAGTGTGATATTGGTGAATGGAATGGAATGGCAATGAATTTTCTAGCAAAACGGAAATTGTAATCGAGGTTGGACGACGAGGATTGCTCTCGAAATATGTCATTTGACTATAAATACCAGCATCCCCAAGGTATGCAAGTTAGTCGATCAGTTGAATTTGAAGTGTTAATTAAGAGAAGCGATTAAGTGGTTTAAATAAAAGATGAGGAAAGAATAAGCTCTTGATAAATTGGATTGGATTGAGATAAACGATTAAATTGTGAATTGTAACTCTAAAGCTATTTGTATTGAAACGAATAAGTTCTATCATTTGTACCCACTAACATTTTGCAATATTGTGAAATAACAAATTTTTTTTTTTAGTAAATATATACAAAAATACATACAAAACATTTTATAATTCCTGCGAAGCCTTGGCTTTTCTGCAGAAGATTGTGTTCCTATAACAAGCAAAAAACTATAAGTGAGTTTAAAGTTTTAAATTAAGACTTAACACATCAAAAAACGTAGATATTCATTTCAAATTTGAAAGTTCTAAGACATTTTTTCATTTGTCTATTTAACTATTCAAGAGGAAATTTTTTAATTGTTTTTTTCTTGTTTTATAATTTGTTATATGTTTAACCTCATGAGGTAAGGAGTTTATTATTTTTGGAACAATGTATTGAAGTTGTCTTCTGCCATATGTGTTGTTGTAGCCCGGGATATGAAATAAACCTTGTGCGCGTTGTCTGGTATTGATTTCATGCTCTAACGGTCGAATGAAACGATTTTCGGCTTGGTATTCCAAAACCACCGTCATCTTGAAGATTTGTTCGACTTTGAGGACCTCAAAGCTGCTTTCATTTTGCTACCTGTTACACTTTTGAATTATTTTTATAGCTGAATTTTGAAGTCTCTGGAGCTTTTTGATGTGAGTTGTGGCTGCGTTTCCCCATGCAAGAATACCGTATTTAAGCTTTGATTCTATTAATGCATAATAGACCTGTCGTAACACCTGCTCAGAAGCATAATACTTCAAGTGAGAGAGGGCATAAATACCCTTCTTTAGGTCACTGCCTAGCTTGCTTATGTGCTTGTCCCAGAGGACGAGTGAGTCAATAACTACACCAAGGTACTTGTAACTTTCAATGAATGCTTGATCCACAACAGCTAACTTCCAATTGATGCGGGGTGCTGACTGGTCATAGACAAGGACTACATCTCCTTCTTTTATGTGCACAGAAGATCCGCCAGGTTTGTGGTGAAATGATCGCAGGAGCTGAAGATATTCGAATTTCCATCTTTTTCTCAATAGCACTGTGTACTTCATTCGTCGTCTCCAACTATTTCGAATTTGTTCCGCATCTATTTCATTTGGCGACGGATTCATAATTTGACCTCGGGGCTGTAATAGAAAATCTGAAGGTGTTAGAGCTGTCAAATCTAAAGGATTAGCACTTAAATAGGTCAAGGGACGACTATTAACAATCTCTTCAACTTCGATTGTGATTGTCCTCAGCTGCTCAAATGTTAATTTTGCCTTACCGATGGAAACTTTCATTAGATTTCTAAAAGTGCGTATTAACCTTTCCCAAAAACCTCCCCACCATGGGGCACGCTCTACTATAAAACGCCAATGAATTCTTCTTTGCGAAAGATATTTCTGGACAACTTCTTCATCCCAAAGGTATCAGGACTCCTTAGCTCGAGCGCTACTTTTCGAAAGGTGCGAGCATTGTCGGAAAGGATTATAGAGGGTACACCACGTCTACCAATAAAACGTCTCAGGCTCATCAAGAAATCTTCGGTCGACATACTTCGCACTAGATCCAAATGAATTGCGCGTACTGCAGCGCATGTAAAAATAGCAATATAGATTTTAGTCGGGTTACATTGACTATCGTAGCAATAGAGTGGACCAGCAAAATCTACTCCCACGTTGTCGAAGGGTCGAGACAAACTAATCCTTTCAATCGGCAGCGGGGCGAATGGTTGAGAAGCATGTGGACCCCAAAGCTTCCTACATACAACACATGCCTTGAGACGTCTTTTGACAACTTGTCGGCCTTTTATGATCCATACGCATTTACGTAAATGAGTCATAACGATGTTCGTACCAGCATGAAGAGTCCTTTGATGGCATTCGTCAATAAGAATATCGACAATGTGTGACTTTGAGGGGAGAATCATCGGGTGCTTTATTTCCATCGGCAAATTTAACATTTGTAAGCGACCACCCAATCTCAATATACCATCCGAGTCTAAAAAGGGGGATAGCTCCAATAGCTTTGACGACTTTAATGCTTTGTTCTTCTGTAAAAAATCGATTTCGTTAGAAAAATTTGCTCTTTGTACATACCTGATCCAATAATTTTCAGCGTTTTGAATCTCCTCTGTCGTTACAGCTGGTATTGATGGCTCGACATGAGAACCGACCTCTGATTCGCCATGTTTAACTCTCGCTTTCTGTATAAACCGAAATATGAATGCAGTTACACGAAGCAATCGATTCCAGTCGCTGTAATCGTAATATTGAATTAGTGGATCCAATTTGACTATAGCACTGGGTGGTGTTTCCAATAAAAGACATGTTCCAACAGTATGTCGTTCAGGTGTATTACAATCGTTCACAGCATCGTTTTCTTGAAACCACTGAGGTCTATGGGCCCAAATTGTTGATTTATGAAGTGCACTCCCACTGATGCCTCGGGTGAGAAGGTCCGCTGGATTCTCCTTCCCTTTGCAATGCCTCCACTGTGATACTTGTGTTAACCATCTAATTTCGTCTACGCGGTTCTGAACAAATGGTTTCCATCGTTGCAGTTTGCCTTGGATCCAACGTAGCGTGATTTTAGAGTCTGTCCACAGAATGAATTCCATAGCGGGTAACTTCAAACTCTTTTCCAAAAATGCTCGTAAGCGTGCAGCTATTAAAGCAGCGATCAGCTCTAACTTGGGAAGTGTCAATTCACTATCGCCACTTATTTTTAGGGGCGCAACTCGATTTTTTGCACACAAAAGAGAAACACTGACCTGTCCGCTTATTGAAATGCTTTTGAGGAAAGTCACTGTGCCAAACTCTTTTGTACTTGCATCCGCAAATAATATATGAATCTGCACCATTCAGCCACTCAATGGCGATGTAAGCACTGCTCTGGGAAACATCATATTCTTCAACTGCAAAATACTCCTGGTGCATTCTTCCCATTCAGCCATCAAGTCACCTAGCATTTAAGAAACATATACATATATCAGTGTATACAAAGGTGTATACTGATGTATGTATATGATTGTGTATAATGTCTATGTGTGTTTATGTGTGTATTGTGCATTTAGGTTAGGTAGGCTAAGATTTATTTTAAGTTAGATACTAAGTTTTTATAAAAAATAAATGTCCATATGCTAAGTTTTTGTAAACAAATTTTTTCTTAGCTTTAAGTATAGAAAATAAGTATTTATAAATAAAATGTAACTGCAGTCGAAAGACATAGATATAAGTATTCAGAGTAGCTTAGAGTGCCTGTGTGGGGCCAGTAAGTTAGTATAAGATTGTTAAGTAATTGTAAGCTAGCATTTAAGCATTTTTTGTTAGAATGTAAGATTTAGTGTTAAGAAAATAAAATGCATTTAAAACTAACTAACTAAGCCATCAAGTCACCTGTAACTACTTCATCCCAATGCAGCTTTTTTTTCCACAATACCTGGAAGAAAATCTTTAATTTTACAGTGATAGGACCAAGTATACCTAACGGATCAAATATCCTTGCAATCAACTGCAATAAGTTGCGTTTTGTCCCTGTTGTCCATGGCGACGAAAGTTTTTTTTTCTACTGACTCTATTGGCACAGATAACTCATCAGTAAAGATGAACCAAACTAATCCCAGGACCTTTTGCTTATGAGGACTATCATTGGAGTTCATTGCATCACGAATTTTAGCGCTATTCGAATTCCATTTATGTAGCTTCATTGAAGCACCTTGAAGAACATTGGCTGCTTCTTGGTAAATCCGGACACCATCATATTCATCATCCAGGCTGAGGAGTAGGTCATCCATATAAAAATTGTCCATTAAAACTGAACAAGTCTCAGGGAATTTGTTCGCCTCATGTTTTAAGTGATGATTTATCGTTGCACACAACAAAAAAGGGCTGCAGTTAACCCCAAAGGTCACTCTTGCCATCCTATATTCTTTGTACTCTCGCTTATTGTCAACTATGTTGACTTTATTGGAATACCAAAGAAACGATGTGAATCACGATCTTCCTCGCTCAAAAGAATTTGAAGAAACGCCTTCTCGATGTCAGCAACAATTCCGTAAAGACCAATGCTAAAATTCAGCAATATTCTCATTACGTCGGGCAATAGATAGGCTCCTGTCCAGAGATGATCATTGAGTGAGCGACTTCCATCAGAGTGTGCAGAAGCATCAAAAACCACGCGCAGTTTGGTGGTACCCTCCTCATTATACACAAGTGTATGTGGTAAATAAAACACATGAGGGTGACGATCGACCAAGTTGACAACAGGTTTTGCAATGTCCTCATATGAGATTTCTTATAGCAGCATCATATTCAATTAACTTCGACGGTTCTCAAGACAATCGTCGAGTAAGAGCATTCAAACGTTGCATTGCATGTTGTTTATTATTCTGCAGTTTAGACTCCGTATGTTTCCATGGCAATTTGGCAATATAGCGCAATCCTTTCTTTGCGATGCATTTCTGGATTAAGTTCTCCGTGAGTCTAGCTTTCTCTTCTTCGCAGCTCATAATACCGATTGTTTCTAATGACCAAAAATTTGATAGTTCTTCAGAATTTATCGATGCCAGATTAAGAAAATTACTGGAAGAATAGCAAACAGTTTTATCAACTTCAAGTAAATTGCCACTTACGCAATTGTGAACTCCTTGCAACGTCCAGCCAAATACGGTATCAACTGCTCTTAATTGCTTTGTTAGTCTACGCTGTTTCCCTGTAACGACTGTCCAATAGTAGTCGGAGCCAACCAAAAGGCTCAGCCCATCTTTGGTTTCCAAGTCACACGATCGAATACCTGCTAGGTGTGCACAATCTTTGTCCGGTACTTCCAGGACATCTACACAAATAGCGGGCACTACAATCGCTTCTAACGAAATCACAGTATTGGAATATTGCGATTTCAAATCTATTTTCACCTTTATAAAGGTATTCATCGGTTTTGCTTCTTTGCTTCCAAATGGTATGACAGATAAGTTTACAGTACCGATTGTTGTCAATCTCAATTTCGAAGCAAGCTTTTCGCATATGTTGACTGCCTCCATTAATGACCAGTCGAACACAAACACTCCTATGAGGTCCAACTGCGCTGTTTTTAAAAAAAACATTTTTTGCTTGGTTGTGTGCACACAAATTCAATGCATGATTGCTTGAGCTATCGCCTTTTCTCTTTTCCTCTTGAGGAGAACCTTTAAGCAATGGGTTACACATCGATGACATATGTCTGCCTCTACATTTAACACATGAAAGGAACTTACCGCTTCTGCATTTTTTAGAAGAGTGTCCAATTTTTGCGCATCGAAAACATCTGCCGCTTTTACGTAAAATCTCTCGCTTCTCCGAAATGGATATATTTTTGTCACAGTCTTTCGTTTTATGTACACAAGATTTACAGAAAATGCAAGTATTGGTTTCACTTCTTCATAACATCTTTCCGATGGTATATCCCGCTATACTTCTTTTGGCATCGTCCGTCAAAATTAACTCCAAATAATTGAATTTGTCTGCTGGCGAAAGGTGGTATTTTCGTGAACCGCACTCCGAAATTGTTCCCAAAATGGCAACCAATTATTAAAATTTCCGTCGAAGCGCTTGAGTGGTAATTTTGGCAATTTGCATGTTTCGGTAGATGATCCATTGGACGGTGTCATACCCTTCTCATTGTCCGTTTTCACTATTGTCGGATTCTGCTTTAGCTGGAGTTTTCTCAACCTCATATTTAGACGCGCTAGTGTAGTAACAACCTGATCCTGATATTCTGCAATCTTATCAATTGGATTTTAGTAAATCTTTCTTCTTAATTTCTTCGTTGACGGTATTTAGGCCGTCGTTGACAGCGGTCAACCTTTGGATCAGAATCAATAATTCTTCTTCAATTTCTTCTAAACTGTTGCCATCTTTATTTAGCTGCGAACTTTCATCTTTTAGGTATTCAAGAGCACTTTTAATAATCTTGGTCACTTGGCCACGAAATGAAGCTAGCGCAGACAATCCATTTGTGTTTTTTTCTTTTTTTTTTGGTCAAGAAAAAATACCGCACGATAAGAAAAAACTCAAGACAATCGATTTTTGAAATTTTTATCGAATTATGCTCCCGGGTTTCGGCACCAAATATTGAAAAGAAAGTACCCAGAATCAATAAAACATAAAAACTCGATAACTTTCTAAATTTATTGACTTGAATTTTAAAGGATGAAAAGAAAAGCGTCTTTACTCGGCGACGTCCAATATACAAACAAAAATAAAGGTATAATTCAATATACGAGTATATTTATGTACATATGACAAATGCCATATTGGTATAAAATTGCGAAAATGAATTAGTCACAGGGTGCTTAGCATTTTTCAAAAGGAAGTATTGAAATTGGTCTGTAGTTAGTTAATTGATTTTTAGCTCCACCTTTATAAATCGGTCTTACCACAGCAATTTTAAGTGTTTTAGGTATTTTTGCTTGTGTGATACTGTGATTTATTATACTGCATAAAACCGGAGCAAATACAACAGAATGGTTTTTTATGTCCATCGCTCTGATTCCATCGATTCTACGTGATTTGTTTTCTGCAAGTGACTTAATAATCATATTAACCTCATTGTTATTTGTCGGATATGAGAAGATTGCGTTTCCTATGAACATATTTATGTTGTCCGATGTTTTCACATTACAATGATGTATTAAATTTGCCGATTGTGAAGAGAAGAACTCGACAAAGTCGTTAGGAAGAGAGCCGGTTCCTGTTTCGAAATTATTCGTTATTGCTTCGTCGATACTGGATTTTTTCCTTCCTAGGATTTCATTTATTAAGCCCCAGGTTTTCCGTGGATCTGATTTAAACTGAGTGAATTGATTTTTATAATAGTTCGATTTCTGTATCGCTATATTTTTGTTGATTTTGTTTCGTAGGGTTTTGTATTCTAATTCATAGCTTTTGTTTCTTATATTATTTTTCCATTTTCTGTATAATCTGTCTCTTTGTTTACATTCTGCAATGAGTGCCGGCGTTATCCAAGGCTTGCTTTTTCTTTTTTTTAATTTTTTTTTGACAGTTATTGCCTTTTTGTAGATGTCTTTCAGTTTAGATGCCAGTTTTTCATACATCTTTTCACCATCATCTTCATCTAAAATCGAACTCCAGTTCTCTTTTTGAATGAGTTCATCAATTTTCGAATTGCAGATGTATGTAGTACTTACAACTGAATTAATTGAGAGTTCTTGCTCTTTTATATAAAACAATATTGGATAATGATGGGTGATCTCGCTTTCAATCACCATTGAGTAGATTGGGTTATCGACCTTGCTTACTAAAATGTGATCGATCAACGACTTGGTTCCATTATGTAAAACCACTCTTGTGCACTTTGTTATGACGTTGAATAATCTTGATGAAGCTACCATCTCCAAGTAATCTTTAACATAGCTTGAATTTAAATTTGAGTTTTGTACATCAATATTTATATCACCCATAACAATGTATTCCTCGTGTTTCTTCATATTTTTCAAATCATTACCAAGTTCTTCAATAAAAGCAACTTTACTGAAACCTGGTGGTCTATATATTCCAACCACATATGTTTTTTTTGTTTCGTACTGTAAAACAAATTTTGATGTTTTCATATGATTTCGTTGGCGTGAATATTCGGTTGTGATCTAATTTTTTTCGAACGAACATCATTATCCCGCCACCTCTTTGTGTATTTCGATTTAACGGTTCCTGTTCGAATCCATCTAACTGATAAAAATCATTTTCATTATCGTTTATATTCGTTTCTACTAGAATAATGATTTTCAAATCATTTATTATGTGACAAATATTCAGACAAAAATTATTCCAGTGTAAACGTAATGATCGAATGTTAAAACATAAGCAGCAATTATTATTTTTCAATTCATTTACATCAATGCTGCTAAAACCGTGCAATACCCTACAATCTAAGTTGACTATTATATCGTTGTTTCCATTTGAGCTATTAATTTTTTATAATCGGTTTTGAGTCTCTGTTTGTTCTGTTTCATACAACAACAATTAATTTGTACGCGTTATATTGTTCACATCAGAAGCGGTGTTGATAATTATCGAATGTGTGGTCTCGTTTCTACGTGCTAATATTCTACCCATGCTCTCCCACACAAACTTATAGCCTTCTTGCTTTGCCTTCTCTTTTGTCAGCCACAAGATATGCTTACTCTGCCTGGAAAGATGATTATTCACAAAAACTGTAAGATCTAACTCAGTTGGCGTTGCGTTTGTCTTGCAGTCCTCGGTGTTTTTCCTTACTACAGACAATTTAATAGGCCGAGTAGCCAGCGCTTGTTGCATAAATTTAGTTTTACAGGTGTTTGAAAAAAATGAGACAATTATGCTGGACTTTTCGGGGTTTCTGTTTATTGTTTTCCCAATACCTTTGACGATTTCAATTAAGTTTTCGTGTGGTGTAGGTGGAATATTTTTGATGTCCACATTATTTTTCAGCCTTTGATGTTCCTTTGTGTTAATTTGTGCCTGCATGTTATCTATGATAAGATCTTTTTTTATATTTATTAGAGTCTTTTAGCTCATTAATTGCTTTTTTAAAACTTTCAATCAGGTCATTGTTCTTCACCATATTCGCGTTTATCTCATCATATTTGAAGGCCAGGAAATCACAACTAGCCGCTATTTCCTTCAATTGATCCCTGAGTAGGTGGATTTCCGTAAGTACGGACTGGCTATCAGTGCCGTTGTTGACAGTTGGGACTTTGTCGTTGACGCCAGGGCTGTTTCTTGGTCTAATTCGTTTAGCAGGTTGTGGCTCCGGTGATCGTGCAACAGGTGCACTCACGCTGGCAATATTATGGCTGTCTGATGCGTTTCTGCAGAACTGACATTTTCAAGTTTCTTTCCTAGCAGCGCCCATGTTCCTCCAAGTCCTTTCGGTTACCGTTGTACAGTGATAGTGCAGTTTGCACTTGCAAAAAGTACATTCGACGAAATCGCCTTCCATAGGAAGCGAATCACCGCAAGAAGAACAGGTATTCATTTTATATTAGATTAAAGAATAAAAAAGGGTAGAAAATAAGTAAATAAAAAACGATTAATAAAATCACACGTTCTTCAGTCTTTTTTTACGCACTTGAAAGCTTTAATTATTATTTGAGACAGAATGTAGATTTAAAACTGTGAAGCACAAGTAAAACACGTCCGGTCGCTTTGATTAACTCAGGTACACAGAATATTGTTATTTTTAATGATACGAGGGCGGGTCAATAAGTCCGTTACTTTTGGAATAAAACACAGATTTTTTGATAAAAAAATAATTTTATTTTTCAACGTAGTCTCCCTTGAGCTCTATACACTTTGTCCAACGCTTCTCCAATTTTTTTATCCCTTCCAAAAAAAATGATTTGTCGAGGTCCTCAAAATAGGCCTTTGTTTGCGAGATGACTTCTTCATTGAAGTCAAATCTTTTTCCATCAAGCCATTTCTTCAGGTTTGGGAACAAGAAGTAGTCGCTCGGAGCCAAATCTGGAGAATAGGGTGGATGAGGGAGCAATTCATAGCCCAATTCATGGATTTTTGCCATGGCAACTGCACATGTGTGCACCTTTGCATTTTCTTGGTGGAAAAGAACTTTTTTCTTGGCCAAATGAGGTCGGTTTTTTTCCAAATCGTCATTGAATCGGTCCAATACGTTGGCATAATATTCCCCATTGATTCTTCTTCCCTTTTGAAGGTAGTCAATGTGGATTATCCCGCGTGCATCCCAAGAAACAGTCGCCATAACTTTATTGGCTGACAAACCCATCTTGGCCTTCTTTGGCGCCGATTCACCCTTCGTTTCGTCCACGGTTACAAAACGGCGCAAAAACTCCTCCATATTGCGATTAAACAACGCCAAACCTTCCTGTGAAGTGAAGCACACGAAATTCACTTTTTTCCATTTTCTCCTCAAATTAGTGAGTAGTCTGATAAAAATAGCTGTCAAACACAAACTAACTGACGCAGCAAGTTTAAATTTTGACAGGAGTCAACTGACAGATGCCTGTTGACATGAGCAGTGTTGCTGTTCAGTAAAGAGGTCAGAAATTCAAAAAATTCACGGACTTATTGACCCGCCCTCGTAATATTGTGAAAAAACTAAAAGTAATATAATGAACAACTAAGTACACAGAATATGTTTGAGAGGGCCTGCCTAAGGCTTGCCCTCGTTTGTACAGAACACCAGAGTCAGAGTATATAAAATTCTCTCCTAATGAATTTAGCCGAAGAGGCCACGGCTCAAGTGGTAGTGTATTCGCTTCCTAACCGGAAGGTTCGGTGTTCGAATCCCAGTCTCGACCGAAAGACCCTCTTTTTTCAGGCAACTTAATTTACGTAAGACGATTGTTTGCCTATAATACAACAACAATTTACTAATAATCTAGTCTCCCCATTAAATATCGGATGTCACCCATATGGTGTGAAATAACCACTGAGCCCGAAAATCTTTCTTTCTCTCTCTGTCCCATTTTCCTAAAAACTTAATACGTGCTCAAGCATTTTAAGTGTAACAATAACTTGAGTTTTAAGTTCTTTAAAAAAAAATCTTCTAAAAAAGATCAAAAGTAAGGTAGTTTAAGTACGTTAAGATAATTATTAAGATAGTTTCTAAGATTTATTTAAGTGTAAAAAAAATCATTTTCTTAGTGTTAGTAATACTATAATATAATAAAACAAATAAATTACCGTGTTCAATTACTTTGAAAGATTAGGTTTTAGGTTTAACTTAGATCGCCTGCATGGGGCCATTAAGCAATCGTAGTATACATAGTATAAGTTAATTAGGATAATTTTTAAACATTTTTCTGTCTAGCTTTTAACTGTAAATGAATTGAATATAATAAAAATGTACATATATAAACTGGAAAATCGCGGTGGTACTGCCCATCCCTAAAATAGATAAAGACACTTTCAACGCGTCTAATCTCCGGTCTATCAGTCTTCTCCCAAATATTAGTAAGGTGATTGAAAAAGTGATCAATACAGTCCTGACTAAATGGGTTTAAGGGAAAATATTTCCGGATTATCAATTAGGTTTTAAGACGGGGCGTGATGTTACTGGTTTCTGCTTTCCAATGGAACAAAGGCAAGAACCAGTTCACTGGTGCCCGCCTGATTGACTTTGGGAAAGCCTTAGATGCCGTATCAAGCTGAACAGGCTGCGCATTAATAATACACTGTTGTATATTCTTTGCAATATGCCAACATATAGGCTGTTCATCGTGAAAAATGGCGATGTGACTTCTGTTGGAACACTTCACTTTAAAAACGAGGTAGCAAGGCGCAGTAAATTTGCCGATCCTATTCAACATTTACGCAATTAATCTGATAAGTTCACTTCACCATGCCACGGCGTACACGGACCACTTAATCATGTACAGATGAAGTCCAAAAATTGAGGTCATTAATATACTTTTTCAATGTGACTTCGATCAATTAAACGATATTGCAACGACTGGAAGTCGAAGATCAACATTCGGAAGTCGAAAACCATTCTGTTCAGGCCGCCCTTGTCTGGGGCTTTTATTGGCACCATCCTTTTAGTCCTTTCGAGTAGGTTGGGCCAAATACTCCTATGGATTTTTACTTCTGATACGTCAGACTATACGTACAAACAATTTCAGAAAAATCTATATTCGAATACTATTCGGAACTGCACCCGAAAGTCTTAACATAAATATAAGGCAAATGTAGTAAAGGGTACTCGCCATTACGGACAAACAATGGCATGAAGGGTTAAGGAGCGTGAAACAGAGCTCTAGAGCAACGAGGCATAATAGCAGCAAAACTAGAAGCAATTGCAGTTTAGACAAACGAAGATACAAAAACAACTATAACAGAAACAGCCAAAGTCCAAGGCATAAATACAGCACCAACATACTCGTATATCAAAACAACAACGCAAACTGCCAGCTTTCAGGGGTAAGAATTGTAACTGGCAATGTTACACGCCAAACGAACTCCTAACTTAACGATACGATGAGCATTTGAACATAGTGCAAGTATGTACAGATGTCTCATGTTTTTAACGTAAGTACCTGCCATGTGGGCTTAAACTTACGGGATGCCCATACATCCATGGGAGCAAGGATACGCCTTGCCAGCGCTCACAATGATAATCATTATTTGATACCAATTCGGAACTGTGTTGCCGGCACAAGTTCCACCCTTGGTATGAGTCGAGGCCGACCTAAAACCTCTTACTGTTCTTAGGGTCACAGCACCCAGCACTTATTGCAACTCCACATTGAGTCAACCAAAGGAAAACCAAGGAAAACCAAGGAAAACCATAGGAAGACTCTTACCCGCGATTTTGGGTTTAAACCACAGCCACCATGACGCTCCCACAAGGGGGCCTACCTCTAACAAGTCAGGCCCGGACCGAGATCCGGGGGGCTCCTGACTCCCAAGGCACCGTGATTTAAGTCCTGGTAGGGACTACCGGTGGTCCAGCCGCCAACAAGACCTATGACCGGCAGCTTGTGACTGATCAAATCGTAGCAACCTTCGGTAGCGTCATCTGAAGATGTTTACGATAAGACCAGTACTTTGCTCTGCCCCCGTTCATTATTAGACAACGTCATTAAAGGGCGAAGCCTTGATAATTGGGCGGGGGCCAGCAAGTATGTACAATAGATTAACAAGCTGGTTAAACCATAAAATAGGTACGACTTTTTTTTCTAGTTCCAACTTTTGATGCAAGTAGGCAACGACTTCGCCGAAAAGGTTATCCGTTCTAAACTTTAACTTGTATTTAAATACATAATTTATATCGGGATTTTGGTTATGCTGTCAACGCTGGTATACTTTTTTTCCTGTTACTTATACACATAGATATAATGTAAATACAAAAAAAAACTTTATTTTTCTAGGAGCAAATATCCTGACGTTGTGCAACTATAAGTTAACGCCACAAAGATTCATTATGCAAACAGTCAACGCCACATAGTTTCATCATGCAAAGCGTGCGTGTAATTTTTCACACGATCAATAAACTTAAGCCATGCGAGCAACTCCTGTTATCATTCCCACGAGCAACAGCAAATTTCTTACGACACCTGAGACATCGACAAACACCCACTGCTGGCCATGCAACTGCAGCATACCTTAGAACACTTCGAGCTAGGTATTATTTTGATTGTTAACTCAGTCTAAGTTAGCTTTTAAGAGATGAAGGTTGAATAAAAATTATTTTTTTTAAATAAAACTAATAAAATTTAGTTTAATTGGCGCCCAACGTAGGGCCCAGGTTATAATTATACCCCGCATAAAGTACGTTTAGTAGGTAGTTCGTGTACTTATACTCTACGCATAAATCGACCTCAAGAAGCTCCTCGCGTAGAAGAACACTTAAACTCGCATAAATCGACCTCAATAGATCGTCGCGAAAAAAGTTAATTCAGTGCAGTGTGTAGTGAAGAAAATATTCCTGGGTCCCCACGCAAAGCAGCATCTATAGATTCTGCTGCAAACGAGGGAGTGCGAAGAAAGGCTCCCCAGTAACCAGCGGTAAAAAGGAAGTAGCCCCTTCGCCAGCGTTGGGATAAGATGTTCCGCAAGATCATCACCCAAATGTAAGATTGTTTAAGATATTAATTTCAAAATATTACTAAAAAAAAATCATATAAGTTTAGAGTGTTAAGTAAAACAAATCATATAATATTGCAAATTTAAAATAAAAAAAAATATTGACTAAAAATGTAAAGTGATGTAAATACAAAACTTAGCAAAACAGACCTTTGAAATTAAGGAAATTTAATAGTAACACGGAGATCTATAAATTTGTTAAAATATATACGTTAAGATTACACTCTAGTATAGTGTAATCTGATTTATAAATACCCAAGTGAAATTTTTTTTGAAATCCATTTGAGTACCAAATAGCAAAATTTAGTTATAAATTTTTCTTTTTACTAGCGATATTAATAAATTTTTCCAAGTGAACCTTTAATCCAAATCCTCTCCAAAATGTCAAATCCAGTTGTACACCCTTCTGTTTTAAACGCAATCACTCCCACGGAAACCCCACAAACCTCCAATTCACACCAAGTAGTGAACGCTTCTCCAGAGCTTGAAATTCTAATTACAGGCATCGTTAGCAAAGTTTTAAGAGAACAAAGTGCTGAAATTATTAAGTCGATAACTAATCCTAATACCCCTTTCCCTAGAGTTGTAGACCAGACAATCGATTCTACATATAGAGACGATTTGGCAGGCATAGATAAAATACCAGACGTTGTACGAAGCCTAAGGGAGTTTTCCGGAACTCCTAGCGAGTTCAGTTTCTGGCGCAAAAGCGTCGACAGGATTTTAGGGATATATGAGCATCTCAAGGGTACGCCAAAATACTTCGGTATTTTGAACATAATCAGGAATAAAATTACGGGTAACGCGAATGCGATTCTAGAATCGTATAATACTCCGCTTGACTGGGGCTATATAGCGAAGTACCTGACACTCCATTATGCAGACCGTCGTGATTTGAGAGCGCTTGAGTAATTGGGCACCAAGACCGCCCCCAAGAGGCGAACCAATGGAAACAACAACCATTAGGACAAACTACGTAAACTATGCCAATAGGCCACAAGGGAAAAACTTTCCACCTGCAATGAAGCCTACAAATGTGCCATCACAATAGCACCCGGTACCAAATAAATTACAGAGAAATTATGATGTGGAAACCTAAGCAGTTCCACCGAAACGAGATCCACAGGACGAAATTGACAAGTATAACAACATGACTTCAGACATAATCGATCATATAGAGGCCGATCAACAGTTTAATGAATACCCCCATTAAAATGCTGCGAACGAAGAAGTTGCTCAAGCCAATTTTGTGGATGTTAATTTTTTAGGTTAACAAACTCGTCTCTACCCTACTTCGAGTGTAGGACGAGCGCTAACAAAATTTTGAAATTCTTAGTTGATACCGGATCCAATAAGAACTACGTGCAACCAAACCTTGTAAAAAACCTATCCCTAACCAAAAGAATTTCCTCGCCAACTCCATTTGTGGAAACATAGAAATTAAGCAACACACTCTAATTAATTTCTTTGGTTTGAAGAACGGTATTAAATTTTTCCTCCTTCCGTCATTAAAAAATTGCCTAATTACAAATCACTATAGCCTCTTCGGCCAACCAGACGAAAGATTAACCTTTATCACAAGCGTTAAAGGAAGAATTAGAACGAATACTGCAGAACCCATCTACTACCCCTACCTAATGTCATTGAAGGCGGAAATAGATAAGCAAGTTAATCAATTGCTAAATGATGGAATAATCCGACCTTCACGGTCCCCCTACAATGCTCCAGTGTGGATAGTGCCAAAAAAGGCAGAAAAGAAATTTCGCATGGTCATTGACTACAGGAAGTTAAATTACATAACGATTTCTGACTGCAACCCCATTCCCGACACAAATGAGGTACTAGCTCAGTTTGGAAAAAATAAATTCTTTTCGGTGATCGACCTCAAAAGCGGGTTTCACCAAATCCCTCTTCACGAGGATTATATTGAAAAGACATCATTCTCCGTTAATAACGGAAAATACGAGTTTGTTAGACTACCCTTCGGTCTGAAAAATGCTCCAGCCATTTTTCAAAGAGCCTTAGACGATATATTACGAGAGCACATCGGGAACATCTGCTACGTATATATTGACGATATCATAGTCTTCAGCAAAGACGTAACGACTCATTTCCAAAACTTAGGCAAAATCTTCAAGACTCTTCAGCAGGCTAACCTACGCGTGCAGCTAGACAAATGTGAATTCTTGAAGTCAGAAGTAGAATTCTTAGGATTTATAGTATCCTCAGATGGCATAAAGGCGAATCCCTCTAAGGTGGAAGCCATAAGCAAATTTCCTTACCCAAGAACGCTAAAGGATTTGCGTTCGTTCCTTGATCTGTCGGGATTCTACCGCAGATTTATTAAAGATTATTCCCAGCTAGCAAAACCACTTACAACACTTCTGAGAGGAGAAGATGGCCGTACCTCAAAAACAACGTCAAGTAAAAAATCCATAAATCTAAATGAAGCTGCAAAGGAGGCATTTAACAAATTAAAACATTCTCCTATTTCTGAAGATGTCGTTCTAACCTACCCCGACTTCAACAAGGAGTTTCATTTAACAACCGATGCGTCAGACTACGCGATAGGAGCCGTACTGTCGCAAGATAATAAGCCGATTACTTTTATTTCCCGTACTCTTAGCAAGGCGGAAGAACACTACGCCGCTAATGAGAAGGAAATGCTGGCTATAATTTGGGCATTAAAATCTCTAAGGAATTACCTTTACGGTCCAACCAAGCTCAAAATATTTATATCAACCATTGACGTATGCACTAAGCAACAGGAATACGAACAACAAATTAAAACGTTGGAAAGCTATACTAGAAGAATTCAACTACGAGATAGAATATAAGCCTGGACGAGCCAAAGTAGTTGCCGACGCATTGTCAAGGCCTCCTAGAACCAGACAAATAGATCAAATAAATTCCCTCACAGCAACACAGCATAGCGACCAGAGTTCAGGTTCAAGACCTTATCCAAATTGTTGATGTCCCCCTCAATATATTTAAAAACCAAATTATCCTTTCCACTGGAGAAACCCCGTCTTACGAATTCCAAATAGTTTTCCCACATTATAAAAACACAATCAGGTAGAATAATTCATAAAAGTCTTATCAGAAGTTAACTTTTTAACAGGGCACTACTACAACTGTGCAACGCAGAGCATCAAATTTTGGATTACACCAACTCAAAATTAATCAAAATCAATACGGGTCGAGCAAAAGTGCAAGCAGGAACATTTAAGATCGTTCATATTATCGAGATAGAAGCCTACGAGAAAGCTGTAAAGAACTTGGAGGCATTAATAGCATCATCCATCCAAGAAAAACATCCCTTGAATCCCATCATTTTCTTCGAAATCTCACAAACAAAGACCTATATATCCAGACTCAAAATTAATCAAAGATTCAAAAGATCGCTATACTTCATAGGCAGTGCGTGGAAATGGATCGCGGGCAACCCGGACCACTACGACCACGGAATTATTGTCGATAAATTAAATAATATATTAAAAAATAATAACATACAAGTTATTATAAACAAAATGTCAGTAGATAAGATAAACGAACTAACTAAAGTAACAAATAATATACTAAAAATAGTTAAGGAAAAAGAAGAAAATTATACAGATGTAATCATGAAAGTTAAATATAAGTTAGACATTATAAAAGAAGAGTTAATAAATGTAGCATACGCCATACATTGGGCAAAGGTAAATGTAGTTAATTCATTTATACTTTCAACAATAGAAATAAACATAACAGAGACGTTAATAAAAACTGAAAATTTCCCATACCTAAATATAGATGAGGCGCTAGAGTTCGCCGAAATTAAAATAGCTTCAAATGTTAAAAACCTTATATACTCGTACACATTAAGTTTTCCAACAGTAAATCAAGGAATTTGTAATGTTTCATTATTGAAACCGGTTAAAATTAAGAAAATTATAAACAAGATAGATTATAAGTCAATCCTAGAATGTAAGAGTAACATTTATGGCATTTCAAATACATGTAGAACATACAACAGCTTATCCATTTGTAATGATAATAATCTAGTTAATATAAGCAACCCGTCGTGTATCCCAAACCTAGTAAGAAGTCGTAAAGCAAATTGTACAATCACTAACAACGAACACATCCCAGAAGTGGAGGAAATATCAACTGGTGTCCTGCTGTTAAACCAATTCAGCGGTTCAATCCTAATCAACAACGAAACCTTAAGGCTCCAGGGTACTTTCATCATTAAACATTTCAACACCACTATTGAAATTAACGAAAAGATAATCATGGCAAGGGAAATTACAGAATATCAACCCCTACCGGCAATACTGCAGTCATCATACGAACCAAATAAAATAGAAGAATTTTTGTCGATCGAAATGGTTAAAGACCTTCATCTCAACCGTACAGAAGAAATAGAATTACTCCAAACCAAACACAAACTAAACCTCTCGGTGAACATCACATTTGTAATAACATCCTGGCCGTCATCACATTCACATGTAAAAAAGTAAATAGTAAAAACCATATTACAAAGATCGAAGCAGTTCCAAACATCAATTCAATGGATTTTATTTGCACAAAAGAAGTTTTTCATTTACATGTATTACCTGCAAAGCAGAGTGCTTATCTGCAGGCTTATCAACAACCCAGCGTCCGTCACAATTGGTATCAAACACATTCCTCAACTCGTGTCGCCAATATCATCTCACGAGGACGTTCGATTTTAAGGGCGGAGGAGTTAACGCCACAAAGATTCATTATGCAAACAGTCAACGCCACATAGTTTCATCATGCAAAGCGTGCGTGTAATTTTTCACACGAACTTAAGCCATGGGCAACTCGTGTTAACATTCCCACGAGCAACAGCAAATTTCATACGACACCTGAGACATCGACAAATATCCGCTGCTGACCACGCAACTGCAGCATACCTGGGAACACTTCGAGCTAGGTATTATTTTGATTGTTAACTCAGTCTAAGTTAGCTTTTAAGAGATGAAGGTTGAATAAAAATTATTTTTTTAAATAAAACTAATAAAATTTAGTTTAATTTATATTTTATGATTTTACAAAGCCAACGGCGATACATTTATTGCTGTAAATGCAATATACTGACACAATGTTTCACCGTCTACAATTAGCACCGGAGCTTAACGCTATATTATAGTAAGTCAATGTGACCATTACATTTTTTCCTATGAAATGAGACAGAGAAACCTTCCTTTTATATTGATTAAACTGGTCAAACTTTTGAATAATAAAAATAGATCAGTTATATACATCGTTTGGCTTTTACTCCGATTCCCGAGCCTGAGTAATTGGTTCAAGCTCAAAATTTTTCTGATTGATTAGGGTTTTTAATTGGTCAATTTCTTTCTTAGCTTCCAGTAATTCATTTTGTAACATTTGGGAACTTTCAACCTGAAGAACTTTATCGCCAAGATTTTCTCTAATGTAATGCAATGGGTCTTCCGGCCTTTCCTCTTCATTAAGCAGTTTACAAAGAACTTTCGATAGAGCTTCAATGATCCCACAACGTTCAAGATATTTCCGAAACTCATCACGTTTTGGTTCAATTGGCTACAAAATAATTAAAAACAATAAACATAAATGGAAATTACTTTAAGATAAAATTTTCATACTTTGAAAGACATTTTGGAAATCGTTTGTATCTCTAATATTTGTAGATATCGAATTTTTAAAAACAGACTTAAAATACTCGATTTAAACCCCGAAGCATAAATGAACTAGAATAGATGGAATATGTTCCAGATTTCGGGCCTTCCAAAAACGACTTTCCACTGGCGGGCTCAAATCTGTTATGAACAATATTTTTGGAACACAAAGTATGCGCGGAGTTGAAAGACTAAATGTGGTTGTTTTCACCATAGACTAACTAAACTAAACATATACCTAGCTTATATGACAGCTCAAAGCGCATTGACTTAATGCGCATTGATTCTATACGTTCATATAAACAACACTTCAAACCGCATTGAAATGTTCAATCCGCATTTGTACATTCCTGTTTATAAACCGCATTGAGAATTTGAAAGCGCAATGAATTATCATATAAACACTTTTAAATCGCGTTGAAACACTTTACTCTCTCGCGCTTACATCATCGGAATTAATTTACACGCACTTCGAATTTACTAAATTGTCAGTTTAATCAGCTGTTTGTTAAACTCTCTCAATTTTCTCTCACTCATTTTGGATACGATTTTGGATAAATTCATATAAACACCACCCTTTCTATGCGCATTGAACCAATGCGCTTTATCTAAATGCGCATTAAGCTGTCATATAAACTGGGTTGACTAGTTTATCTATGGTTTTCACTCTCGTTGTTTTGGTTATTGCTCCGAAGCACCTTTCTACAATATAAACTCATTCATTCTACGATAGACTTTCAAAAACGGTTCTCAGATGATCTTGTACTTCCTGTGAAAGTGATGGTTTGTGTTTGTAAATATTTTTATTCGGTCTGCGCCTTTGGGTACTGTAATATGATGCACCGTTTTCTAAATACCTGTTCACATTGGGGCGAGCAGGAAAATTCTCCGAAAGAGAGGGAACGCTTTTTATTGAAGTGGGAAGAAGAAGGGTTACATCCACCGAGAATCCATTTCTAAAGTGGATTCTCCGGTGCAACCATCGTTTTTTCCCATATCTTTCCATTTCTGACATATTTTTTCATTTTAGTTTTGATCGTCGATGAGAAAGGAAGTGTGAAGAATAGCAAAAAAGGTATGGTTCAGGCCAACTGCTCAAATTTATTAATTAAAAATGCTCCGATTCAAGTCATCCACTTGTCAAAAAGTCTTTCAATCCTCGCGCTCTCATCATTCTTTATCATCGGGCAGGTATTAGTTGTGTATTTAAAATGTGGGATTGCAAACGAAATATTTGGAAAGACAAAGAAATAAAATGAATGTATTCTTCCATTATCGGGCATGTAATCAGTTGTGTATTTAAAATGTGGGATTGCAAACGAAATATTTGGAAAGAGAAAGAAATGAGAACAATGTAACAGTGTCAGTTCAATCAGCTGTTTGTTAAACTCTCTCAATTTTCTTTTGCTAACTGCTTCCAGTTGCATACTTCAAGTTGCTTGTAGTCCCCTTCTTTTTAATTGTAAGCGGTATCTAATGCCAGGTCTTCCTCTACTACGTTGTCCCTCCGGCTTAGATTCGAAGACGTTGCGGCCAGAAGCATTGATGTCCATTCGCTCTACATACACTCGCCATCTTAGGAGAGTGGCTTGGTCAAATGTCGGTGTACAGCTGGTATAGTTCGTCGTTGAATCTCCTCCTCCACTGCCCGTGAACGAAAACGGGACCAAATATTGAACGAAGAATTTGTCTCTCTAAACGACTGAGGCTAACTTCATCCGCCTTCGATAGTGTTCATACTTCGGGGCTATAAAGTAGGACTTACTTCTTACACAAATTGTTCTTAGTTGTTCGGAATAGGGCCTTACTACTCAATTGCTTTATTAACCCAAAGAAACAGCTGTTGGCAAGAGTGGTTCCTCGTTTTATTTCTGCTAATGTGTTGTTGGCAGAGTTTGTAGCGGAGCCAAGTTCGGCAAAGTTCTTTACTGCTTCGAAATTAAAGCTGTGGATTGTGGCTTTCTGTCTAATTCGTCAATGTTTACCGCTTAACCCATTTTGCTAGCTTCCGTTTCAATACTATAGGGTTTTCCAATAAGGACCTGACAAATTTTGTTTTAAATAAAACGCAAACCATTTGAGATATTTCAAAAACTTTATTATCGGCTTGAAGTACAATCAAAACATTTATGAATGGAACTCGACTTCGTTCATATGGCTACCGCGGGCACGTTTGCAGCGGTTGATTCGTTGGACCCAATTTCTAACGACTCGGCCATACATTTCGGCCGAAACCGCCGCTATTTCGCGTTCAATGTTGGCTCTGAGCTCTTCTAACGTCGTCGGCGTGTTGGCATAAACCAATGACATAACGTAGCCCCACAGAAAATAGTCAAGCGGCGAACGAACGAGGCGGCCAATCGACTGGCCCATTTCTTGAGATAGCACGCTCACCATACTCTTCACTCTTCAATAAATCGATTGTAGCGTGTGCTGTGTAGCTTGTGACATCATCCTGTTGAAACCACATGTCGTCCAAGTCCATATCTTCCAATTCGGGTCAAAAATAATCGGTGATCGTGGCGCGATAAGGCTGACCATTCACAGTAACGTGATGATCGTTATCATCGACGAAAAAATATAGCCCAATAACGCCGCCGGCATGAAACCGCACCAAACAGTTATTTTTTGTGGATGAAGTGGTGATTCATGAAGCACATGTGGATTTTCACCCGACCAATAACGCATATTTTGCTTATTGACGAACCCATTGAGCCAAAAATGAGCTTCGTCACTGAAGATGATTTTGCGATGAAATTCATCATCTTGGCGCATCTTCTCCAGAACCCAGTCGGAGAACGTACGTGGCTTCAATTCTTGAGTCAGCTTGATCTTGTATGGGTGTACACCAAGATCCTTACGTAAAATACGCCATAGTGTGGTCTGAGCGATGCCCAATTCTTGAGAACGCCGTGGAATGGACTGATTTGGATCATTTGCTACGGACGCCTGAACGGCAGCGATATTTTCGACACTTCGACCAACCCGTTGTCTCACTGACGCAACATCGCACAACGAATATGTAGGCTCAAATTTTTGCACTAAACTTGTTATTGCCTGTTTAGAGGGCGAGAATTATGACCGAAAATTGGAGCTAACGCTCTTAAAGTTGTAGTCACCGACTCCGAATTTCGGTAGAAAATTTTTGTAATTTGCAAATGTTGCTCGTGCACTTTACCATGATGAAAATGTTGAGTTTACTGAATAAATTGACAGTGACAGTTTGATGATTAGTGAAAGAGTGCGTTCACAAATTAAATTCAAAGTTGTCAAGTCCCTATTGGAAAACCCTTTAGTAGAGATACAGTAGAGATAATAATGTTTCGTATATTGTGCGTTGTGTGGCGCTGTTCTAACATTCTGGCTAAGCTTGACATTGAAAACAAAGTCGATAACCAATAGCTTTGACGCTGTACTGAGAGTATTGTATAACATCTCAACTATTTTAAGGAATGAGATGAGATCGTTATTATCCCTTAAAAATTTGGGGCAATTTTCACTGAATTTTCTATGTTGAATTCAGCCGTCTCTTTTTCTTGTAAATATTTATAAATTTGATTCTATTGTATTTTTTATAGTTTTATATGTTTCTAGAAAGTTATTTAGAACTGGCTGATTCTTGTTTATTAGCGATAATGATAAGTCTATTATTTCGTTTTTAGTGCTTGGATTTCTTTTAACTTTGAAATAACTTCCTAATTTACGTTGCATCCCTTTTTCTTTTTATTCTTTTTATTTTTTTATTTATAAAGGGTACGCCATCTAAGGTTTTTTTTTCAACTAGGATAAAACTAATTACCTGTCAAATCAGACATGAGCTAAGTGTTACCATTCACGAAATAAGCACTAATTGAAAAAAAAAACGTTAGATGGCGGGCCCTTTGCATGATTCGAAATTAATCATCCAATTTTGTTTTTTACTAAATAACAAAAATGATTTTGAGTGATGGAAATCTTTATCTGGATCTTTAAAATTGTTTCTGTTAAGTGGAAAGATGATATCCGCCAAGTGGTTGCCGCCAGTGTTGATACACATGATAACTGTTCCCATTCCTGTTGAATATTCCCCTTAAGGGCTGCGATTGTCTGAGACGACTTGAAGTAGCCCCAAAGAAAGAAGTCTGGGATGGTTAAATCGGGCGATATTGCTGGCCATACCAAATGCCCAAAACGGGAGATTACGCGACCAGGAAACGCTTCCTTAACAATATCCATTGTGGCCCGTGCTGTGTATGCGGTTGCACCGTCTTGTTGAAAGCACATATTCACAAAGCCCCGCTCATCCAATTCCGGCATTAATCGAAGTTTTCTATCATGGCCCTGTAGCCTTCGCCATTAACAGTGACCGTATTGCCGATGGCGCCAAAAAAAAAATACGGCCCAATCACTCCTCTTGCGTCAACGCCGCACCACAAAGTGGTTTTGAGTAGATGTTATGGGTTTTTGTGCATCACATGCGGATGTGCCCCAAAAATGCAGATTTTGCTTATTCACGTAACCGCTTAAGTGGAAATGCACCTCGTCGCTCATGATGATTTTCGACACAAAATGACTTTTGTCTTTTTTTGGCAAGATGTATCGATTAAATTTTAACTTACGCTGACGTAAGCAGCGAGTGTTCACGAATGTCATCAGCTCAGGCGGGCGAGTTTGGCAGAGTCGCCAAAATTAGACATGGGTCTATAAAGTTCGTCTCTATGCTGTCATAAGCGACCTTTTTGTTGTTTTTTGTTCGGAGGGGAAGAATGATTACTGCACTTCCTGCAGGCGCCAATGTGAGACTCTCGCCCACTAAACCTAATCTTCGCAGAGTATTATCGTCCATGTTTCACCCCACGCAACCCCCGTAAGGCATAACTTCGTTGGGTATGAAAGTCGGTTTAAGCTAGAAATCAAGAGCTTGTTTGTCCATGTACTCGTTTTGTTGTCATATTGTTGACCTTTTCGACCGAACACTATCGGTGTGTGTGCCTGTGGCTACACTCGTTTTGTGGATGTGATTATTTGTGGGCGGTAGTGGGGTGTATGTGTTTGACTGGGTGTGGATGTTTATCTGCGGATGTGGGCGTGAGTATGTAACTTTTTGATGGTTATTGTTGAACAAATTAAAACATTTTGGAGACATTACATTAACAAAATAAACAAACCTAATATTTTGATGAAGAAAGAAATGTCAAATAGCGTCACCTTACCTTTTTGATTTTTTCTCTCAAACGTATAGTTGCGTTTCTGAGTCTCTAAATTGTGGTCTTTAGTATTTTGCATTTTTCTTAAATAAACTCTGGAGTACATTTTTGTTTCAACTCAGCAGGTATTATTATGTAAGAATGTATGAGCGCGAAATAAACATTGATACTAGTTAAGAAGTTTTTTTCATTTATTTTCCATTTATTAAATAAATTTCTGTTTCTTCTTACGATAATCCTTAATAATACGGCCGCTTTCTCAATGCGGGGCTGCACCGTAGTTATTCGGTTGAAGATTACAATTCAACTAACATAAAAACTAAAAGGAAGTCATCGAAGACTTACCCAGGCAATAACGTTTAAGAACTCTAGTCATATTCGATACTGATGTACATTGGTTCACTTTCAATCGATGCTAAGTTTACATTTTCAATTGGTGAACCCAGTGCATTCGTTCGCTTTCAATCGATGCTGAGTTTACATTTTCAAGTGGTGAACCCAGTGCATTGGTACAGGTTCAATTCTTTATGTTTGTTTACGCCTTACTATGCTGTCGTAGCTTTAATGGGTCAACCCAGAATTTAAGACGACAACAAATTAGGAAGTACACATGTTAAATTAGAAGTGTAGTATTAAGACCAATACTTAACTCGCGGGAGTATATACACATATATGTATGTATATATGTGGTGTTAATGTATGTGGTGAGTACTTACATGTACATGTTTCAGTACGTTGGTATTTTTAAGAATGCAATTGTGTATTATATAATTATTTGTATTTGCGAGTATAAAGCATAATATTGTGATAACCACTTAAACGTGAGCAGTGACATCTAGATCTACAGAGCAGAAGATGTCGATACTCGAAGAGCAGAAGATTTCGATACTTGAATAACGACCATTGATGACTGGAGAGTGGAATCGAATTTTCTAGCAAATTGGAAATTGTGGCGAGGATTGTTTTCGAAGTATGTCATTGAAGTATAAATACCAGCATCTCCAGGGTATGCAAGTTAGTTCATCAGTTGAAGTGCTAATTAGGAGAAGTGAAGTGGTTTAAGTAAAATATAAGAAAAGTATAAGCGGTTGGGAATTTGGATTGTATAGAGATAAACGATTAAATTGTTAATTGTTGCTGTAATGAATAAAGCGATTTGTATTGAAAATAATAAATTCTATCATTTGTACCCAAATACACATTCTACAATACGTACAATTTATGCATGTTCGCCATTTAAGGTTCATTGGCATGCACTAATGAATTATTGTGACAATTCATTAAATTAAACAATTAAATAGTGAATTGTAACTGTACTGCATAAAGCGATTTGTATTGAAAAGAATAAGTTCTATCATTTGTACCCACATAAACATTTTACATTGGTGTCAGAAGTGGGTTAGGACTTATTGTGTGTGCCAGAAAAATTTTGTGACTGTGTTTTTTTTTATAATTTAGGCGCACCTAAGGGTTAGATATCCTTTTACTGCTGAAAGCCCGCGGGCGGAAAGGTAGAAGGAGAAGAAAGGAAAATTGTTTTGTAGTGGTTTGAAACTCAGGTGTATTTGGTTTCGATATTAGCTCTCTAGGGGTGGGAGTCCGAATAGGACGGAGAGTTTTTTTTTCACTCAGGGTGATTCGACGGTTATAATTTACACTTGTTTTTTGTGCTTGAAACTCTACAACAGCCAAATCTACGTGTCAGTGTTATGCCTCCACACGCAGAATTTTTCTGTTTGAGTTCCAATTACACAAATGAAAAACTTGAAAGACTTGTCATTGGTAAGATTCGAACCTTCACCCTCCGAGTGAGAAGCAATTGCTAGTACCACTACACCACAGCCATCCCTTGTAAACGCTAGAATGGGTCGAAAACTATTGCAGTTGACCCTCGTCCAACTCAAATCCAAGTTGAACAAGAGAAGCCTCAGCGACAGTGGAAGAAAAAGTGACTTGCTGCTCCGACTTCAGGAGGTCTTGAACAAAGAGGGATATGATCCTCATACACACTCCTTTGACGTTGACGAGGATGAACAGATAAGTACAGTGACATTGCTGCGATGATGCAACTCCTGTTCTGAAAAATGGACGAACAGAAAACAAAAGAAAGAAACAAAAGAAAATCTGGAAGAACAGAAGAACAGCCTGCAGGGCCTTCAACAGAAAATGGGTGAACAACAGTCTCGAGAACAAAAGAACATTCTCCAGCGAAATTTCGAAAAAATCGGTGACAAATTTGTAAGAATAGAGAAGAATGTTGACGAAAAATTCGTACAAATGGACAGCAAAGCTGAGCAACTGGCGAAAAAGCTCGACACAGTGCGAAAAGAGAAATTCCAATAATGTTCTTTAAGCGGTCCAAGGAGAAAAGAGTTGAAGCCTCCCTCATTCGATGGGCAGACCTCATGATCTACTTATAAGAAGCAGTTTGAAATGGGTGCTTGTGCAAACGAAAGGGACAATCAGGAAAGATGCTTTTCCTTAACAATGGTCCTGCACTGTCCTGCAGCAGAATTGTTGCAAACATTAGACATCGAAAAGCATAAAGATTATGTGACTTTAATACAGTCTGTCGAGAAACGGTTTGGGGATAGCCACATGCAGGAGGCTTACAAGGTCCAATAGCAAAGCCGAACGCAGCAACGGGGAGAAACACTGCAGCAGCTAAAAGCAGAAGTGAGTAGACTGGCATATTTGTCATACCCCACCGCAGGCCAGGAAATTATCGACAACATGGCAAAAGATGCATTTATCAGGGGAATTGTAGATTCAAAGCTACAGTCAGCAGTAAGGATGGTCGTGAAAAGAACCCTTGCTGAAGCACTTGCCTTCGCTCTGGCGATGGATGCAGCCAATCAGTCTTCCAGGGGAACACATTTCGTCAGGGAAGTAGCATCTATCGAATGCTCCTGCAGAAGAATTAGTGCCGAAGAACGAGATACTCGACGGGATAGACGAATAATGCGCTGCTGGAATTGCAATAAAATAGGGCATCTTCAAAGGCAGCGTAAAGAACCGGTGCGACGAAAAGACTGCCCTCACTGTGGTTACAAGCAAATAGAGGAAGAAGCCGGTCAACCTTCAAGAAGCTATCAATCGGGAAATATTTAACCACCAACTTCGCGGGCAGAAGTTGGTAGCAGGCGTCGACGGCCTCAAGACCATCATCCAAGTGTCACTGGCAAAACGATGCAATGAAAGCCTTCTAGCAGAAGTAGTTAGTAGAAAAGAAAAATTGATGGCAACTATAGACACCGGTGCTACGGCCTCAATCATCAGGAGGGATGTGGTACAGAAATTCTGATTGAGTAACACCAGCAGTTGCAGCTTGAGAACAGCTACGGGATAAACGGCTAATGTATATGGTGAAGTCCGCATAAAAATTCATCTGGTCGGAATAGTCTTCTCTCACGTTTTTCTGGTGGCTGACATATACGACGATTGTATCATTGGTACAGATTTCATGAAAGAACATGGACTAGTAGTGGACTTTGGGGGCGCAAACCCTGAAATACGGAAACATGGAGATACCAATGATATAAGGAAACGCCAATACTGCCGTTTTATGCGTCGTCATTTGCAGAAATTAGATTCTAGAGCCTTAGCCGGAAGCAATTGTTTGGGCAAAAGTGGAAGGTGGTCCTCTATTTAATGGAGCCAGAAAATCCGAATGACTTCATGGTGTGAAAGACCTTAATGAAAACAAAGAATACCATGGTACCTGTAAGGATTCTAAACCCTAAAACATTCAGTGTGATGGTTAAAAGGGGGTGATAGTGGGAAATGTGTACCTGTTGAGGCTATATCGACCACAGCGGAAACAAATGGTGCAACATCGGTCGCAAGAGTTCAGGGCATAAAAATGTTTGCATTCCCAAATCAAGAGCCTAAGATCGTAGCCGAACAGATAGTCAAAAACTGGGTGAGCGAATTTGAGGTCCCAATGGAACTACACTCTGATCAAGGGCGAAACTTTGAAGCAAAAGTCTTCCAGGAAGTGTGCCAATATTTGGGAATAAGGAAGGCAAGGACAACGCCCCTACACCCTCATTCTGATGGAATGGTTGACCGATTCAATCGTACCTTGAATGGGCATATATCGAAGGTCGTCAGCAGCGTAAGCCAACGGAATTGGGATCGACACATACCCCTCTTCTTAATGGCCTACCGAAACGCGGTCCATAGTTCAAAAGGACACACACCATCCGAGATCTTATTTCGTCAAAGAATTCGTTTGCCAAGTGAAGCAAAATTCGGATCCCCACCTACGGAGCCCAAAGAGGTCAATGACTACGTGAATGACTTGAGCAGCAGGATTCGTAAATTGCATGAAGACACCAGAGAAAAGATGAAGCTAGCGAGCAGCCGCGTGAAGACTAGGTACGACATCAAGGCGAAATCTTCTGGCTTCAACAAGGGAGATCTGGTCTGATTGTACTCGTATAATCCTCAGCGTAAGAAAGGCACCTCACCAAAATTGCAACAGGACTGGGAGGGTCTATACAAGGTGATACCCCGCATTAATGCCGTTGTGTACGGATCCAGCGCAGCGTGGTCATCGAGGAAAATTGAAGGTGGTCCATTTGGATAGAATGTGTCATTTCAACGAAATGATGAATGACGGAGTTGTTCGGAATGAACAACTGTAACGAGGGAGCAGTGTGATAACCATTTAAATGTGAGCAGCGACATCTAGATTTACAAAGCAGAAGATGTCGATACTTGAATAACAAAGTCTCGACCATTCATGACTGGAGAGTGGAATCGAATCCAATCTAGCAAATTGGATGTTCTCGAAGTATGCCATTCGAGTATATATACCTGCATCCCCAAGGTATGCAAATTAGTTCATCAGTTGAATTTGAAGTGTTAATTAAGAGAAATGATTAAGTGGTTTAAGTAAAAGATAAGAAAAGTATAAGCGGTTGAAAAATTGGATTGTATTGAGAGAAACAATTAAATAGTGAATTGTAACTGTACTGAATAAAGCGATTTGTAAGTAAAAGAATAAGTTCTATCATTTGTAGCCACACAAACATTTCACAATATGTAGAGGCATTTAAGTGTCAGTATGAGAGGTTGTTTGCGAAAACTTGCATGTGTCAGTATGAGAGGTTGTTTGCGAAAACTTGCATGTTTTTGTAAACTAATGTGTCTGAGGGTGTGAATGTGTTTATGTCGTGTGTGTAGTGTATATGGGCATGTGTACGGATGTTCGTTTTGGTGGAGTTCTGTAAGCAAGTGTTAACGTTTGTGTCGTTTTGCTGTGTAAAAGCTTGTATCTGTTGTCACTAAATGATACTAACGTTGAATGTTCCTCACCAGAGCGACTTTCTTGCCTTCTTTTACGCATTTGCGTGCTGTTATATGAATGTTGCTTCAGGCAACTTCTTGTCGGGTCGCAAAGTTCAAATTTTTAGCGCACGGTAAAATATAAAAAATAAACCTTTGTTTTAATTCATTTGCTTTATTTATTTTTCAATTAATTTCGTGCACTTTAGAATTCTTTTTTTCTCCTTTTTCTCCCCGCGTTCTTGACTAGCCACCTCTGCTGACACTTGTCACTTTACATTTGCATTGGGCGAAATCATGGCAAAGTTGCCAACACTCCCCCCCGCTCTATTAACTCTGACATCCAGGGCTGCTAATTTCACGGATGGTCTCTCATAGATGCCTGTCACCGTTTGTACTACTGATCCTTGCTGACGATAGTGTTTAGAATCTTACCCTTTTGCCAATATTTTCAGGGATGATTTGGAATAACGATGATGACAATATCTCCCTTCTCAATTTGCTTACTAGGTTGAAACGCCTGGTGAGAGTTGACAAATACTCTTGCACCCAACGTCTCCAAAAGGTGTTTGCGAACTGTTGTGCCGTACTCCAGTTTTTTTCGGAGCAAAATGGATTCATTCGATGGTTTTGCACCACTCTATGAGCCGAACAGAAAATTATTCGGCGTCAAAGCTTTATCCTCTTCATCACTTACGGGCACGTAGTTCAATGGACGGGAGTTTATCGTCGCTTATACTTCTAGCAGCGTGCTATACAGTTGCTCATCGGTTGGATTTCTGGTTGGCATGATTCAGACCAATATATTTTTAACAGATCTGATGAGGCGTTCCCAATCCCCTCCATGTGGGGTTATGCAGGTGGAATGAAATTTCACTTAGTCGACGCAGTGATAAAGTTTTCCGCTATCTCCTTGTGGTTAATTTGTTCGCATGCCGCCAGAAGTTCTCGATGGGCTCCATGAAAGTTAGTCCCGTTGTCGCTATATATCTCCACCGGAGTTTCTCTTCTAGCTATGAACTTACGGATACACAAAATGCAGGAGTCCGACGATAAAGTCAAAGTAACCTCAAAGATCTTCACTTGCAATTCCAATGAATAAGAATGGACGGCTAAATGAAGCCAATCTTGCCGCTGGAAGTGCGGCTATCTCTGGAGGATTTGGGGATGCATCACGGTTTTTACATCGTTGACACGAACTTCTTACTTTTTGCACTACAACAATAATTTTTAATTAATTTAGTGGGGGCTAACGTTCCCATTTATTTCGCTTAATACAAGCTTAAAGTAACTTAAAAACTAACAAGAGTTAAGGGTTAGGAAGTAAGGGAATGGTGGGGGAGATCAAATTTAAGGCGACAAGTGCTCAGGTTAAAATCAAAAAGTGGGAGGTTTGAGTTGACCTTACGGAGCATGAGGGAGATTGGTTCGTTAGACCCATAAGAGGTGCGGTGGGTTGGGATATAGAAGAGACGAAGACAGCGTAAATTACTAGGGTTAGTGTTGAAGGAAATAGAATTGTAAACACAGAAGCGGAGAGTAGTCGATGAATGAACAGAATGTCAGCTACGTCTCTGCGTTTTTCCAGGGTATTCAGGTTAAGAAGTTTGAGGCGGTCGCGATAGGGAGGTAAGAAAAATGGGTCACTCCAGGGTAGTCGACGAAGAGCAAACCGAAGAAAACGACGTTGAATGTTCTTGATTCGGGATATATGAATTCGCTGAAAGGAGGACCATACTTGGCTGGCATATTCAAGGAGGGGCGGGACAAGGGTAATGTAAAGCACGAGCAGTGCGTGTTTGATAATCTTCTCAAGATCGTTTATAGTTAAAGTAAAAAAGAGGGGACCTAGATGGCTGCCTTGTGGGACACCAAAGTGGCTAAAAACGGGGTTGAGAAAGCTGACCTAAAGTGAACGCTATAGTAACGGTTCTCCAGATAAGAAGATATCCATTTTAACAATATGGGGTCAAAACCGAGGGAAGACAATTTAAAAAGGATCAGTTGATGTGATAATTTATCGAAGGCCTTAGCGAAATCTGTAGCAATAACGTCAATTACGTTGCCATTTTCTAGGGCTGAAAGCGCAAAGGATACGAATTCAACTAAGTTTGTAGTAGTTGATCTACATTTTAGAAATCCGTGCTGACTGGGTGATGACATGGTATGGAGTATAATTGCCTAGTCTCGTTCACGACTATCTCTGGGTTCTGATGGTGATATTTGTTGTTATACTGCTTCTGGTTCAAGTAGTAGAACAGACAAGCTATCAGGCTGCATTCGATGGATTCACTGGTGATAACGCGAAGATAAGCAACCCAGGCATATGCGTTCTCGCTCGAAATAAATAATCTTTTATTTATATCGATAAAAAAAAACTTTATTTCATTTATGAAAGAAAAACTTTATTTCACTTATGAGTTTTTTACACGTTTTACTAGCAAGGTTAATAATGAACAACCTTCAGAATGCTCTCTTACGTCTACTTATACTCTATCAATTGTTTACTCAGCTTTTTCTGCATTCTCACAGGTATGCAAATGCATGTGATCAGCGGAAAAAGTCTGGGAACATTTCTGTAACTTAATATCTACTGGTTCCAATATCTTTCAAAATATTTTGTATACTTGAGTTCAAATATGCTGACTTATACATAACTTCTCCGTCCTTTACTTTAAAATTCTCCTGAATTTTGTTTTTTACTTTGACATTAACAGATTGCTGTATTTTGAAAGATATAAGAACTATGGTTACTAAAACAATTAAAATTATGACAAAGCTAAAATTAAGTGTATATGAAACATTCTTATGGTATTGTAATTCTTTTATTTTATTAAGATTATTTTCATTTTCAAATATAATTTCATCTAAAGTTATTTTATCAGTAAAATTTGTAAAATTTTTGTACATTGGATAATAAAATCGCTCTTGGAAACTCTCTTTTATGTTTGACAAATAATGGTCTAAAATTTCTATTTTACAATTATTAAAATGTATTAACACGTTTCCAGTTACATTTAAATCTCTGTTGTCGCAATTTTGACTTATGTTTAAATTATTTGCATTCTTTATTAAAATGGTTTCTTCATCTATTAATATGATTTCAGTTTGGTTGTTTCTAATTAATTTACAATTTTCTTGAAAAATACAGTGTTTACTTATGCTTAATTCATTAAGATATTTAAATTCTTCATACTTATAATTGACTTTATTATATTCAACTACCTTTTCTTTAGAACAATCGATTTCTTTTCCATTTTTGTTTGTAATCGGTACTATTATTTTTAGTGGAATCTGTTTAAATTCTTTTGGGATCTTTATTGCAAATATAATAGTATCATTCCTATATTTAGTAATACCTAATTTAATATTTTTCATTTTATTCAAATCTATATTATATTTTTGTATCTCCTCATCTGTTAAGATGTTAGGATGAATTATTTCCTGTCTTGCTGATGCTACGTTATCTTGTATGTGCTCTATTTTTTCTTTTAATAGTTGTACTTTAAAAAGCTGATCAAAAAAGAAATTCTGTTCAATTGTTCGACTGGATACATTATTTAATTGTCGCAAAATTATTTCCCTGTCTTTCTTAATAATATCTTTAAGCTGTCTAAATGTTCTGTTAAAACTATCATTTATTGCAATTTGCTGGTTTAAATTACTAATTGAATTATGGTTATTGATTTCTATATTTCTAAGGTGGTTTTCAATGTCTATTCTATCTTCTTCGTCTAGTGTACCGAAAAGCCACTTTGATGCTTTTCCTACAATGTTAATTAAACCTCTTCTCTTTCTATTATCTCTCGGAATAATTGTTTTTACTATATTTGACAAATGTAAGAGTTCTGTTTTAAGTAGTTCTTTGTGTTGTACGTCAAGGCTGTCTATATTTAATGCTATGCCATTTAATAAATTTATTATGTCTTGTGGTTTGATCATGTGAATGATAATGTCTGTCTTAACGACTATGTCTACGTCATTAAGTTTAATTTGAGTAAATCCTGTTTGTTCCTTTATGTCGTATATACGTAAGAGTCCGTTAGTTGGCGTTATTAGTAGGAGTAACAATGTCATCGTGAAGAGCTGAAAATTTAGGTTGGCGTTTAATATTAGTGGTATGAACGTTTGCTAATTTACTACGCTTAAATTTAGGTTGATGTTTATGCCTAACTGCCTTATAGTTTTTTATAAATCCTGTGGATCTCTCTTCAATGTAATCTTCGCGATTTTCGTTGGCCTTTTTAATATTCTTTTCTTTTGTTGACCTTAAGTTTTGTCTTACCTTTTCAAAATCTATTCTCTTAAATTGAACTTCGCTGGGAGTTGTTTTAATTGTGGAATGTATTCTCTCATTATAGTTTCGTATGGCCTTTGTTATTAATCTTTTAATTGATATGTTTTGTTTATTTAATTTTAAAATTCTACATTTTTCTAATATGGTGTTATGAAATCGTTCTATATCAGAATTCCCGGTGTGGCTATTTGGTTTGGTAAAATGTATTTCTACATCTTCCTCTTGTAAGAATTCTTTGATGTGGATTGATTTGAATTCATTATCAGCTATAACCTTTTTAGGTTTCCCTACTTTAGCGAAGTGATTCTCTAATTCCTCTACTATTGTAATATGGTTCCTGTCTGAAAGATAGTACGCTAATCCAAATTTCGAAAACTTGTCGATAATTGTTAGAAAACTACACTTCATTATGACAAATGTATCTAAATGAATTATTTGATTAAGATCTGTTGCTGTTTCAGTTAATTGAAATTTTGTTTTTATTGGTTTTCTATCGTATTTAACTTGTTGGCATATCTCACATTGGTTTATAACTATTTGAATTATTTCTTGTAATTTAGGATAATAAATTTTGTGTTTAATAGCACTGTAAGTTTCTTGAATTCCTGAATGTAAACTTTCCTTCACATGATAGAGTGATATTTGTTTTACTATTTCTGCTTCTGTTTTGATATCCTGCGCTCTAAAAGAACATTTAACAAATTTAATTTGGCTATCGTCTGAAAACATTTCTCTTAACTTTTCCTGAACTACGTTATATTGTTGATCTGGTAATTCTGAAAAAATACCTATTTTTCCTTTCGTTATAATTTGTTTAAAGATATCGGTTAATCTATCAAAGTCATATTGTGCTATGTATATTATTCGTTTTCCATGGATGGTTTCAATTTCTTGGGTTTTGTTGTTAGTTAGAATTATTTGAGTTTTGTATTTGTTCACTATTTCTTCTTTGATTGGTATGTGATCCATGAGTTCTTCGTCTGCTGAATGAATCGTCTCATCTGAATTATTGTTTTCCATATTAAATACAAAATCGGATATTGAGTCATTTTCATTACATTCAAGTGAAAAATTGTCTGTACTATGGGATTGTTCTTCTTCTTCCTTATTATGAGTAACGTCCTCGTTGGGTTTAATTCTACTCAGAAAATCAGCTACTCTGTTTTCTTTTCCTTTTAAATATTCAATTTCGAATTGGTATTCTCCTAGCTTTAAGAGCCATCTTTGATGTCTGGGGGAAAGATCCTTACCTTTGTATTTGGCATGCAAAAATTTAATCGGTTGGTGATCTGTACAAATTTTAAATCTATTTCCATAAAGATATGGTCTAAAGTAGTTTACAGACCACATAATTGCAAGAAATTCTTTGTCCGTGGCTGAATAGTTCTTTTCGTGATTATTCAGGGTTCTCGACGCGAAGCATACAGGGTGTCCCTCCTGAGATAAGACTGCTCCTATTGCATAGTTAGAAGCGTCTGTTGTTAGACAAAATTTGTTTTGAAAATTAGGATATTTTAAAATTGGATGACTGGTTATAAGAATTTTAAGCTTTTCAAAGGCTTCAATATAATTAGGGTCGTTTATGTTAATTTTGCTATTTTTCTTTAAGTATTTGGTAATAGGCTGTGCTATTTTAGCATAGTTTTTAATAAATTTCCTGTAGTATCCTGTGATACCAAGGAAACTTTTTATTTCTTTTTGTGTTGTGGGTAGCTTTAACTTTTGGATTACCGCTATTTTTTCAGGATTTGGTTTTAAACCCTCGTTTGTTAGGATGTGTCCTAAGAATTCTGTCTCTTTCTTCATAAAATTACACTTGTCGATTTGGATTTTTAATTGTTTTGATTTCAATACATTGAATATATCGGTTAATGATTTAATATGCTCCTTTAATGTGGTACTAAAAATTAGTATATCGTCAAGATATACTACACAAGTTTTATTTATGTAATCTCTCAGAATATCATTCATGAGTCTTTGGAATGTCGCTGGGGCATCTTCAAACCGAATGGCATTCTGATGAACTCATATAAACCGTGAGGGGTGACAAAAGCTGTTTTTTTTCGGTCTTGTTCTTTAATTAGCACCTGATGGTATCCCTTAGCAAGATCCAACGTTGTAAAATATTGAGCCTTACCTAACTTATCCAGAATTGAATCAATGTTAGGTAGTGGAAACTTGTCGTCAACGGTAACAGCATTCAATTTCCTGTAATCAACCACAATTCTGAACTTTTTTTTACCTGAGTTGTCAATTTTCTTAGGAACAACTATAAGTCGACTGGAATATTTGGAATTACTTTTCCTTATAATTCCTTGTTCCTCCATTTCTTGGATTTGTTTACGTACCTCTGCCTCATGTTGAGGTGGATACCTATATAGTTTGGCGTTGATTTGTTGATCTGTTGTTGTGACTATTTCGTGTTCTATTTCTGGGGTGCTAGTAAGTCTATCTCCCTCTTTAAAGAATAAGTTCTCAAATCTTTTCATTAGCTTTTCGACTTCTTGTCGTTCTTCTTCATTTAAATGATCAGAATTGATGTGTTTTGTATAGTTATCAAGGGGTTCCAGTGAACATACATTATTCACTGTATATGGATGATTAACAAACTTTAAACTTTGATTGTTTAAGTTGATGGTTCTTTCATCCAGGTTTATTAAAGTATTTAAGTAGTTTAATAAATCCGTACCAATTATAAATTGGTACGTTCTATTACAAAGTCTTTTTACTTTCCATCTTATTCGAGCATTAAGAGGAGCCCTTAATTCCTCAGGTACAGGTGTATGTACCTCAAATTTTATACTATCTTTACCAGTAACTGTTGTAAAATATATTGGTTTAATAGGAATTTTAGTAAATTCATCTAATCTGGCGTCAATTATACTTAGAGTTGAACCTGTATCTACTAAAGCTAAATATTTTATTTCACTAGCGTTTAATAATTATTTCACTATTTTCACGCTGTGTACTGATTCGTTATCACTGGATAATTCATAGAATTATCCCACCGACTGCGCCAAATAAATAATCTTTTATTTATATCGATAAAAAAAAACTTTATTTCATTTATGAAAGAAAAACTTTATTTCACTTATGAATTTTTTACACGTTTTACTAGCAAGGTTAATAACGAACAACCTTCAGAATGCTCTCTTACGTCTACTTATACTCTATCAATTGTTTACTCAGCTTTTTCTGCATTCTCACAGGTATGCAAATGCATGTGATCAGCGGAAAAAGTCTGGGAACATTTCTGTAACTTAATATCTACTGGTTCCAATATCTTTCAAAATATTTTGTATACTTGAGTTCAAATATGCTGACTTATACATAACTTCTCCGTCCTTTACTTTAAAATTCTCCTGAATTTTGTTTTTTACTTTGACATTAACAGATTGCTGTATTTTGAAAGATATAAGAACTATGGTTACTAAAACAATTAAAATTATGACAAAGCTAAAATTAAGTGTATATGAAACATTCTTATGGTATTGTAATTCTTTTATTTTATTAAGATTATTTTCATTTTCAAATATAATTTCATCTAAAGTTATTTTATCAGTAAAATTTGTAAAATTTTTGTACATTGGATAATAAAATCGCTCTTGGAAACTCTCTTTTATGTTTGACAAATAATGGTCTAAAATTTCTATTTTACAATTATTAAAATGTATTAACACGTTTCCAGTTACATTTAAATCTCTGTTGTCGCAATTTTGACTTATGTTTAAATTATTTGCATTCTTTATTAAAATGGTTTCTTCATCTATTAATATGATTTCAGTTTGGTTGTTTCTAATTAATTTACAATTTTCTTGAAAAATACAGTGTTTACTTATGCTTAATTCATTAAGATATTTAAATTCTTCATACTTATAATTGACTTTATTATATTCAACTACCTTTTCTTTAGAACAATCGATTTCTTTTCCATTTTTGTTTGTAATCGGTACTATTATTTTTAGTGGAATCTGTTTAAATTCTTTTGGGATCTTTATTGCAAATATAATAGTATCATTCCTATATTTAGTAATACCTAATTTAATATTTTTCATTTTATTCAAATCTATATTATATTTTTGTATCTCCTCATCTGTTAAGATGTTAGGATGAATTATTTCCTGTCTTGCTGATGCTACGTTATCTTGTATGTGCTCTATTTTTTCTTTTAATAGTTGTACTTTAAAAAGCTGATCAAAAAAGAAATTCTGTTCAATTGTTCGACTGGATACATTATTTAATTGTCGCAAAATTATTTCCCTGTCTTTCTTAATAATATCTTTAAGCTGTCTAAATGTTCTGTTAAAACTATCATTTATTACAATTTGCTGGTTTAAATTACTAATTGAATTATGGTTATTGATTTCTATATTTCTAAGGTGGTTTTCAATGTCTATTCTATCTTCTTCGTCTAGTGTACCGAAAAGCCACTTTGATGCTTTTCCTACAATGTTAATTAAACCTCTTCTCTTTCTATTATCTCTCGGAATAATTGTTTTTACTATATTTGTTAAATGTATGAGTTCTGTTTTAAGTAGTTCTTTGTGTTGTACGTCAAGGCTGTCTATATTTAATGCTATGCCATTTAATAAATTTATTATGTCTTGTGGTTTGATCATGTGAATGATAATGTCTGTCTTAACGACTATGTCTACGTCATTAAGTTTAATTTGAGTAAATCCTGTTTGTTCCTTTATGTCGTATATACGTAAGAGTCCGTTAGTTGGCGTTATTAGTAGGAGTAACAATGTCATCGTGAAGAGCTGAAAATTTAGGTTGGCGTTTAATATTAGTGGTATGAACGTTTGCTAATTTACTACGCTTAAATTTAGGTTGATGTTTATGCCTAACTGCCTTATAGTTTTTTATAAATCCTGTGGATCTCTCTTCAATGTAATCTTCGCGATTTTCGTTGGCCTTTTTAATATTCTTTTCTTTTGTTGACCTTAAGTTTTGTCTTACCTTTTCAAAATCTATTCTCTTAAATTGAACTTCGCTGGGAGTTGTTTTAATTGTGGAATGTATTCTCTCATTATAGTTTCGTATGACCTTTGTTATTAATCTTTTAATTGATATGTTTTGTTTATTTAATTTTAAAATTCTACATTTTTGTAATATGGTGTTATGAAATCGTTCTATATCAGAATTCCCGGTGTGGCTATTTGGTTTGGTAAAATGTATTTCTACATCTTCCTCTTGTAAGAATTCTTTGATGTGGATTGATTTGAATTCATTATCAGCTATAACCTTTTTAGGTTTCCCTACTTTAGCGAAGTGATTCTCTAATTCCTCTACTATTGTAATATGGTTCCTGTCTGAAAGATAGTACGCTAATCCAAATTTCGAAAACTTGTCGATAATTGTTAGAAAACTACACTTCATTATGACAAATGTATCTAAATGAATTATTTGATTAAGATCTGTTGCTGTTTCAGTTAATTGAAATTTTGTTTTTATTGGTTTTCTATCGTATTTAACTTGTTGGCATATCTCACATTGGTTTATAACTATTTGAATTATTTCTTGTAATTTAGGATAATAAATTTTGTGTTTAATAGCACTGTAAGTTTCTTGAATTCCTGAATGTAAACTTTCCTTCACATGATAGAGTGATATTTGTTTTACTATTTCTGCTTCCGTTTTGATATCCTGCGCTCTAAAAGAACATTTAACAAATTTAATTTGGCTATCGTCTGAAAACATTTCTCTTAACTTTTCCTGAACTACGTTATATTGTTGATCTGGTAATTCTGAAAAAATACCTATTTTTCCTTTCGTTATAATTTGTTTAAAGATATCGGTTAATCTATCGAAGTCATATTGTGCTATGTATATTATTCGTTTTCCATGGATGGTTTCAATTTCTTGGGTTTTGTTGTTAGTTAGAATTATTTGAGTTTTGTATTTGTTCACTATTTCTTCTTTGATTGGTATGTGATCCATGAGTTCTTCGTCTGCTGAATGAATCGTCTCATCTGAATTATTGTTTTCCATATTAAATACAAAATCGGATATTGAGTCATTTTCATTACATTCAAGTGAAAAATTGTCTGTACTATGGGATTGTTCTTCTTCTTCCTTATTATGAGTAACGTCCTCGTTGGGTTTAATTCTACTCAGAAAGGCTGAATAGTTCTTTTCGTGATTATTCAGGGTTCTCGACGCGAAGCATACAGGGTGTCCCTCCTGAGATAAGACTGCTCCTATTGCATAGTTAGAAGCGTCTGTTGTTAGACAAAATTTGTTTTGAAAATTAGGATATTTTAAAATTGGATGACTGGTTATAAGAATTTTAAGCTTTTCAAAGGCTTCAATATAATTAGGGTCGTTTATGTTAATTTTGCTATTTTTCTTTAAGTATTTGGTAATAGGCTGTGCTATTTTAGCATAGTTTTTAATAAATTTCCTGTAGTATCCTGTGATACCAAGGAAACTTTTTATTTCTTTTTGTGTTGTGGGTAGCTTTAACTTTTGGATTACCGCTATTTTTTCAGGATTTGGTTTTAAACCCTCGTTTGTTAGGATGTGTCCTAAGAATTCTGTCTCTTTCTTCATAAAATTACACTTGTCGATTTGGATTTTTAATTGTTTTGATTTCAATACATTGAATATATCGGTTAATGATTTAATATGCTCCTTTAATGTGGTACTAAAAATTAGTATATCGTCAAGATATACTACACAAGTTTTATTTATGTAATCTCTCAGAATATCATTCATGAGTCTTTGGAATGTCGCTGGGGCATCTTCAAACCGAATGGCATTCTGATGAACTCATATAAACCGTGAGGGGTGACAAAAGCTGTTTTTTTTCGGTCTTGTTCTTTAATTAGCACCTGATGGTATCCCTTAGCAAGATCCAACGTTGTAAAATATTGAGCCTTACCTAACTTATCCAGAATTGAATCAATGTTAGGTAGTGGAAACTTGTCGTCAACGGTAACAGCATTCAATTTCCTGTAATCAACCACAATTCTGAACTTTTTTTTACCTGAGTTGTCCATTTTCTTAGGAACAACTATAAGTCGACTGGAATATTTGGAATTACTTTTCCTTATAATTCCTTGTTCCTCCATTTCTTGGATTTGTTTACGTACCTCTGCCTCATGTTGAGGTGGATACCTATATAGTTTGGCGTTGATTTGTTGATCTGTTGTTGTGACTATTTCGTGTTCTATTTCTGGGGTGCTAGTAAGTCTATCTCCCTCTTTAAAGAATAAGTTCTCAAATCTTTTCATTAGCTTTTCGACTTCTTGTCGTTCTTCTTCATTTAAATGATCAGAATTGATGTGTTTTGTATAGTTATCAAGGGGTTCCAGTGAACATACATTATTCACTGTATATGGATGATTAACAAACTTTAAACTTTGATTGTTTAAGTTGATGGTTCTTTCATCCAGGTTTATTAAAGTATTTAAGTAGTTTAATAAATCCGTACCAATTATAAATTGGTACGTTCTATTACAAAGTCTTTTTACTTTCCATCTTATTCGAGCATTAAGAGGAGACCTTAATTCCTCAGGTACAGGTGTATGTACCTCAAATTTTATACTATCTTTACCAGTAACTGTTGTAAAATATATTGGTTTAATAGGAATTTTAGTAAATTCATCTAATCTGGCGTCAATTATACTTAGAGTTGAACCTGTATCTACTAAAGCTAAATATTTTATTTCACTAGCGTTTAATAATTATTTCACTATTTTCACGCTGTGTACTGATTCGTTATCACTGGATAATTCATAGAATTATCCCACCGACTGCGCCAAATAAATAATCTTTTATTTATATCGATAAAAAAAAACTTTATTTCATTTATGAAAGAAAAACTTTATTTCACTTATGAATTTTTTACACGTTTTACTAGCAAGGTTAATAACGAACAACCTTCAGAATGCTCTCTTACGTCTACTTATACTCTATCAATTGTTTACTCAGCTTTTTCTGCATTCTCACAGGTATGCAAATGCATGTGATCAGCGGAAAAAGTCTGGGAACATTTCTGTAACTTAATATCTACTGGTTCCAATATCTTTCAAAATATTTTGTATACTTGAGTTCAAATATGCTGACTTATACATAACTTCTCCGTCCTTTACTTTAAAATTCTCCTGAATTTTGTTTTTTACTTTGACATTATCAGATTGCTGTATTTTGAAAGATATAAGAACTATGGTTACTAAAACAATTAAAATTATGACAAAGCTAAAATTAAGTGTATATGAAACATTCTTATGGTATTGTAATTCTTTTATTTTATTAAGATTATTTTCATTTTCAAATATAATTTCATCTAAAGTTATTTTATCAGTAAAATTTGTAAAATTTTTGTACATTGGATAATAAAATCGCTCTTGGAAACTCTCTTTTATGTTTGACAAATAATGGTCTAAAATTTCTATTTTACAATTATTAAAATGTATTAACACGTTTCCAGTTACATTTAAATCTCTGTTGTCGCAATTTTGACTTATGTTTAAATTATTTGCATTCTTTATTAAAATGGTTTCTTCATCTATTAATATGATTTCAGTTTGGTTGTTTCTAATTAATTTACAATTTTCTTGAAAAATACAGTGTTTACTTATGCTTAATTCATTAAGATATTTAAATTCTTCATACTTATAATTGACTTTATTATATTCAACTACCTTTTCTTTAGAACAATCGATTTCTTTTCCATTTTTGTTTGTAATCGGTACTATTATTTTTAGTGGAATCTGTTTAAATTCTTTTGGGATCTTTATTGCAAATATAATAGTATCATTCCTATATTTAGTAATACCTAATTTAATATTTTTCATTTTATTCAAATCTATATTATATTTTTGTATCTCCTCATCTGTTAAGATGTTAGGATGAATTATTTCCTGTCTTGCTGATGCTACGTTATCTTGTATGTGCTCTATTTTTTCTTTTAATAGTTGTACTTTAAAAAGCTGATCAAAAAAGAAATTCTGTTCAATTGTTCGACTGGATACATTATTTAATTGTCGCAAAATTATTTCCCTGTCTTTCTTAATAATATCTTTAAGCTGTCTAAATGTTCTGTTAAAACTATCATTTATTACAATTTGCTGGTTTAAATTACTAATTGAATTATGGTTATTGATTTCTATATTTCTAAGGTGGTTTTCAATGTCTATTCTATCTTCTTCGTCTAGTGTACCGAAAAGCCACTTTGATGCTTTTCCTACAATGTTAATTAAACCTCTTCTCTTTCTATTATCTCTCGGAATAATTGTTTTTACTATATTTGTTAAATGTATGAGTTCTGTTTTAAGTAGTTCTTTGTGTTGTACGTCAAGGCTGTCTATATTTAATGCTATGCCATTTAATAAATTTATTATGTCTTGTGGTTTGATCATGTGAATGATAATGTCTGTCTTAACGACTATGTCTACGTCATTAAGTTTAATTTGAGTAAATCCTGTTTGTTCCTTTATGTCGTATATACGTAAGAGTCCGTTAGTTGGCGTTATTAGTAGGAGTAACAATGTCATCGTGAAGAGCTGAAAATTTAGGTTGGCGTTTAATATTAGTGGTATGAACGTTTGCTAATTTACTACGCTTAAATTTAGGTTGATGTTTATGCCTAACTGCCTTATAGTTTTTTATAAATCCTGTGGATCTCTCTTCAATGTAATCTTCGCGATTTTCGTTGGCCTTTTTAATATTCTTTTCTTTTGTTGACCTTAAGTTTTGTCTTACCTTTTCAAAATCTATTCTCTTAAATTGAACTTCGCTGGGAGTTGTTTTAATTGTGGAATGTATTCTCTCATTATAGTTTCGTATGACCTTTGTTATTAATCTTTTAATTGATATGTTTTGTTTATTTAATTTTAAAATTCTACATTTTTGTAATATGGTGTTATGAAATCGTTCTATATCAGAATTCCCGGTGTGGCTATTTGGTTTGGTAAAATGTATTTCTACATCTTCCTCTTGTAAGAATTCTTTGATGTGGATTGATTTGAATTCATTATCAGCTATAACCTTTTTAGGTTTCCCTACTTTAGCGAAGTGATTCTCTAATTCCTCTACTATTGTAATATGGTTCCTGTCTGAAAGATAGTACGCTAATCCAAATTTCGAAAACTTGTCGATAATTGTTAGAAAACTACACTTCATTATGACAAATGTATCTAAATGAATTATTTGATTAAGATCTGTTGCTGTTTCAGTTAATTGAAATTTTGTTTTTATTGGTTTTCTATCGTATTTAACTTGTTGGCATATCTCACATTGGTTTATAACTATTTGAATTATTTCTTGTAATTTAGGATAATAAATTTTGTGTTTAATAGCACTGTAAGTTTCTTGAATTCCTGAATGTAAACTTTCCTTCACATGATAGAGTGATATTTGTTTTACTATTTCTGCTTCCGTTTTGATATCCTGCGCTCTAAAAGAACATTTAACAAATTTAATTTGGCTATCGTCTGAAAACATTTCTCTTAACTTTTCCTGAACTACGTTATATTGTTGATCTGGTAATTCTGAAAAAATACCTATTTTTCCTTTCGTTATAATTTGTTTAAAGATATCGGTTAATCTATCGAAGTCATATTGTGCTATGTATATTATTCGTTTTCCATGGATGGTTTCAATTTCTTGGGTTTTGTTGTTAGTTAGAATTATTTGAGTTTTGTATTTGTTCACTATTTCTTCTTTGATTGGTATGTGATCCATGAGTTCTTCGTCTGCTGAATGAATCGTCTCATCTGAATTATTGTTTTCCATATTAAATCCAAATCGGATATTGAGTCATTTTCATTACATTCAAGTGAAAAATTGTCTGTACTATGGGATTGTTCTTCTTCTTCCTTATTATGAGTAACGTCCTCGTTGGGTTTAATTCTACTCAGAAAGGCTGAATAGTTCTTTTCGTGATTATTCAGGGTTCTCGACGCGAAGCATACAGGGTGTCCCTCCTGAGATAAGACTGCTCCTATTGCATAGTTAGAAGCGTCTGTTGTTAGACAAAATTTGTTTTGAAAATTAGGATATTTTAAAATTGGATGACTGGTTATAAGAATTTTAAGCTTTTCAAAGGCTTCAATATAATTAGGGTCGTTTATGTTAATTTTGCTATTTTTCTTTAAGTATTTGGTAATAGGCTGTGCTATTTTAGCATAGTTTTTAATAAATTTCCTGTAGTATCCTGTGATACCAAGGAAACTTTTTATTTCTTTTTGTGTTGTGGGTAGCTTTAACTTTTGGATTACCGCTATTTTTTCAGGATTTGGTTTTAAACCCTCGTTTGTTAGGATGTGTCCTAAGAATTCTGTCTCTTTCTTCATAAAATTACACTTGTCGATTTGGATTTTTAATTGTTTTGATTTCAATACATTGAATATATCGGTTAATGATTTAATATGCTCCTTTAATGTGGTACTAAAAATTAGTATATCGTCAAGATATACTACACAAGTTTTATTTATGTAATCTCTCAGAATATCATTCATGAGTCTTTGGAATGTCGCTGGGGCATTCTTCAAACCGAATGGCATTCTGATAAACCGTGAGGGGTGACAAAAGCTGTTTTTTTTCGGTCTTGTTCTTTAATTAGCACCTGATGGTATCCCTTAGCAAGATCCAACGTTGTAAAATATTGAGCCTTACCTAACTTATCCAGAATTGAATCAATGTTAGGTAGTGGAAACTTGTCGTCAACGGTAACAGCATTCAATTTCCTGTAATCAACCACAATTCTGAACTTTTTTTTACCTGAGTTGTCCATTTTCTTAGGAACAACTATAAGTGGACTGGAATATTTGGAATTACTTTTCCTTATAATTCCTTGTTCCTCCATTTCTTGGATTTGTTTACGTACCTCTGCCTCATGTTGAGGTGGATACCTATATAGTTTGGCGTTGATTTGTTGATCTGTTGTTGTGACTATTTCGTGTTCTATTTCTGGGGTGCTAGTAAGTCTATCTCCCTCTTTAAAGAATAAGTTCTCAAATCTTTTCATTAGCTTTTCGACTTCTTGTCGTTCTTCTTCATTTAAATGATCAGTATTGATGTGTTTTGTATAGTTATCAAGGGGTTCCAGTGAACATACATTATTCACTGTATATGGATGATTAACAAACTTTAAACTTTGATTGTTTAAGTTGATGGTTCTTTCATCCAGGTTTATTAAAGTATTTAAGTAGTTTAATAAATCCGTACCAATTATAAATTGGTACGTTCTATTACAAAGTCTTTTTACTTTCCATCTTATTCGAGCATTAAGAGGAGACCTTAATTCCTCAGGTACAGGTGTATGTACCTCAAATTTTATACTATCTTTACCAGTAACTGTTGTAAAATATATTGGTTTAATAGGAATTTTAGTAAATTCATCTAATCTGTCGTCAATTATACTTAGAGTTGAACCTGTATCTACTAAAGCTAAATATTTGTTTTTATTAATGGTTAAATGAATTTGTGGTAGATCGTCCGAGGCTAGTTCCAAAAAAAAATGAGCATTATTTACTTCCGAAGTGTATTCATCACCTTTGCTTTGTTTATAGTAACTAGGACTTGGTGATTCTGCTCTTTGTTGAGAATCATTCGGTTGGTGGCGATATTGGCCCGAATGGTTGCTCAAATTGTCTAACTCTGATGATTGCCTTTCGTTGTTATTAGTTTGCAATCTATTTTGCATATTCCCTATCTCCATGGGTTCAGGTCTATGTGAGTTTTGATTATATTGTCGTCTCTGGTCTGAATTATAGTTTTGTCTAGATTGTCCTGAATTATGGTATTGTCGGTTTTGTCCTGAATTATGGTATTGTCGGTTTTGTCCTGAATTTCCCTGGTCTTGGTAATCTTTTTTATGATGTCCTAAATTTCTAGTTCCCTGTTCTTGGTTGTCATGTCTTCGACTACTATTTTTACTTTCTAGTTTTGGGGTATTGGATTTATTATGTTTTTGTTTTCTAAATTCATACCTAATGCATGTCCTCAAATCTTCTTTTTCTCATAGTTGAAATTATTTCACCTAAATCTGTTTTATCATATATTTTATCTAAAAGGAAAAAGGACACCTTGTGTCATTTCTTTCACTGTATGTACTAGGAGACTTTCTACACTTCTTAAATCAATACTTTTGTCTTCTTTATAATAAACCCTAAGCTCATCTATTTTATATTTTATGTTTTGAATTTCACTAGATAATTCACTTACATTGGACACTTTGAGGTTGGTGATCCTTTTATATATATCGGATGGCTCCACATCTGGTCTATATCGAAGTTTGAGTGTTCCCTTTATTAGTTCCCAATTATCCGGTTGTGGTAGATTTATGATCGTGTTTTCTGCTTCTCCTTGTATTTTTTCGTAAAAGATTGCTTTCACCATACATTTCTTCAAGTTTTCTTCTTCGACTCCTGATAAGTAGTACTCTACACTACTTATAAATGAATTGATGGTTATTTCACCTTGTCCGGTGAATGTTAACATATGCTTTACTTCTCGTAATACCTTTTCTGTATTTTCTCGAGATGCTGTTCTGGCCTGTAAAGCTTGGAATGCAGCGGCTAATTGTTCCAACTGTTGGTTCTTTTGTTGCAATTCGGCTGCTAATTCTTCCATTGTTGGTTCGTTCAATCCCCGTCTATTATTGTTGTAAAATCTTGTTTTGTCTTTCTTCATAAATTTTTTTCACACAGATTCTTTTACACTTTTATCGTAGCTGGAGATTGTCCATAAGCGGTAAAATGCAAATTAGAACACTGTTTTTTTTTTTTCGATTTTATTTCACTAGCGTTTAATAATTATTTCACTATTTTCACGCTGTGTACTGATTCGTTATCACTGGATAATTCATAGAATTATCCTACCGACTGCGCCAAATAAATAATCTTTTATTTATATCGATAAAAAAAAACTTTATTTCATTTATGAAAGAAAAACTTTATTTCACTTATGAATTTTTTACACGTTTTACTAGCAAGGTTAATAACGAACAACCTTCAGAATGCTCTCTTACGTCTACTTATACTCTATCAATTGTTTACTCAGCTTTTTCTGCATTCTCACAGGTATGCAAATGCATGTGATCAGCGGAAAAAGTCTGGGAACATTTCTGTAACTTAATATCTACTGGTTCGAATATCTTTCAAAATATTTTGTGTACTTGAGTTCAAATATGCTGACTTATACGAGGGCGGGTCAATAAGTCCGTGACTTTTGGAATAAAACACAGATTTTTTGATAAAAAAATAATTTTATTTTTCAACGTAGTCTCCCTTGAGCTCTATACACTTTCTCCAACGCTTCTCCAATTTTTTTATCCCTTCCAAAAAAATGATTTGTCGAGGTCCTCAAAATAGGCCTTTGTTTGCGAGATGACTTCATCATTGGAGTCAAATCTTTTTCCACCAAGCCATTTCTTCAGGTTTGGGAACAAGAAGTAGTCGCTCGGAGCCAAATCTGGAGAATAGGGTGGATGAGGGAGCAATTCATAGCGCAATTCATGGATTTTTGCCATGGCAACTGCACATGTGTGCACCCTTGCATTGTCTTTTTTCTACTCAAATTTTCTCCTCAAATTAGTGAGTAGTCTGATAAAAATAGCTGTCAAACACAAACTAACTGACGCAGCAAGTTTAAATTTTGACAGGAGTCAACTGACAGATGCCTCTTGACAGGAGCAGTGTTGCTGTTTCAGTAAAGAGGTCAGAAATTCAAAAAGTCACGCACTTATTGACCCGCCCTCGTACATAACTCTCGCGTTCACAAATATGTGTAGCTGGCATTCCGTATTTTCTGTGAATGAGCCTATATTTATCTAGCACCGGGATATCCTCATATTTCCCACTTTAAGTAAAACACGTATCCATTTTTGCCACTTTGCCAACTGCACGCTCTCTATGAATCTGTGGCGTTGTTGTCGGTTTCCAAAATAACCAAAACATCCAACTCCAACTTTCAATGACGATTAAATGATTTTATTGTTTTTTTGTTAAATACTAAATTAATAATAAATAATCTAAATTTAATTGAACAACTGGGAAATCTGGATGCTGTCGATGCGATGGTTGGTGAAAGACTCCCAGAAAAATTAGTTTGTTTGAGCTTTGCGTGACAGCGACAAGGGAATTTCTCACGCACACAACCACACTCACTGTAGCGAAACAAATTGTGTGTAGCCGTCATCTCTCGCTGCCGCATGGAGCTTTATTCGAATCGAACACAAGAACAAGGTTTCTTGAGCAACTGAAAATGAGGTTATGTGCTCGCCACAATGTCAACAGATGATATCCATATGTTTTGTTGGACGATTTTGACATAAATTAGGAAATTTGCCAGTAGGCCCAAGGGTTGTAGATGCTCATCAAAATGCGTAGGACTTCTCGTTTGGTGGGGGGTAGTAGACCACTAAGTACGTCCTTATTCTTCCCAGTAGAACATATGGAATACATACTGGTATCGGACTTAGTGCACCACCACATGACTAGTACTTTCTCCACGCCTTCTTCTGAGCTCATACTGAGATCCTTTTTATCCGACGAGGAATCTAGACTTCGTGTGAATGTCGATGAATTGGATATCCAGTTCCGGATTTCGAATCCCCCTTTAATGTCAATGTGCAATTTATTCACGAGCTAACGCTGTCTAAAAGGTCATCGACGTAGTGGTTTTCGGTAATTGCTCTTACTGCCCTGGGAAACATTGTAGTAAACAGCATTTCATTTTTATTTTTAACGAATTGAGCGCAGCTAGTTGAGCCACTGGCTCTGAAAATCATTACCCTCATGATGTAAGTATCGGGCTCTGATTTAGTGCTGTCAGTTCACCACAGGAATCTTTGGGCATGCTGATCTTGGTCTCTTATAAGCACCTGGTGGAACATCTCCTTGATATCTCCACAAATAGCTATGCGGCTTTCCCTAAATCGATATACAATCGAAATCAATGATGCTAGCTGGTCTAAGCCTTTAAGCAGCATGCAATTGAGTGTGATACTCTTGACTTTTGGGGTAGCATCCCACACAATTCGAAGCTTTACTGGTTTGTTGGGATGCGTAATCGGAAATATAGGAAGATACCAAGTATTTGGGTGCAACTGCTTCAACTCCTCATCTGTCAATTTTCTAAGATAACCCTTGTTTATGTGATCTATAAGGCGTTGCTGTAGATTGTTGTTCAAATATTTTTTAATTAGGTATTATGTGCTAACTCTTGTGAACACATTAGGCTCGTGCGAGGTTCTTCGCTCTTATGCCATAGTACTAGAGCGTCGTCGTTTTTGCATAAGCATATTGTCGCAATATGTCAGTAATTCTGTAGGGACGATTTGAGTTTCACTACTTCTATGGCAATGATTATCGGTCGTGCTTATTATATCTATATATATATATATATTGCTACTACAGTAACACCTCCTTTTTTAGGACACGTTTAGGCGTACCTTACCCTTATACCCTTAAACTGGGGTCAATATTATTTATCTATAAATTTTCATATACAGATGATTATGATCTATCCCTTGGTGGCATTTTGTTCTCATAATTTGTGTTCTTCTTGTTAAAGCATTTATTAAAAATTGTTAAGGTCGTGCGGTCACCCGATTTACATCCGCATTTATAGATTGTGGCTGTTATAATTATTAGGATGATGATGCTTGTAGTTGCTACAATGGCGCTCCTTTTATTTCCTGGGATCGGTTCCACGTAATATCCTAATAATACACAGAAATGTTTTTGATTTGCATTACTTATTGCTAAATCCTGGATTTCTGTTATATTATTCGTATTAAACTTTTGATTTAGTTTTGTGTCTATATATCCTGTTTCTAGTGCTACATTCATACAGCAATTATGTATTATAGTTCCTTATGTGCATATTTTTCTTTTAATGTTCTTTCTCCTAGCCCTTTATTGATTTGAATTACAGTTCCTACAGTTTCAAATTTACAATTATCACTTCAAATTAACATTCCTAGACTTGTTGCTCAACCTTTTTCTTCACTTTAGTACAAGTACAATTAAATTTAGTATCTTCTATTATAACAAATATACAAATATTTTCTGTAATTCCATAAAACACATGTATTTCTGAAGTTTTCATCATTGAGGCCAGATCAGAAGGGGAAAAAGTATTTCTACATCGCTTGCCTAGACATTTCGTAGCATTTTTGGCGGTATCGAATATGTCGTCGTTCCAACGTAAGCTGTCATTGACACACATTTCGACGATGCAAGTGCCATTCATGTTTTTTCACTTTAACGATAGCGACGGTATTGTGTTTTGGAAGCATTAATTTCCACTTTGTTGATAGTTCCCCAATTACAACTAGTATATGCTTACGCTGCTAGAAGGAAGAGGACCCTTTTGGATCAACAGGATTAATATTAAATGGATTTGGTTTCTAAGGCGTACTATGCGGATGATGTTCCGGTGCCGAAAATAATATACAACACATTTAATACAGTTTGGATGAAGTACTCAATTTTTTCTTTAATGTTGGGAAACCAAAATGTGGCCCATTGTTTCATTAACCATACGAATTACTTTAGTTTCAATTTCTTTTAGTATGTAAAATAACAAATTTGTTTTTATTTTCGTAAAGCCGATCTTCAGTCTCGCTTCCAGTGTTCTTTGGTTTTCTTTTATTTTATCTTCACGGTTTTGAGTTTTTTACAATTGAGCGTCTAAATCACAGTCCTTAAAAGCAGCAAGAATGTATGCTAAACTCGTGCATCAACGTTTGCCATAAATGCAGCACTTCGATGTTGAATTGAGTAGTTATAGTTTTCTAATTATAAAGCGAGATACGAGTATTCTATGATTTGTCGGGTTTTTGTTTAGGGTCAAAGTCAATGAATTACAACCTGTAATAATTTTAAATCGAGTTCCTTCCAAATAGATACGGAATCTTCGTAACGAATAGATTATAGAAAGAGTTTCCAATTCAAAACTGTGATATCTTGATTCTGCAGGAGAAGTACACTCTGAAAAATATGTAACCGGATGGAATTTTCAATCATTCTGCCATTGTATGAGCACAGAACCGAATTACTGACTGCTTGCGTTACAATGAAGTTCTATTTCGCTCTAAGCATCGAACATTTTTAAGATAGGTCCTGCAACTAAGATTTTTCTTAATTCAAAAGATGTCCTCCTGCAAGTCTCAGAAAAATTGTACGAAGAATCCTTACGCAATAAGTTTAACAATGGCTTAGAAATGTTCGGAAAATGTGGCACAAATTTACGAAAATATGAAAATAGACCTAAGCAGCTATGCAATTCTTTTTGATTTTCTGGAAGCTTCTGAAGATTCCGGACGATATCTGATAGCTCGTGTATTCGAACCACTTGGTCTTTTTTTTTTTTTTTTTTTTTTTTATAATTTACGCGCGCCTAAGGGGTTGATACCCTTTTACTCCTTCTATCTTTCCGCCCGCGTCCTGGCAACAGTAAAAGGGTATCATAACCCCTTAAGTACGCGTAAATTATATACAAAAAAAAATAAATCCAAATGTTTCCCATTTATTTTCTAATCATCTTTCAATGATTCTACACAAAACTTTTTCACGATTTGATGCAATATCAAAAGAAGCAATGCAGATGTCATCAATATACAAAATCACTCTGACTGCACTAATTAAATCTCGAAATATGTTGTAGGCAAGTCTTTGAAAAGTAGAAGGTGCACGTTTTAATCCAAATGCCATCTTTAGATATTCAAACTGTCCACTCGGCATCACAAAAAACGTTTATTGAATGGGTCACTGTGCATTGCGCACTGGTTGAATCCATCCTTTAGATCTATTAATCTGAACCGCTGTTTACCTGACTGTTTAACTCGACACAATCTGCGATTAACAGCAATGAAAAATTATTACGAATTGTTTTCTTGCGGTAGCCGATACACATACATACGTGTACCACCATCACTCTTTTTAAATAAAATAATGCATAGGGTGATCAACTTTGTGAAATTACGGTCCTATCTAGCATGTCGTCAATAATTTTCTGGACTTCTTCGCACGATAAACATCATGGAAGACTATCGAGTGGGGTAGTTAGGTCAGTTAATATTATCATCATTTCATGTATGTACGAGTTCGTATGTAAGTGGTAGTATTTCGGCTTCCCAATCGGACGGGTTCAATACCAGCCTTGCCCGAAAGACTTTTTTCAGTTAACTTAAATCTCGTGAGATGAATGGTTGCCTAAATACAACACCAAGTCAATTTACACCAATAATTTAGTCTCCTCATTAAATGTTGAATTCCACCCATGGAGTGAAATAAGATCTTTCTTTCTCTTTCTATCAAATTTTCTTTGACAGCTGAATTCTAAATGTTGACATAAAATCTCATCCTAGGATAAGCGGCGTTGACACTATCTAATTAGGTATAACTATAAAAACAAAACTATTTCAATATGATTTCGAAATTTAATAAGACAAGACATAGTACTGTAGGAATGTATGTTATTATTTATTTTCCTATACCGAGAAAATTGATTGGGACAGTAACGTCTGACAATTTGATAAATGTTGGCGCACTCGATTTTTGAATCAGACTAATCAGGCTACCCGAATCGATAAGATAAAATATATTAATAAACCTTGTGCATCTGCTTCGATTACAAGTAAAAAATGCTACTCTTACAATTTGCATGACACGTACTGATTCCGTAAGATTCTCAGCACCTTTTTTAGGTTTGGCGGTAAATACTTGGGATCTGTTGCTGCATATGTCCCATCTGGTGACAAGTAAAATAAGAGCCCGGTGGTCTTTGTGGTTATTATAATTACTCTTATAATGCACGAACTGAGAGTTCGTCATTGTTCATAGGGATTCATCTTTTGAACAAGATCGTCAATCGTATCGGCCTCGTACAGAAATGTAATGGAATTTGTGTTATCTGGGATTTCATCAATAATTATATCCTCTAACTCCTGCTCTTTGATGTCAGCTTTTGCAGCGATGGATTGCATAGCTACAATATAGCAGAGGCACGATTCGTAGGGCTAAGTATCCTTATCTTGAGCTGATGATACACTTTCGGCTTAGTTGTTGTTCCTTTGAACATTTTGGTTAGCTTCGACTTCATATTGTCAAAGTCCTTAAGGCCCAAATTCAGAATATAATTTTTTGCTCTTCCCTTCAACCGACGTCTCACACCCAAAAACTTTTCTCTTGACGTGCACCCATTAACACTAGTGTAGTACTCGGAAAACATTAACCATTTAACCATATCGTGATGGTCACCTCCACTAAATTTTGTGACCGCCGCATCAAGTTAATCAAAAACTATAAGTTCGGCAGATAATTGAGAAGCACCCTCCTCTACAGGAAATGGGGAAAAATTGTATGGAACTTCGACTAAGAGTGTACATCAATAGGTGTCGCGGTGCACGGCTTATATTTTAATTAAATACATTTTTTAAGAGCAACTTCATTTATTGCAATTCACTTTAAAACAAGAAGCGCTTTAAAAACAATATGCTTATTCCCATGTATATCACCGACTGACTCTTGCAAAATTTCCAATATAACTCCTTCGTTCATTTGAATTTGCTCTACGTGACACATAACAAAGGACAGTTATATTGCGGAATGTTATGTATAGAGAAAACAACAGCCAGTCGCTATTTGAGAAAAATATACATGTATGTGTTACTAATACATTATTGTATGTTGCTTAATATTTGAGATAAATATATTGTACATGTATGTATTACTATGTATTTCGGCGGCAACAATAGGACTGGCATCAAAATAAAATAGTTTGGTAGGACAGTTTTTATCGCGGCTAAGGAAATAAAGCTGGATAGTTATCCAGATTTCGTTATTCTATATAGGCTAAGTTGTTAGTGTAATTTACATGGAAAATATTTGTTAAGCCTATATAGATTACCAAAAAAACACGACTTTTATTATTGTATTTTGTATTCAAATATTACTGTTCCTATATTTACATTTTATTACTTAAGTTATTTATAGCCAAAATACGGTTTCACTTTGGCGACAACAACGAGCGAAAAATGGCGCTCGGAGTCAATAAAACCCCCAATGTTCTTGGGAAGATTAAAACTGTTGAGAATTAAAGAATAAGTATAGTATGAACTTTATTTAAAATAATTTGATCACTTTAAAGGATTAATCTAATGTTATCAACCACCTGCAGATAAGCATTTTGCTTTCCGGGTAAAAAATAAAAACTGTTTATAGATCGATGAAAAAAAATCATAAATTCCTTTTTTTACCTGTTGCATGTTTTCCCAAGTATCATAAAATCTATGGGTTTTGGTGCAAACTTGATGATTTTTGTACTTTCTTATTATTTGTACTTTCACAAGAAAAAAATTGTAAAACGTTATATTAAGTAGGCATTTTCTGGAGAAAAGTGACCTGAAGGTCAAAAATTAACATAGGCAATGAAAATGGAACAGGCTTAGAAATTGGATATGTAAAGATTCAAACAATATATCAATTTTGTTTAAACGCCGTTATAAAGGCTAATATTTCTTCTAAAAACAAAGTCCTACACGAAGTTTCTTCCACTATTACGAACAGAGCAATTTCCGTTAACATGGGTCAGGGTACACCAAGGTTTGCCTTTTCTTAAATCCTCGATAAATGATGTCAATATTGGAGATAGACCCTTGCTGTGGAACAGTTTTTTTCTTAGAATATATCCAGGAATCATTTCCCAAATTATCGTCGACGAATTAGAGGACACCCTGTATATGTCACCTTTTCTGTCATCGAGATATCCAATTGTTTAAGGCATATCGCAGGGAACTTGGGAGCTCTCTTATGTTCGCGATACGCATTAAGTGTTGTAATCATATTGAACAATTAAAACATTGGAATTCACCTCCATATTTAGACATATTTAGACGACACAACTTATCAACACGAATATAAAAAAGAAACAAACAGCCTAGAAAGTAACAATCTACAGTTATTAGTAATGCTAGTCTATATTGAAAAAAAAACAGTAACATTTTTTTCAAGTTTCTGTAAAAACAAAAGAATGTAGATTGTAGGTACTTAACATGTACCTGCATCTTGAGCACATGGCGAGTTTCAAAGTGTTTGGTTTTTGGTTAATGCTGGTTGGATCTTACATTATTATGTACGAAATTAAAGCTTGAATAATGCTCTACCACGTAGCAGTAAAAAAATTTACGCTCTTGCTGAAGATTTTTCAGAAATTAGTGATTTAAAAAAAAAAATACTTAAATTGATTTTTTCAAAAACTGCAAATCTTAGAAATCATGTTTCTATCGTTCAAAAGATAGTGAAATCAACTTTCATCTGATATCAAAAAATTATGTACGATACGATTTTCATAAAACTCCACAGTTCTAATGTATTAACGCTCAGCTTTATTTTGATGCCAGTCCTATTGATGTACACTTCTAGTTGAAGTTCCATACAATTTTTCCCCATTTTCTGTAGAGGAGGGTGCTTCTCAATTATCTGCCGAACTTATAGTTTTTGATTAACTTGATGCGGCGGTCACAAAATTTAGTGGAGGTGACCATCACGATATGGTTAAATGGTTAATGTTTTCCGAGTACTACACTAGTGTTAATGGGTGCACGTCAAGAGAAAAGTTTTTGGGTGTGAGACGTCGGTTGAAGGGAAGAGCAAAAAATTATATTCTGAATTTGGGCCTTAAGGACTTTGACAATATGAAGTCGAAGCTAACCAAAATGTTCAAAGGAACAACAACTAAGCCGAAAGTGTATCATCAGCTCAAGATAAGGATACTTAGCCCTACGAATCGTGCCTCTGCTATATTGTAGCTATGTAATCCATCGCTGCAAAAGCTGACATCAAAGAGCAGGAGTTAGAGGATATAATTATTGATGAAATCCCAGATAACACAAATTCCATTACATTTCTGTACGAGGCCGATACGATTGACGATCTTGTTCAAAAGATGAATCCCTATGAACAATGACGAACTCTCAGTTCGTGCATTATAAGAGTAATTATAATAACCACAAAGACCACCGGGCTCTTATTTTACTTGTCACCAGATGGGACATATGCAGCAACAGATCCCAAGTATTTACCGCCAAACCTAAAAAAGGTGCTGAGAATCTTACGGAATCAGTACGTGTCATGCAAATTGTAAGAGTAGCATTTTTTACTTGTAATCGAAGCAGATGCACAAGGTTTATTAATATATTTTATCTTATCGATTCGGGTAGCCTGATTAGTCTGATTCAAAAATCGAGTGCGCCAACATTTATCAAATTGTCAGACGTTACTGTCCCAATCAATTTTCTCGGTATAGGAAAATAAATAATAACATACATTCCTACAGTACTATGTCTTGTCTTATTAAATTTCGAAATCATATTGAAATAGTTTTGTTTTTATAGTTATACCTAATTAGATAGTGTCAACGCCGCTTATCCGAGGATGAGATTTTATGTCAACATTTAGAATTCAGCTGTCAAAGAAAATTTGATAGAAAGAGAAAGAAAGATCTTATTTCACTCCATGGGTGGAATTCAACATTTAATGAGGAGACTAAATTATTGGTGTAAATTGACTTGGTGTTGTATTTAGGCAACCATTCATCTCACGAGATTTAAGTTAACTGAAAAAAGTCTTTCGGGCAAGGCTGGTATTGAACCCGTCCGATTGGGAAGCCGAAATACTACCACTTACATACGAACTCGTACATACATGAAATGATGATAATATTAACTGACCTAACTACCCCACTCGATAGTCTTCCATGATGTTTATCGTGCGAAGAAGTCCAGAAAATTATTGACGACATGCTAGATAGGACCGTAATTTCACAAAGTTGATCACCCTATGCATTATTTTATTTAAAAAGAGTGATGGTGGTACACGTATGTATGTGTATCGGCTACCGCACTTTGAATAAAGAAAACAATTCGTAATAATTTTTCATTGCTGTTAATCGCAGATTGTGTCGAGTTAAACAGTCAGGTAAACAGCGGTTCAGATTAATAGATCTAAAGGATGGATTCAACCAGTGCGCAATGCACAGTGACCCATTCAATAAACGTTTTTTGTGATGCCGAGTGGACAGTTTGAATATCTAAAGATGGCATTTGGATTAAAACGTGCACCTTCTACTTTTCAAAGACTTGCCTACAACATATTTCGAGATTTAATTAGTGCAGTCAGAGTGATTTTGTATATTGATGACATCTGCATTGCTTCTTTTGATATTGCATCAAATCGTGAAAAAGTTTTGTGTAGAATCATTGAAAGATGATTAGAAAATAAATGGGAAACATTTGGATTTATTTTTTTTTGTATATAATTTACGCGTACTTAAGGGGTTATGATACCCTTTTACTGTTGCCAGGACGCGGGCGGAAAGATAAAAGGAGTAAAAGGGTATCAACCCCTTAGGCGCGCGTAAATTATAAAAAAAAAAAAAAAAAAAAAAGACCAAGTGGTTCGAATACACGAGCTATCAGATATCGTCCGGAATCTTCAGAAGCTTCCAGAAAATCAAAAAGAATTGCATAGCTGCTTAGGTCTATTTTCATATTTTCGTAAATTTGTGCCACATTTTCCGAACATTTCTAAGCCATTGTTAAACTTATTGCGTAAGGATTCTTCGTACAATTTTTCTGAGACTTGCAGGAGGACATCTTTTGAATTAAGAAAAATCTTAGTTGCAGGACCTATCTTAAAAATGTTCGATGCTTAGAGCGAAATAGAACTTCATTGTAACGCAAGCAGTCAGTAATTCGGTTCTGTGCTCATACAATGGCAGAATGATTGAAAATTCCATCCGGTTACATATTTTTCAGAGTGTACTTCTCCTGCAGAATCAAGATATCACAGTTTTGAATTGGAAACTCTTTCTATAATCTATTCGTTACGAAGATTCCGTATCTATTTGGAAGGAACTCGATTTAAAATTATCCCAGGTTGTAATTCATTGACTTTGACCCTAAACAAAAACCCGACAAATCATAGAATACTCGTATCTCGCTTTATAATTAGAAAACTATAACTACTCAATTCAACATCGAAGTGCTGCATTTATGGCAAACGTTGATGCACGAGTTTAGCATACATTCTTGCTGCTTTTAAGGACTGTGATTTAGACGCTCAATTGTAAAAAACTCAAAACCGTGAAGATAAAATAAAAGAAAACCAAAGAACACTGGAAGCGAGACTGAAGACCGGCTTTACGAAAATAAAAACAAATTTGTTATTTTACATACTAAAAGAAATTGAAACTAAAGTAATTCGTATGGTTAATGAAACAATGGGCCACATTTTGGTTTCCCAACATTAAAGAAAAAATTGAGTACTTCATCCAAGATACTAAATTTAATTGTACTTGTACTAAAGTGAAGAAAAAGGTTGAGCAACAAGTCTAGGAATGTTAATTTGAAGTGATAATTGTAAATTTGAAACTGTAGGAACTGTAATTCAAATCAATAAAGGGCTAGGAGAAAGAACATTAAAAGAAAAATATGCACATAAGGAACTATAATACATAATTGCTGTATGAATGTAGCACTAGAAACAGGATATATAGACACAAAACTAAATCAAAAGTTTAATACGAATAATATAACAGAAATCCAGGATTTAGCAATAAGTAATGCAAATCAAAAACATTTCTGTGTATTATTAGGATATTACGTGGAACCGATCCCAGGAAATAAAAGGAGCGCCATTGTAGCAACTACAAGCATCATCATCCTAATAATTATAACAGCCACAATCTATAAATGCGGATGTAAATCGGGTGACCGCACGACCTTAACAATTTTTAATAAATGCTTTAACAAGAAGAACACAAATTATGAGAACAAAATGCCACCAAGGGATAGATCATAATCATCTGTATATGAAAATTTATAGATAAATAATATTGACCCCAGTTTAAGGGTATAAGGGTAAGGTACGCCTAAACGTGTCCTAAAAAAGGAGGTGTTACTGTAGTAGCAATATATATATATATATAGATATAATAAGCACGACCGATAATCATTGCCATAGAAGTAGTGAAACTCAAATCGTCCCTACAGAATTACTGACATATTGCGACAATATGCTTATGCAAAAACGACGACGCTCTAGTACTATGGCATAAGAGCGAAGAACCTCGCACGAGCCTAATGTGTTCACAAGAGTTAGCACATAATACCTAATTAAAAAATATTTGAACAACAATCTACAGCAACGCCTTATAGATCACATAAACAAGGGTTATCTTAGAAAATTGACAGATGAGGAGTTGAAGCAGTTGCACCCAAATACTTGGTATCTTCCTATATTTCCGATTACGCATCCCAACAAACCAGTAAAGCTTCGAATTGTGTGGGATGCTACCCCAAAAGTCAAGAGTATCACACTCAATTGCATGCTGCTTAAAGGCTTAGACCAGCTAGCATCATTGATTTCGATTGTATATCGATTTAGGGAAAGCCGCATAGCTATTTGTGGAGATATCAAGGAGATGTTCCACCAGGTGCTTATAAGAGACCAAGATCAGCATGCCCAAAGATTCCTGTGGTGAACTGACAGCACTAAATCAGAGCCCGATACTTACATCATGAGGGTAATGATTTTCAGAGCCAGTGGCTCAACTAGCTGCGCTCAATTCGTTAAAAATAAAAATGAAATGCTGTTTACTACAATGTTTCCCAGGGCAGTAAGAGCAATTACCGAAAACCACTACGTCGATGACCTTTTAGACAGCGTTAGCTCGTGAATAAATTGCACATTGACATTAAAGGGGGATTCGAAATCCGGAACTGGATATCCAATTCATCGACATTCACACGAAGTCTAGATTCCTCGTCGGATAAAAAGGATCTCAGTATGAGCTCAGAAGAAGGCGTGGAGAAAGTACTAGTCATGTGGTGGTGCACTAAGTCCGATACCAGTATGTATTCCATATGTTCTACTGGGAAGAATAAGGACGTACTTAGTGGTCTACTACCCCCCACCAAACGAGAAGTCCTACGCATTTTGATGAGCATCTACAACCCTTGGGCCTACTGGCAAATTTCCTAATTTATGTCAAAATCGTCCAACAAAACATATGGATATCATCTGTTGACATTGTGGCGAGCACATAACCTCATTTTCAGTTGCTCAAGAAACCTTGTTCTTGTGTTCGATTCGAATAAAGCTCCATGCGGCAGCGAGAGATGACGGCTACACACAATTTGTTTCGCTACAGTGAGTGTGGTTGTGTGCGTGAGAAATTCCCTTGTCGCTGTCACGCAAAGCTCAAACAAACTAATTTTTCTGGGAGTCTTTCACCAACCATCGCATCGACAGCATCCAGATTTCCCAGTTGTTCAATTAAATTTAGATTATTTATTATTAATTTAGTATTTAACAAAAAAACAATAAAATCATTTAATCGTCATTGAAAGTTGGAGTTGGATGTTTTGGTTATTTTGGAAACCGACAACAACGCCACAGATTCATAGAGAGCGTGCAGTTGGCAAAGTGGCAAAAATGGATACGTGTTTTACTTAAAGTGGGAAATATGAGGATATCCCGGTGCTAGATAAATATAGGCTCATTCACAGAAAATACGGAATGCCAGCTACACATATTTGTGAACGCGAGCGAGAACGCATATGCCTGGGTTGCTTATCTTCGCGTTATCACCAGTGAATCCATCGAATGCAGCCTGATAGCTTGTCTGTTCCACTACTTGAACCAGAAGCAGTATAACAACAAATATCACCATCAGAACCCAGAGATAGTCGTGAACGAGACTAGGCAATTATACTCCATACCATGTCATCACCCAGTCAGCACGGATTTCTAAAATGTAGATCAACTACTACAAACTTAGTTGAATTCGTATCCTTTGCGCTTTCAGCCCTAGAAAATGGCAACGAAATTGACGTTATTGCTACAGATTTCGCTAAGGCCTTCGATAAAATATCACATCAACTGATCCTTTTTAAATTGTCTTCCCTCGGTTTTGACCCCATATTGTTAAAATGGATATCTTCTTATCTGGAGAACCGTTACTATAGCGTTCACTTTAGGTCAGCTTTCTCAACCCCGTTTTTAGCCACTTTGGTGTCCCACAAGGCAGCCATCTAGGTCCCCTCTTTTTTACTTTAACTATAAACGATCTTGAGAAGATTATCAAACACGCACTGCTCCGTGCATTACATTACCCTTGTCCGGCCCCTCCTTGAATATGCCAGCCAAGTATGGTCCTCTTTTCAGCGAATTCATATATCCCGAATCAAGAACATTCAACGTCGTTTTCTTCGGTTTGCTCTTCGTCGACTACCTTGGAGTGACCCATTTATCTTACCTCCCTATCGCGACCGCCTCAAACTTCTTAACCTGAATACCCTGGAAAAACGCAGAGACGTAGCTGACATTCTGTTCATTCATCGACTACTCTCCGCTTCTGTGTTTACAATTCTATTTCCTTCAACACTAACCCTAGTAATTTACGCTGTCTTCGTCTCTTCTATATCCCAACCCACCGCACCTCTTATGGGTCTAACGAACCAATCTCCCTCATGCTCCGTAAGGTCAACTCAAACCTCCCACTTTTTGATTTTAACCTGAGCACTTGTCGCTTTAAATTTGATCTCCCCCACCATTCCCTTACTTCCTAACCCTTAACTCTTGTTAGTTTTTAAGTTACTTTAAGCTTGCATTAAGCGAAATAAATGGGAACGTTAGCCCCACTAAATTAATTAAAAATTATTGTTGTAGTGCAAAAAGTAAGAAGTTCGTGTCAACGATGTAAAAACCGTGATGCATCCCCAAATCCTCCAGAGATAGCCGCACTTCCAGCGGTGTTGCAATGCAACAAACATTGTTCTGCAATCAAGGAAATCAGCTTCTTACAAGCTGCATTTTTCCCTCTGGCATTTACCAATTTCAAAAGGCCGACGGCAAACACGCATCAGCTGACGTAACGCACAGCAAAATTGGGCATTCAGAGAAGACCACAAGCAGCCGCAACACATTAGCTGTGGAGGCGCTAGCATGGGAGGGGTTCATATAAAAAATGATACGAGTATGCTTTCGACAATTAGCCCCGCCCAATGAGTGAATTCTGCAGTGGCGATTAGCACATAAGCGTGTGTTGGTGATGTATGCACTCGCTGGTCAACGAAAAACCAAATACGCTATGCGGTAGCAGCTAAGACTTTAACAATTTCCGCAAAGGACCGCAATGGGTCATTGACCAGAAAATATGCCTTCAAGAAACAGCTGGACCAGGAAGGTGTCGTTATGACAAATGCGGCGAATGGTTGGGCATTCCCAGTCAAACCAACAGAGTGACCGCACTTGCAATTTATACAATAAAGTTCGGAATTAAAATAATTGCATTTTATTTAAGTTTTATTGAACTGGATTCTGAATCGGCACTTATAGTCATAAAAAATATATTTCTCTATGCTAGTTTTCGTGCGAAACATATGGTCCTTCATAGTCGGATCTTAATCTGGACAATCTAAAACTATTTTATTCAGTGCGTGGAACTAATTTTAATTGTGAATAATTCGTCTTGTGCACTCAAATATCAACATAAATTCGGTTCGGTTGATCGTTGGCGCTTACTGAGGACATCTGCTGGAGTTCGAGAAGCTGGGGCAGCGCGGGAGCAACGCTTATAATCAGGTGTGTGGCATTTTAATAAGATAATTATCATTAATTTATCGATCTTCGTGATATATTATTATTATAATATAATATTATCGTGTGTGTTGGGTGCTATTCTGGGTGCAATTCTGCTATTTCTATTCTGCTTTTCGTCTTTCTTGCAAAATGAGTAAATCTAAGATCTCAAATTTAATCGATTCAATTCAAAATATCTGGAGTGAACTCGAAGCTGATAATAAAGCGCATAAAGAGCTTAGTAAATCATCAAAATCTATCTTCATGGCTGAGGCGCGACTAAAGAATTTGGAGAAAGGGTTTGATGAAGCTAGGGCACTTCATCAAAAAATTGTTGCTGCTCCTAGTGAAGAGGCTAAAGTCAAATACATTGAGTCGCTAACATTTCACAAATTAAAAGAGCTCTATTACACATATTCCTCCGATTTAAAGGAGCAGTTATGTACCTCCGAAAATCCCAATCAAACTCAGAGTTTTCTTAATAATTCAATAGCAGGAGCGAAAGCCCCTTTGGTTGATGTGAAGCTCCCCCCGATTAAGATCCCTACATTCTCGGGTTCCTTTCAAATGTGGCCTGAATTTAAAGGTTTATTTGAAAGCTTGGTAGGCAAAAATCCTTCTTTATCCGATGTTCAGAAGCTGCATTATTTGAAGGCTAATTTAAGCGGTGAAGCCGAACGGATGCTTCGAAACACTTCCATCACTGATGGTAACTTTGAGTCAGCATGGGCAACGTTAGTGAAGCGGTATCAAAACCTACGTTTACTTAAGGATAACCAATTTAAATTACTGTTTGATCAACCAAAACTATCTAAAGAATCAGCAGACGATATCAAATCACTTTTAGATACCACAATTGAGGCCAAACAATCTCTGGAAAATCTCGGAGTCACTGTAGATTCGTGGGAAGACGTTTTAATTTTCCACACTGTACAAAAACTTCCGATCACCACTCGAGGTCAGTGGGAATCGCATATTTCGGCGTATGCAGATTATCCGTCTTTCAACATCCTAGAGGATTTCTTGCTCATGAGGTCAAGAACATTAGAAATCCTAGGACAATCCTCACCAAATCCCCCTCAATCAAAATCAAAGCAATTTAGCTCTGTCACAGTTCGTACACACAATTCCATAATTTCGAAATGTCAGATGTGTCAGGGTTTGCATTCAATTAGGAAGTGTTACAAATTTAAGGCATTAGCTCCACAGAAAAAAAGGGACATTGTCAAAAGGCATAAACTGTGCATCAACTGCTTGTCACACTCGCATGCCACGCAAAACTGTACAAGCACTTTTACATGTTCTGCATGCAAACAAAGGCATCATTCGTTGCTGCATGAAAGCGATCTAGCTAACACGAACGCAATGCATGCCAACAATTCAACTTCAGCGTTGGTTACTCACCCACATTTTCAACCTGTCTCCACTACGGTTCAATCTTCACAGCCAGAATTTTTAGAAGATCCTACCTCCTCCAACAAAACAGCTGCAGTACACAATACGTACTCATCCAAGAACAGTCAGTCAAAGGCTGTCCTTTTGGCCACTGCGCTTATCAAGGCTGTTCCAGCTGTAGGCCAACCGCTGTTGCTGCGGGCTTTAATTGATCCAGGATCGGAGGCATCATTCATCTCTGAATCGGCTGTACAGCTGATGAAACTTAAAACGACAACGAACTATGTCAACATAATAGGCGTTGGGGAAACCAACAACGGCGTTTCCAGATCTCAGGTTTCGCTCACCATCCGTTCCAACGTTAACGACAATTTCACATTACAGCTTAATGCGTTGGTTCTACCCAAGCTAACAGCAGTCCTCCCTATGCACAACATTCTCTGGTCTAACTGGATGCACCTCCAGAACATTCAACTTGCCGACCCGACCTTTTACAAACCAAACAAAATTGATGTCATACTGGGGAGCGACATATATCCATTTATTCTACTTGACGGTGTTGTTAAAGGAGAACCAGGTACACCCATGGCTCAACGAACAGAACTCGGATGGATTCTCTCTGGTTGTACATCTTCTGGCGACCAAAAAACGGTGACATCTTTGCACATCATGACGGAGACGCCCGACTTGGAATTCAGGATGCATAAGTTTTGGGAACTCGAGGAGGTACCTACAAGGAAAATTTTCTCGGAGGAAGAAAAACAGTGTGAAATGCATTTTTGTAGAACACACCAGCGTCAGCTAGATGGTAAATATATTGTTCAGCTACCATTCAAGGAAGGTTTACGTCCTAAACTAGGTTTGTCATTCAAATCCGCTCTTGTTAGGTATCTTCAATTAGAAAGAAAATTTAGGCTAAACTCATCGCTCTACAAAGAGTACAAAAGCGTTGTAGACGACTATAAAGTGCTAGGGCACATGACTCTCGTAGAACCCACTTCGTTAACCCATGCGCATTATTTTGTTCCCCACCATGCAGTGAGGAAGGAATCTAGCTCCACCACAAAACTACGTATTGTATTCGATGCATCATGTAAGACGTCCGACGGCACATCACTGAATGATCATCTTTTTGTTGGCCCACGGCTACAAGACAACATTTTTGATCACATCGCCCGCTTTAGGAAACATAAGATAGGGTTTGTTGCCGACATCAACAAAATGTATAGGCAGATCTGGGTTCCATTTGAAGACTCTGTATACCAACTAGTTTTGTGGAGAGATGCGGAAGGGGAGGAAGTAAAAGCATATCGCCTCAACACAGTGACGTTTGGCACAGCCGCTGCACCGTATTTGGCAGTTCGCACACTCCAACAACTTGCTGCAGATGAGCGAGCAGACTACCCAATTGCATCAGACATTGCTAAAAAACACTTTTACGTGGACGATGTGATTCATGGAGCTGACTCTGAAGAGGAAGCCTTAGAGATACAACGCCAGCTCACAACAATGTTGAGGCTTGGAGGGTTCCCATTGCGAAAATGGGCCAGCAACAGTGATAAGTTATTGGCAGCAATTCCAGCTGAAGATAGAGAAGTTCAGCTACCGCTGTCATTTGATGAAGACAACGCAATAAAGACTTTAGGGATCCAGTGGCATCCTGGGAAGGATACTTTTTCTTTCAGAGTAAATCCATCAGACGTAAAGACGACATCGAAACGAACAATTTTAGCGGACATCTCTCGTCTGTATGATCCAATGGGATGGATCTCTCCTTGCGTGGTCATAGGTAAAATGTTGATGCAAGAGATCTGGAAGGAACATCAAACATGGGACAGCGAACTTCCAACTTCAATCATTTTAGCATGGCATAAATTTAAAGAGGAACTAATCGCCCTTAATGATATAGAGATTCCTCGCTGGATTAATATGACGAAGGAATCAGACCTCGAAATCCATGGGTTCTGCGATGCCTCCGAAAGGGCGTATGCTGCAGCTGTTTATCTTCGAGTCATCACTGGAAAGGGATCACAAACGAGTCTTCTTGCATCCAAAACGCGAGTCGCACCCCTAAAAACAATATCGCTGGCACGCTTGGAGCTATGTGGAGCTCTGCTGCTAGCACACTTGCTAGTCCATACCAAGGAAATTATGAAACTCAGCAATGCCAAAATATTTGCTTGGTGTGACTCGCAAATCACACTCGCGTGGATCAAATCAGTTCCATACAACCGAACCACGTTTGTTGCCAACAGGGTGGCTGAAATCCAGGAGCTCACAGACCCCAAGTGCTGGAACTACATCCCATCTAAGGACAATCCGGCGGACATGGCTTCTAGAGGACTTTCACCTAAAGATCTGAGCAATCATAAAGAATGGTACCAAGGGCCGGAATTTCTGCAATCGTTTAAGGAACAACTGCATCCTTCGCTTGACATTCAGTCCACCGACCTCGAACTGAAAGCTTCAAAGATTTCAAGGACGAAGAATAATTTGATCGCATCTGGGTACCCGTTAACAAATATTTTTCAGCTCTGCGTCCACTTTACCGCCTTTCAATATAATGAACTTCTCACAAGGTTTTCTTCACTACAGCGTCTATTACGAGTTACCGCCTTTTGCCTTCGCTTTGCTCACAACTGCCTGAAGAAATCGGAGAAATTGTCTGGATCACTGTCGGTCAGCGAAATATCGTCAGCCCGACTACGCTTGATCAAAATTGTCCAGCAAGAGTTTTTCGCTGAAGAGATATTAAAATTATCAAAAGGGGAAATGATTTTCAAAGGAAGCAAACTGGCACGACTATCACCAATCATAGACGAAAACGGCACATTACGGGTGGGCGGCCGATTAGAGAACGCGGATTTCCCGTATTCACAGCGACATCCAATAATATTACCCGCGCAGAACTATTTTACCACGCTCTTAGTTCATGAAGTGCACATAAAATCACTGCATGGCGGTCAGCAGCTCATGATGGCAACCATTCGAGCGGAATATTGGATATTACACCTAAAATCAACCGTAAAGAGTTGCATTCATAAGTGTCTTAAGTGTTATAGGCACAAGACAACCCAAATGCACGAAAAAATGGGCAATCTACCCGCATTAAGGGTGAATCAGGCTCGCCCATTTCAAAGATCGGGAGTGGATTACGCTGGTCCGGTACAATTAAAGGCATGGAAGGGTCGATGTAACAAGATAACCAAAGCTTACATCGCAATTTTCGTTTGCTTTTGCACGAAGGCAGTTCACCTCGAACTTGTGAGTGAATATAGCACATCCGCGTTTCTCGCAGCCTTCAAACGCTTCACTGCACGCCGTGGGATTTGCTCCGACCTCTACAGCGATTGCGGAACAAATTTTCAAGGTGCTGCAAGGATCATAGATCTTCAAGTCTCACAATGGTCAAAACAATGGACAGATGACATCGTGACCCAACTGCAAGGGAACGGGACTACTTGGCACTTCAACCCACCGGCTGCTCCACACTTTGGTGGACTCTGGGAAGCCGGCGTGAAATCCATGAAGCATCATTTGAAGCGAATTATCGGCCACTACACATTGACCTTCGAAGAGTATGCAACCGTCTTAGCGCAGGTAGAGGCATGCCTGAATTCACGTCCGCTTTGCCCAGTCACGGAAGACCCTGAGGATTTATCCATCTTGACGCCAGGACATTTTTTAATTGGAGCCCCCTTAAACGCAGCACCTGAAAAAGATTTAACCAACGTAAAATCAAATTATCTAGATAGATGGCAACTTATGCAGAGGATCCAACAGGACTTCTGGAAAAAATGGAAATCGGAGTATCTCGCGCGGCTACAACAACGTCCAAAATGGCTTAGCTCGAATTTGCAAATCAAGGTAGGACAGCTCGTGCTATTACCCGATGAACAAACGCCTCCTACTCTTTGGCGGCTTGCTAAAATTGAGGCAGTGCATCCCGGAACCGACGGAAAAATTCGTGTCGTCACCATCAAGACGGCAACGACATCATTAAAACGCCCTGTAGTCAAACTTTGCCTTCTTCCAATGCTTAACTAACTTTACACACCCACACACACACAAACATACATCCACAAATGAATGAATACCTTAATTATAATTAATTTAAATAACCTAAACTTAATAAATAACCTAAAATAATCAATCCCTATAAACTATTAATGCCACACACCATTCACCACACCCCTTTCTTCTTTACATGTACTCATCAACTACCAAACGTATCGGAAGGTTCAATGTCAGCGGATATCATTCAACAATCAACATAGGTACATCTATAAGCGAAAGCCATCGATGACTCTTCCTGTGGCCCGGCAGGATGTTGCAATGCAACAAACATTGTTCTGCAATCAAGGAAATCAGCTTCTTACAAGCTGCATTTTTCCCTCTGGCATTTACCAATTTCAAAAGGCCGACGGCAAACACGCATCAGCTGACGTAACGCACAGCAAAATTGGGCATTCAGAGAAGACCACAAGCAGCCGCAACACATTAGCTGTGGAGGCGCTAGCATGGGAGGGGTTCATATAAAAAATGATACGAGTATGCTTTCGACAATTAGCCCCGCCCAATGAGTGAATTCTGCAGTGGCGATTAGCACATAAGCGTGTGTTGGTGATGTATGCACTCGCTGGTCAACGAAAAACCAAATACGCTATGCGGTAGCAGCTAAGACTTTAACAATTTCCGCAAAGGACCGCAATGGGTCATTGACCAGAAAATATGCCTTCAAGAAACAGCTGGACCAGGAAGGTGTCGTTATGACAAATGCGGCGAATGGTTGGGCATTCCCAGTCAAACCAACAGAGTGACCGCACTTGCAATTTATACAATAAAGTTCGGAATTAAAATAATTGCATTTTATTTAAGTTTTATTGAACTGGATTCTGAATCGGCACTTATAGTCATAAAAAATATATTTCTCTATGCTAGTTTTCGTGCGAAACAAGCGGCAAGATTGGCTTCATTTAGCCGTCCATTCTTATTCATTGGAATTGCAAGTGAAGATCATCGAGGTTACTTTGACTTTATCGTCGGACTCCTGCATTTTGTGTATCCGTAAGTTCATAGCTAGAAGAGAAACTCCGGTGGAGATATATAGCGACAACGGGACTAACTTTCATGGAGCCCATCGAGAACTTCTGGCGGCATGCGAACAAATTAACCACAAGGAGATAGCGGAAAACTTTATCACTGCGTCGACTAAGTGAAATTTCATTCCACCTGCATAACCCCACATGGAGGGGATTGGGAACGCCTCATCAGATCTGTTAAAAATATATTGGTCTGAATCATGCCAACCAGAAATCCAACCGATGAGCAACTGTATAGCACGCTGCTAGAAGTATAAGCGACGATAAACTCCCGTCCATTGAACTACGTGCCCGTAAGTGATGAAGAGGATAAAGCTTTGACGCCGAATAATTTTCTGTTCGGCTCATAGAGTGGTGCAAAACCATCGAATGAATCCATTTTGCTCCGAAAAAAACTGGAGTACGGCACAACAGTTCGCAAACACCTTTTGGAGACGTTGGGTGCAAGAGTATTTGTCAACTCTCACCAGGCGTTTCAACCTAGTAAGCAAATTGAGAAGGGAGATATTGTCATCATCGTTATTCCAAATCATCCCTGAAAATATTGGCAAAAGGGTAAGATTCTAAACACTATCGTCAGCAAGGATCAGTAGTACAAACGGTGACAGGCATCTATGAGAGACCATCCGTGAAATTAGCAGCCCTGGATGTCAGAGTTAATAGAGCGGAAGGTAAACCGAATCTGCGGATCGCCGTACCGGGGGGGAGTGTTGGCAACTTTGCCATGATTTCGCCCAATGCAAATGTAAAGTGACAAGTGTCAGCAGAGGTGGCTAGTCAAGAACGCGGGGAGAAAAAGGAGAAAAAAAGAATTCTAAAGTGCACGAAATTAATTGAAAAATAAATAAAGCAAATGAATTAAAACAAAGGTTTATTTTTTATATTTTACCGTGCGCTAAAAATTTGAACTTTGCGACCCGACAAGAAGTTGCCTGAAGCAACATTCATATAACAGCACGCAAATGCGTAAAAGAAGGCAAGAAAGTCGCTCTGGTGAGGAACATTCAACGTTAGTATCATTTAGTGACAACAGATACAAGCTTTTACACAGCAAAACGACACAAACGTTAACACTTGCTTACAGAACTCCACCAAAACGAACATCCGTACACATGCCCATATACACTACACACACGACATAAACACATTCACACCCTCAGACACATTAGTTTACAAAAACATGCAAGTTTTCGCAAACAACCTCTCATACTGACACATGCAAGTTTTCGCAAACAACCTCTCATACTGACACTTAAATGCCTCTACATATTGTGAAATGTTTGTGTGGCTACAAATGATAGAACTTATTCTTTTACTTACAAATCGCTTTATTCAGTACAGTTACAATTCACTATTTAATTGTTTCTCTCAATACAATCCAATTTCTCAACCGCTTATACTTTTCTTATCTTTTACTTAAACCACTTAATCATTTCTCTTAATTAACACTTCAAATTCAACTGATGAACTAATTTGCATACCTTGGGGATGCAGGTATATATACTCGAATGACATACTTCGAGAACATCCAATTTGCTAGATTGGATTCGATTCCACTCTCCAGTCATGAATGGTCGAGACTTTGTTATTCAAGTATCGACATCTTCTGCTTTGTAAATCTAGATGTCGCTGCTCACATTTAAATGGTTATCACACTGCTCCCTCGTTACAGTTGTTCATCCCGAACAACTCCGTCATTCATCATTTCGTTGAAATGACACATTCTATCCAAATGGACCACCTTCAATTTTCCTCGATGACCACGCTGCGCTGGATCCGTACACAACGGCATTAATGCGGGGTATCACCTTGTATAGACCCTCCCAGTCCTGTTGCAATTTTGGTGATGTGCCTTTCTTACGCTGAGGATTATACGAGTACAATCAGACCAGATCTCCCTTGTTGAAGCCAGAAGATTTCGCCTTGATGTCGTACCTAGTCTTCACGCGGCTGCTCGCTAGCTTCATCTTTTCTCTGGTGTCTTCATGCAATTTACGAATCCTGCTGCTCAAGTCATTCACGTAGTCATTGACCTCTTTGGGCTCCGTAGGTGGGGATCCGAATTTTGCTTCACTTGGCAAACGAATTCTTTGACGAAATAAGATCTCGGATGGTGTGTGTCCTTTTGAACTATGGACCGCGTTTCGGTAGGCCATTAAGAAGAGGGGTATGTGTCGATCCCAATTCCGTTGGCTTACGCTGCTGACGACCTTCGATATATGCCCATTCAAGGTACGATTGAATCGGTCAACCATTCCATCAGAATGAGGGTGTAGGGGCGTTGTCCTTGTCTTCCTTATTCCCAAATATTGGCACACTTCCTGGAAGACTTTTGCTTCAAAGTTTCGCCCTTGATCAGAGTGTAGTTCCATTGGGACCTCAAATTCGCTCACCCAGTTTTTGACTATCTGTTCGGCTACGATCTTAGGCTCTTGATTTGGGAATGCAAACATTTTTATGCCCTGAACTCTTGCGACCGATGTTTCCGCTTTGGTCGATATAGCCTCAACAGGTACACATTTCCCACTATCACCCCCTTTTAACCATCACACTGAATGTCTTAGGGTTTAGAATCCTTACAGGTGCCATGGTATTCTTTGTTTTCATTAAGGTCTTTCACACCATGAAGTCATTCGGATTTTCTGGCTCCATTAAATAGAGTCGATGGCTTCCAGGACCACCTTCCACTTTTGCCCAAACAATTGCTTCCGGCTAAGGCCCTAGAATCTAATTTCTGCAAATGACGACGCATAAAACGGCAGTATTGGCGTTTCCTTATATCATTGATATCTCCATGTTTCCGTATTTCAGAGTTTGCGCCCCCAAAGTCCACTACTAGTCCATGTTCTTTCATGAAATCTGTACCAATGATACACTCGTCGTATATGTCAGCCACCAGAAAAACGTGAGAGAAGACTATTCCGGCCAGATGAATTTTTATGCGGACTTCACCATATACATTAGCCGTTTATCCCGTAGCTGTTCTCAAGCTGCAACTGCTGGTGTTACGCAATCAGAATTTCTGTACCACATCCCTCCTGATGATTGAGGCCGTAGCACCGGTGTCTATAGTTGCCATCAATTTTTCTTTTCTACTAACTACTTCTGCTAGAAGGCTTTCATTGCATCGTTTTGCCAGTGACACTTGGATGATGGTCTTGAGGCCGTCGACGCCTGCTACCAACTTCTGCCAGCGAAGTTGGTGGTTAAGTATTTCCCGATTGATAGCTTCTTGAAGGTTGACCGGCTTCTTCCTCTATTTGCTTGTAACCACAGTGAGGGCAGTCTTTTCGTCGCACCGGTTCTTTACGCTGCCTTTGAAGATGCCCTATTTTATTGCAATTCCAGCAGCGCATTATTCGTCTATCCCGTCGAGTATCTCGTTCTTCGGCACTAATTCTTCTGCAGGAGCATTCGATAGATGCTACTTCCCTGACGAAATGTGTTCCCCTGGAAGACTGATTGGCTGCATCCATCGCCAGAGCGAAGGCAAGTGCTTCAGCAAGGGTTCTTTTCACGACCATCCTTACTGCTGACTGTAGCTTTGAATCTACAATTCCCCTGATAAATGCATCTTTTGCCATGTTGTCGATAATTTCCTGGCCTGCGGTGGGGTATGAAAAATATGCCAGTCTACTCACTTCTGCTTTTAGCTGCTGCAGTGTTTCTCCCCGTTGCTGCGTTCGGCTTTGCTATTGGACCTTGTAAGCCTCCTGCATGTGGCTATCCCCAAACCGTTTCTCGATAGACTGTATTAAAGTCACATAATCTTTATGCTTTTCGATGTCTAATGTTTGCAACAATTTTGCTGCAGGACCGTGCAAGACCATTGTTAAGGAAAAGCATCTTTCCTGATTGTCCCTTTCGTTTGCACAAGCACCCATTTCAAACTGCTTCTTATAAGTAGATCATGAGGTCTGCCCATCGAATGAGGGAGGCTTCAACTCTTTTCTCCTTGGACCGCTTAAAGAACATTATTGGAATTTCTCTTTTCGCACTGTGTCGAGCCTTTTCGCCAGTTGCTCAGCTTTGCTGTCCATTTGTACGAATTTTTCGTCAACATTCTTCTCTATTCTTACAAATTTGTCACCGATTTCTTCGAAATTTCGCTGGAGAATGTTCTTTTGTTCTTCGAGACTGTTGTTCGCCCATTTTCTGTTGAAGGCCCTGCAGGCTGTTCTTCTGTTCTTCCAGATTTTCTTTTGTTTTCTGTTCGTCCATTTTTCAAACAGGAGTTGCATCATCGCAGCAATGTCACTGTACTTATCTGTTCATCCTCGTCAACGTCAAAGGAGTGTGTATGAGGATCATATCCCTCTTTGTTCAAGACCTCCTGAAGTCGGAGCAGCAAGTCATTTTTTCTTCCACTGTCGCTGAGGCTTCTCTTGTTCAACTCGGATTTGAGTTGGACGAGGGTCAACTGCAATAGTTTTCGACCCATTCTAGCTTTTACAAGGGATGGCTGTGGTGTAGTGGTACTAGCAATTGCTTCTCACTCGGAGGGTGAAGGTTCGAATCTTACCAATGACAAGTCTTTCAAGTTTTTCATTTGTGTAATTGGAACTCAGACAGAAAAATTCTGCGTGTGGAGGCATAACACTGACACGTAGATTTGGCTGTTGTAGAGTTTCAAGCACAAAAAACAAGTGTAAATTATAACCGTCGAATCACCCTGAGTGAAAAAAAAACTCTCCGTCCAATTCGGACTCCCACCCCTAGAGAGCTAATATCGAAACCAAATACACCTGAGTTTCAAACCACTACAAAACAATTTTCCTTTCTCCTCCTTCTACCTTTCCGCCCGCGCCCTTTCAGCAGTAAAAGGATATCTAACCCTTAGGTGCGCGTAAATTATAAAAAAAAAACACAGTCACAACATTTTTCTGGCACACACAATAAGTCCTATCCCACTTCTGACACCAATGTAAAATGTTTGTGTGGATTCAAATGATAGAACTTATTCTTTTCAATACAAATCGCTTTATGCAGTACAGTTACAATTCACTATTTAATTGTTTAATTTAATGAATTGTCACAATAATTCATTAGTGCATGCCAATGAACCTTAAATGGCGAACATGCATAAATTGTACGTATTGTAGAATGTGTATTTGGGTACAAATGATAGAATTTATTATTTTCAATACAAATCGCTTTATTCATTACAATTTAATCGTTTATCTCTATACAATCCAATTTCTGAACCGCTAATACTTTTCTTATCTCTTACTTAAAATACTTAATCACTTCTCTTAATTCACACTTCAAATTCAACTGATGAACAAACCTGCATACCTTGGGGATTTCGCTGGCGCTGAGATTTCTTTTGTTCAACTGGGATTTGAGTTGCACGAGAGTCAACTGCAATAGTTTTTGACCCATTATAGCTTTTTCAAACAATCACAAAACACTCTTTTCTTACACACACTATATATTTTACTATACACACTATACACATACACACTATATTTTACTTAAACCACTTCACTTCTCCTAATTAGCACTTCAAATTCAACTGATGAACTAACTTGCATACCCTGGAGATGCTGGTATTTATACTTCAATGACATTCTTCAAGACAATCCTCGCCACAATTTCCAATTTGCTAGAAAATTCGATTCCACTCTCCAGACATCAATGGTCGTTATTCAAGTATCGAAATCTTCTGCTCTTCGAGTATCGACATCTTCTGCTCTGTAGATCTAGATGTCACTGCTCACGTTTAAGTGGTTATCACAATATTATGCTTTATACTCGCAAATACAAATAATTATATAATACACAATTGCATTCTTAAAAATACCAACGTATTGAAACATGTACATGTAAGTACTCACCACATACATTAACACCACATATATACATACATATATGTGTATATACTCGCGCGAGTTAAGTATTAGTCTTAATACTACACTTCTAATTTAAAATGTGTACTTCCTAATTTGTTGTCGTCTTAAATTCTGGGTTGACCCATTAAAGCTACGACAGCATAGTATAGCGTAAATAAACATAAAGAATTGAAACTGTACCAATGCACTGGGTTCACCACTTGAAAATGTAAACTCAGCATCGATTGAAAGCGAACGAATGCACTGGGTTCACCAATTGAAAATGTAAACTCAGCATCGATTGAAAGTGAACCAATGTACATCAGTATCGAATATGACTAGAATTCTTAAACGTTATTGCCTGGGTAAGTCTTCGATGACTTCCTTTTAGTTTTTATGTTAGTTGAATTGTAATCTTCAACCGAATAACTACGGTGCAGCCCCGCATTGAGAAAGCGGCCGTATTATTAAGAATTAACGTAAGAAGAAACAGAAATTTATTTAATAAATGGAAAATAAATGAAAAAAACTTCTTAACGAGTATCAATGTTTATTTCGCGCTCATACATTCTTACATAATAATACCTGCTGAGTTTAGTTTTAAATGCATTTTATTTACTTAATCATTAACTCTTACATACTAACAAAAAATGCTTAAATGCTAGCTTAAAATTACTTAACAATCTTATACTAACTTACTGGTCCCACACAGGCGCTCTAAGCTACTCTAAATTCTTATAACTATGTCTTTCGACTTTATTTACATTTTGCTTAGAACTATTTATTTTGAATACTTAAGGCTAAGAAAAAATATTTGTTAAGAAAAACTTAGCATATGGACATATTTTTTTATTTTTTATAAAAACTTAGTATCTAACTTAAAATAAACCTTAGCCTACCTAACCTAAATGCACAATACACACATAAACACACATAGACATTTTACACAATCATAAACATACATCAGTATACACTTTTGTATACACTGATATATGTATATGTTTCTTAAATGCTAACCTAAACCTATGTAAGCTGGCCATCGCTATTTACTGAGCAAATAGATTGGTCAGCTCTGCCTCATTAGTGAGGCTGGTCCGTAATTGACGGAAACGACGACGAAACATCTTCCCCATAATTCAACCACCAGAAATGCTGGTGCTGCCCAACGCCATCCCTCATATCGCGATTCCCCACCGCCCTACTGAACCTGAGGCGATCCACACTGTCGTGTGCGACGTCTCTATTGTAGTTGAGTCGCCTGTCCCCAGCTGTCCGAGCGACATGGAAGATTAACGGCACCGCTGATCTATCCTGGATCAACCCTATCTGATCTAGGTAGAGGAATGCTTCCGGTGGAACGAAGCTGTCAGAGTGCACACTCTCGTGGTAAAGGTAATTGGGGTAGTAAGCCCCAGATATCAGGTTATTCGTCGAGGTCATTGCTCTTGCAATGTGCCTTCGAGTCAGCTTAATTACGAAATTATCCACTCGTACTAGGTTCGCCTTATTGTAGAGGACGTCATTAGGATAAAATTTCTTGTACTCCGACTCTGGTGTTCTGTACAAGCGAAGACAAGCCCTAAGACAAGCCCTAAGACAAGCCCTCTCAAACATCCGAATCTTTTCCATTAAGCTTGCTCGTACATTGAACCACACAGGAAAACCAAATACCAGCATGGGCCTGATAAGGGCCATGTAGCAGATTACCTTTACCCTCCCATCGAGTTGGCTGCTATAAAATAGTCTCTTTGTAAAGGCGAAAGCACCTTTAGCTCTGGCCAGAGCAGCATCTACATTTTTGCCAAAATATAGAAACTAATCCAGCCAGATTCCAAGGTATCTGACTACATTTCGACAGGCAAGAGGTTGTCCGCGTTGTCCAATGATAGAGAACTTTCGCCAATTTTTTCTGGTATCGCTAGAGGCTCCAGACAACGGCGTCCTAAAGAGAATTGTTTCCGACTTCTGAAAGTTGATTTTCAACTTCCAGTCATCGCAAAATCGTCTTATCTTATCGAAGTCACTCTGCAAGAGAGTATTAATAACCTCGATTTTGGGACCTGTTCGGTACGCTACCAAATCGTCTGCGTACGCAATAGTATGGGGAAGTGAACCTATCAAGTCGCTTGTATAAATGTTAAATAGAATCGGCGAATTGACCGCGCCTTGCTGAAGGCAATACCTGCTGAGTTGAAATAAAAATGTACTCCAGATTTTATTTAAGAAAAATGCAAAATACTAAAGACCACAATTTAGGGACTCAGAAACACAACTATACGTTTGAGAGAAAAAATCAAAAAGGTAAGGTGACGCTATTTGACATTTCTTTCTTCATCAAAATATTAGGTTTGTTTATTTTGTTAATGTAATGTCTCCAAAATGTTTTAATTTGTTCAACAATAACCATCAAAAAGTTACATACTCACGCCCACATCCGCAGATAAACATCCACATCCAGTCAAACACATACACCCCACTACCGCCCACAAATAATCACATCCACAAAACGAGTGTAGCCACAGGCACACACACCGATAGTGTTCAGTCGAAAAGGTCAACAATATGACAACAAAACGAGTACTTGGACAAACAAGCTCTTGATTTCTAGCTTAAACCGACTTTCATACCCAACGAAGTTATGCCTTACGGGGGTTGCGTGGGGTGAAACATGGACGATAATACTCTGCGAAGGTTAGGTTTAGTGGGCGAGAGTCTCACATTGGCGCCTGCAGGAAGTGCAGTAATCATTCTTCCCCTCCGAACAAAAAAACAACAAAAAGGTCGCTTATGACAGCATAGAGACGAACTTTATAGACCCATGTCTAATTTTGGCGACTCTGCCAAACTCGCCCGTCTGAGCTGATGACATTCGTGAACACTCGCTGCTTACGTCAGCGTAAGTTAAAATTTAATCGATACATCTTGCCAAAAAAAGACAAAAGTCATTTTGTGTCGAAAATCATCATGAGCGACGAGGTGCATTTCCACTTAAGCGGTTACGTGAATAAGCAAAATCTGCGTTTTTGGGGCACATCCGCATGTGATGCACAAAAACCCATAACATCTACTCAAAACCACTTTGTGGTGCGGCGTTGACGCAAGAGGAGTGATTGGGCCGTATTTTTTTTTGGGCGCCATCGGCAATCGGTCACTGTTAATGGCGAAGGCTACAGGGCCATGATAGAAAACTTCGATTAATGCCGGAATTGGATGAACGGGGCCTGGTGAATATGTGCTTTCAACAAGACGGTGCAACCGCATACACAGCACGGGCCACAATGGATATTGTTAAGGAAGCGTTTCCTGGTCGCGTAATCTCCCGTTTTGGGCATTTGGTATGGCCAGCAATATCGCCCGATTTAACCATCCCAGACTTCTTTCTTTGGGGCTACTTCAAGTCGTCTCAGACAATCGCAGCCCTTAAGGGGAATATTCAACAGGAATGGAACAGTTATCATGTGTATCAACACTGGCGGCAACCACTTGGCGGATATCATCTTTCCACTTAACAGAAACAATTTTAAAGATCCAGATAAAGATTTCCATCACTCAAAATCATTTTTGTTATTTAGTAAAAAACAAAATTGGATGATTAATTTCGAGCCACCTTGTAATCATGCAAAGGGTCCGCCATCTAACGTTTTTTTTTCCAATTAGTACTTATTTCGTGAATGGTAACACTTAGCTTATATCCAATTTGACAGATAATTAGTTTTATCCTTCCGGTTAATAATGGAAAATAATTTGATTCAAACGGCTGCCTCGGCTGGCCATGCACGATCGGTCCAATTTTTAAGCACATTATCGATTGCGTTGGCTTGGCTCTCTTTTCCCTTGTAAGTTCTTTCGGTCCCTCTTTTCTTTGAGTGGGAACACCGAGCTCTGGCGGAGGTGGAGGGCAGCCATGGTCCCATCAGCCAGTGGCCCACCTACCCCAGACCTCGGAAAACAACCCACATAGGTTCACGGGAAGAACCCCAGGGTGCGACAGGAGGTCCACAAGGAACACCGTTGTTGGAGCCCATAGATAGACGGGAGACACGCAACGGGCAGCATCAGACAGGACGTCTGAAAGTCGCCGACGGGTGGGGACGGACGGTCCTTTTAATCCAGACACCACAATGATGACGGGTGGGGGAAGACGATCCCTGGAACCTACACCCCAACGAAAGCCAAAAAACTGAAGGCGAAGAGTACACCCCATCGATGGGTGAAGAGACGACGATCTCTTTTATAGCAACACCCCAACGAGGGAGCAACAAAGGAGCAACAGTGGCGTGCAGGCGGACGGCCAGTATAATCGGGCACACCCCAACGACGCACCAGCTTTAAAAGTTAGGTTCGATGGGTGAAGGGATGACGACACATTTTTAAGCCAGCACCCCACCGATGGAGCACCGGAGGAGCAGCAGAGGCGTGTAGGCGGATGGCCAAATATTAAAACCGCCTCCACCGAGGGAACAGGAAAACATAAACAAAGAACACCAACCAACAACAACCAGCAAACACACAACAAATAACGAATAATAATGGCAAAAGAAAACAAAAAAGTACAAACTGGCAGAGAGGCCAGAGGGCAGAAGGGCCCAATTACAAAAAATAATAAATAAATAAGTGTAAGGAGTGACGCGCACTGTACTTAGCTTTCGTGAGGGGCGGCGATACAACGGATGGTTGGATCTCGATCCAATCTCAATCCCTTCTGGATTGTATCTACATTCTTTTCCTTTCGTCCCATCACTCAAGTACCATTCTCCTTCGCGAGCGTTTAATTTTAACAAAAGATTTTATTCGTACAATTCGATGGGGGAAAATTACCCGGCTAGCAGAAGGAAAAGAAACTCTGCTTTTCGCAATTTCTTTTTTGTAGAACCTAAGAGTAGGCAATAGCTAGGATCCACAGCTTCCACAAACTCGCTCAGTGGAGTTCCCAGTCATTACTGGAAGTGGGAGCGAACTCCGAGACTGAGGAGTTTAGTATGAATGTGCAAAATGATATGTGTGAGAGGCCTAGTCGGACACGGGGGCACTGAACTAGCAAAGCTTGCTAGTGTGGTTGCTAGAAATCCCGTAGTTGGGTCCACTACGGCTGAATGGATGTGAGAGAGAATGTGCGGGTGAATGTGTGTGTGTGTGTCTGGCGGGAGCTGTGGATCGTAGAAGATCTGGCAGACACTTTTTGTGACGACCAGCAAATAGAAAGGTCAAAGAAGAGTTTTTTTGGTTGGGGAAAAAAAATAAAAAAATAAAAATATAATTCGATATTGCGAAAAGCAACTTTCTTTTCTTTTTTTTTTTGCAAAAGTAACTTGTGAACAATAGAATCGCGAGTTCTAAAAATATATACCCAAAAAAAAAATTAATAAAAGGGATTTGGACAAAGAAAAAAAGAAAGAAGGAGAAAGGATACGGACGAGGAATTGGACAGCGGGAGTAGAGGAACGGAAGGATCTAGGAACGGTGCCAGAGAAGGGGCACAATCCGCTAGGACAAAAGATAAGTATAGTGCAGTGTAGTGATAGTGTAGGAAAAAGAAAAAAAAAATTTTTTTTTTGGTCGTTTTGTTTTTTTTAAAACGAGACTCCGGTGGGCGCGTGCGTGAAAAATCCCGAGAAAAGACGGGACACGCGACCCGTTGATTAACGTTTTTTTTTGTTTCGGGGCGGTGAAAGTAGCGGGTCACTCTATTGACGAGTATACCGCTAAATCAATCAAGAATAAATCGTCAAGCCCCAACGGGGCATTTATAACGTGAAAAAAAGAAATCTGTTTTTTTTGTTGTAATTTTGTTTTTTTCTTTTCGTTCGTTTTTTTTTTCTTCGGGGAATTTTTTTTTCTTCGTTCCTTTTTTTAAAAAGTTTTCGTGATTCCGGGGGAAAAATCACGTGGCGCCCTTTTTTTTTATTTCGCCCAGGTTTAGCCGCCGTTAACGCGCTACCTGGTAGAACCCACAGCTGGGATAGCGGGATCCTAGAGAACTTGTTATCGTTTGGTTCGGGGCATCGCCGTATATCGGTGCCGGGAATCAAACATAACAAACTATAAATTAATTAATTTTATTAGCAAACGTAAAACATGGACCAAGGAGAAGTTATTGGGATTGACCAGAATCACTGCTGGAACTGGAATGAGTTCTTAGAAATGTAATGTGTCGAAATTGCTTTTTTTTTTTTTTTTTTATAATTTACGCGCGCCTAAGGGGTTGATACCCTTTTACTGTTGCCAGGGCGCGGGCGGAAAGTTAGAAGGAGGAGAAAGGAAAATTGTTTTTGTAGTGGTTTGAAACTCAGGTGTGTTTGGTTTCTATGTTTGCTCTCCAGGGGTGGGAGTCCGAATAGGACGGAGAGTTTTTTCTTCACTCAGAGTGATTCGAGATATAATTCCCAGTATTTTTTTCATTGCTTGAAACTCTTATAACAGCCAAATCTACATGTCAGTGTTATGCCTTCACACGCAGAATTTTTTTGTCTGAGTTCCAATTATACAATGAAAAACTGATTTTGCCATGGGCAGGATTCGAACCTGGACCCTCTGAGTGAGAAGCGTTTGCTACTACCACTACACCACGGCTTATCCTGGATAGACGTTTTATTGGCAAGTACTGTTTTAAGCCTATACTGGGTGAGTTTTTTAACTTGAGACATCCGAATTACTTGAAAAATACGCAATATCGTGAAAAATGTTTCAGATAAACGTCACAAGGTTTTGAAGGGGACATAAGATGGTGATCATGAGTTTGAACTTGAGTCCCATTTTCAAGGTCAAAGGAAGGTCACTTTTGATTTTTTAATGGGAACCCCTATTTTTTTTTGACCGATTCGTAATCCGCGTGAAAAATTACAATTCTTTTACATGAAACACTTTTTTAAAAAATGCGTTCTTTTCCCGTCAGAGGAATACGACTGAGCAATGAAAATCAGGAATTATTATTTGAAAAATCAAAATGGGTCTCAATGGCACCACCGTGTCATATAACACTGCGGAAGACAAGGCTATTGTATAGACCATTGCCGTGGGAAACAGTTTCAACGAATTTAATCCAGAATTCGTGGACTAGGAAATATTTGAAGCGAAGATGGAGCAGTATTTCCTTAGCGTTGGCGAAGACGATCAGCAAACGAAAACAGCTTTTCTCTTAACCAAGCTGCATCATGAAGTATTCAAACTTCTGAGAGACAGTATCTACCCAAAAACTATCAATGAGTTGACATTCGACGAAATAAAATCAAATTTGACTACCTTTTATGGTAAGAAAGTAGCAGTGTTTGTAGAGAGGCGTTAATTGCAAATTTGGTACTCAATTAGATACAGCTGTTAACGATTCAAAACATAAAATTATTAAATCTATTTTTACATATTTTTAAAACATTTCTAATTATGTCACATTACATTACGTTACATTACGTCACAAGATTGTACAGAATACCGAATATACGATATTTGTTTCGATTTCATTTATTTCAATGTAAATAACCTCAAATGTCTATGTATGTAAAATGTATTTTTTCCCGCCAAATTGTTGTACATATAAAAGCAAAATCATAAAAAATAAAAGTACACTCGATAACGTACAGTCAAAATATATAGATCATTATAACGATTTAAGTTCGGTGATTCGTTTTCAATAGTAAAAAAAAGTTGAATTTATTTATTTATTCCAGAATCCGTGTGTGCTGAACATTTGGTGCTTCGAGCCGAATTAATTTGAGTGTGCGCAACGTCAAATTAAAACAAAAAAAAAAAACCTATTAAAGTGCGGTTGGACTTTCAAAAACTGAACATATATACACATATATATACTGTACCCTGTGAAAGGGCAAAGTGCTATCAAAACTTCTACTCAGTTGTTTCCTGCAAACTTTATAACAGCCTTCCGGTAAATATTAGACTCATAAGAACCCAGTCGAACTTTTTAAAAAAACTAAAAACTTGGCTTCTTGGATATGATCATAAACAAGTTGAAGTTCTCTTGCCCTATTGTGTGTAAAATTTTCTTTTGCAAAAATTTTTTAATGTACTTTTTCATATTTTTTACTATCTAATGAATGAATTAAAACAATTGTTTACCCCACATAAAAAGTTATAAATTTTGAAGTGACATTAACACTATTTTTAATAATTATTAATATAAATGTCACTAACTATTCTTAGCTAAAATAGTTTGTTTAGTTTATACGAGTACTTGAAATAAAACTTATGTATGTCAGTCTAAGAATAATGAATAAAAAAAAATAAAAAAATATAATCCGACAATGTTTATTCTTTTCATAGTTCATATGTGTTCCTACATTTTGCATTGTGTTGTCTCATTTGTATTTTCATTCATTAATCATGCATTCTCGTTTCATGTAATGGCAAAACAGAAAGGTAGTAGATTGACGAAGACAATGCAAAACAACAGGGTGAACCAGTACCAACCGATGATGCTTCTGATTCTGACCAGCGTATTGCGAACTCCGTTCACGGCCGAAATGTTAACGAGTCAAACCATAAAATTATTAAGTCTATTTATACATACATATATTTAAAACATTAATAATTATGTCACTTTACAACACGTTATATTACGTCACAAGATTGTACAGAATACCGAATATATGATATTTGTTTCGATTTCATTTATTTCAATCTTATGTAAATAACCTCAAAGGATCTGTCCTTGGCCCTCTTTTGTTCAAGATGTTCATAAATGATATATATAAAAGGATAATCCACTGCGATTATCATACCTATACGGGTGATGGGCAGTTATACAAAAAAAATACCCACATCTGCAGTGTCTTCTAGTGTCGAAAATCTTAACACCGACCTCGATTCCATATTTGTTTGGTCACAAAAAACTGCCTTAGCCTTAATCCTTCAAAGACTAAAACACTGCTGATTGGTAGTAACAATCAGGAAACTTGTTATTAATAATAATCTCATTGAGTCTGTTACTAAAATTAGAAATTTGGGAATTTATTTTAGCAAACAACTCAACTGGACCCATTACATAAATTCCGTTGTCTCAAAAATATATGCCGTTCTAAGAGGATTGAGCCCAACAAACCGGTACCTGCCTGTCAAAGTCAAAATGAAACTTATTAGGTCTTTCGTCGTGCCTATTATAATGTACGGATGCGAAATTTTCGCATGCTTTGATTCTCCGTCCTTGAGAAAGCTAAATGTCGCATTTAACAGCTGTGCTAGATATATATTTAATTTGAGAAGGTATTGTGATAACCACTTAAATGTGAGCAGTGACATCTAGATTCATAGAGCAAAAAATGTCGATACTCGAAGACCAGAAGATTTCGATACTTGAATAACAAAGTCTCGACTATTGATGACTGGAGAGTGGAATCGAATCTTCTAGCAAATTGGAAATTGTATGGGACGCTGAATGGCGAGGATTGTTCTCGAAGTATGTCATTCGAGTATAAATACCAACATCCCCAAGGTATGCAAGTTCAGTTCTAAAGTGAAATTTGAAGTGTTGAGAAATTGGATTGCACTGAGAGAAACAATTAAATAGTGAATTGTAACTGTACTGAATAAAGCGATTTCTATTGAAAAGAATAAGTTCTATCATTTGTACCCACACAAACATTTTACATTGGTGTCAGAAGTGGGATAGGACTTACTGTGTTAAACCAAAAAAAATAGTGTTTTCTGACTATTTGAAAGAGCTAGAAGAATGGGTCGAAAACTATTGTGTGTTAAAAAAAAAAAAAAACAGCGTTTTCTGACTATTTGAAAGAGCTAGAAGAATGGGTCGAAAACTATTGCAGTTGACCCTCGTCCAACTCAAATCCGAGTTGAACAATAGAAGCCTCAGCGCCAGTGGATGAAAAAGTGACCTGGTGCCCCGACTTCAGGAGGCTTTGAACAACGAGGGACATGATCCTGATGCATACTCGTTTGATGTTGACGAGGATGAACACACAAGTACCGGCAGTGACATGGCTGCGATGATGCAACTCCTCTTATTAAAAATGGAAGAACAAAAGAGTAGCCTCGAACAAAAATTCGACGAACAATCCCACAATCTCTACGGTCTTCAACAGAAAATGGATGAACAAAAGAATAATCTGGAAGAACAAAAGAACATTCTCCAGGAAAAGTTCGAAGAAATCGATGACAAATTTGAAAGAATAGAGAAGAACGTTGATGACAAATTTGATACCATAGAGAAGAATGTTGGCGAAAAATTCGAAGAAATGGACAGCAAAGTTCAGCAAGTGGCAAAAGAGCTCGACACAGTGCGAAAACAGAAACTGCGAGAATGTCCTTTAAGCGGTCCAAGGAGAAAAGATTTGAAGCCTCCCTCATTCGATGGCCAGACCTCATGGTCTACTCATAAGAAGCAGTTTGAAATGGCTGCCTGTGCAAACGACTGGGACAATGAGGAAAAATGCTTTGCCCTAACAATGGCCTTGCACGGTCCTGCAGCAGAATTGTTGCAAACAGTAGACATCGAAAAGCATAAAGATTATGTGACTTTAGTACAGGCTATCGAGAAACGGTTTGGGGATAGCCACATGCAGGAGGTCTACAAGGTCCAATTGCAAAGCCGAACGCAGCAACGAGGAGAAACACTTCAGCAGCTCCAAGCAGACGTGAGTAGACTGGCACATCTGTCATACCCCACCGCAGGTATGTTGCAGATGCATTTATCAGGGAAATTTCAGATTCGAAGCTACAGTCAGAAGTAAGGATGGCCGGGAAAAGAACCCTTGCTGAAGCACTTGCCTTCGCTCTGGCGATGGCATCCAGGGGAACACATTTCGTCAGGGAAGTAGCATCTATCGAATGCTCCTACACAAGAATTAGTGCCGAGGAACGAGATACTCGACGGGATAGACGAATAATGCGCTGCTGGAATTGCAATAAAATAGGACACCTTCAAAGGCAGTGTAAAGAACCGGTGCGACGAAGAGACTGCCCTCACTGTGGCGACAAGCAAATAGAGGAAGAAACCCGCAGAAACAGCTATCAAGAAGCCGGTCAACCTTCCCGAAGCCATCAGTCGGGAAATGCTTAAGCACCAACTTCGCGGGGAAGAAGTTGGTAGCAGGACTCGACGGCCCCAGGACCATCACCCAAGCCTCGCTGGCAAAACGATGCAACGAAAGCCTTCTAGTAGAAGTAGTCAGTGGAAAAGAAAAATGGATGGCAAAAATAGACACCGGTGCCACAGCCTCAATTATCAGGAGGAATCTTGTGCAGAAGTCTTGGCTGCATAACACTAGCAGTTGTAGCTTGCGAACAGCTACAGGAGCAACGATTAAGGTATATGGTGAAGTCCGCATAAAAATCCAACTGGCCGGAAGAACATTCAGTCACGCGTTTCTGGTAGGTGACGTATGTGACGAGTGCATCATTGGTACAGACTTCATGAGAGAACATGGACTTGTAGTCGACGTGGGGCACAAACCCTGAAATACGGAAACATGGAGATACCAATGATATATGGAAACGCCAATACCTCAGTCTCAAATGTCGCCATCTGCAGCAATCAGAGTCTAGAGCCTTCGTCAGAAGCAATTTTGTGGGCAAAAGTGGAAGGTGGTCCTGGTAGCCACCGATTCTATTTGATGGAGCCAGAAAATAGAACAGACTTCATGGTGGGAAAGACCTTAGTGGAGAGAAAGAACAACATGGTCCCTGTAAGGATTCTAAATCCAAAGACATTAGTGTAAAGGTGAAAAAGGGGGAGATAGTAGGAAAATGCGTACCTGTTGAGGCTATATCGACCGCAACGGAAAAAAAGGGTCACAACAGTTCAGAGCATAAAAATCAAGAACAAAATTCTCAGCCTCTGTAATCTGGACGAAGATCAGCGAATCCTGGCAGAAAAACTAATCGGTGAGTACGCTGATATATTTGCTACACAAGACGGAGAATATGGACGTACGCATATTGTTCAACACCACATCCGTCAACCTGCAAGGCGTCTTCCATTGGTTGAAATGGTTTTCAACACTTGACTTGAAGAGCGGTTACGGGCAGGTAGGTATAAATCATACGGATCGTGAGAATACTGCCTTCACTACAGGAAGCGGTCTTTGGCAGTTTGCAGTGATGCCGTTCGGACTGTGCAACGCTCCGGCCACCTTCGAGCGACTAATGGTACGAACATTGCAAGGACTCAAATGGGAAACCTGTCCAGTATATTTGGACAACGTTATCGTCATAGGTAAGACGTACGAGGAGCACCGCGAAAATCTAAAAGAAGTGTTTGAGAGGCTGCGAAGTGCTCATTTAAAGCTCAACCCAGAAAAGTGCGCCTTGTTCCGTCCGGAAGTAAAATATCTGGGTCACATTATATCAGCGGAAGGAGTAAGAACGGATCCTGACAAAATCGAAGCCGTGAAAAGTTGGCCTTCTCCAAAAGATAAACAGCAACTGAGAAGCTTTTTGGGACTCGCCATGTATTACAGAAAGTTCGTAAAGGATTTTGCTGGCATTGCAAAGAGCCTGCATCAACTTACGGAAAAAGGCCGACAGTTCAAGTAGTCTGGAGAATGCGAAAAAGCATTTCAAGAACTGAAGCGACAGCTGTGCAATGCCCCCATCTTGGGTTACCCGACGCCCGGAAAAATGTTCATCGTGGACGCAGACGCTAGCAATGTTGGGGTCGGAGCTGTGATTTCCCAGGTTCATGATGGTCAAGCGAAAGTGGTCGCATATTACAGTAAAGTACTTTCCAGACCTGAAAGGAACTACTGTGTAACCCGGCGCGAGCTTCTGGCTTTAATTCTGGCTACGAAGTATTTCCATAAGTACCTCTACGGACAAAAGTTCGTTCTCCGGACAGACCACGCAGCTCTGACATGGCTACTCCAATTTAAGAACCCCCAAGTTGCATGATGGATCGAGCAGTTGCAGGACTACGACTTTGAAGTGCAACACCGCAAGGGAACACTCCACTCAAATGCTGATGCTCTCTCTTGTCGACCGTGCGGAGTACAATGCGAACACTGCAACCGTAAAGAAGCGAAAGAACAGTCAACTATCCAAATGATCAGGACTGAGCCAATAGAGGGTTGGAGTGTAGACGAAATCCGTTCCTCCCAACAGGCAGACAATGACATCGAAGGAAAGACCAAGCTGGCAGCAGATATCAGATCGGATCCAAACTCTGAAGGCATACTGGGCACAGTGGGACTCGCTTTTTGTGCAAGATGGATTGCTGAAGAGAAAATGGGAAAGTGCAGATGGGACAACATCTCGTATGCAGCTAATAGTGCCATGGTCCAGAGTCAGCCAAGTACTCCAGGAAATACATGACGGAATCTCAGGAGGCCATTTGGGAATAAACAAGGCGTTGGAAAAAGTAAGGGAACATTTCTATTGGCTAAGCGCTAAACAAGATGTCGAGAATTGGTGCAAAAAGTGCATAAGGTATGCGGCTACCAAGAGCCCAAAAGTAAAGCCACATGGACAAATGGAACAATAAAATGTCGGAGAACCTTTCGAATGAATAGCCATCGACATCGCTGAGCCGTTTCCCGAAACCTTTAATGGTAACCGATATACCCTCGTGGTCCTGGATTACTTCAGTAAGTGGCCGGAAGTGTTTGCCATCCCAAATCAAGAGGCTTAGACCGTAGCCGAACAGATAGTCAACAACTGCCTGAACAGATTTGGGGTCCCAATGGAGCTACACTCTGATCAAGGGCGAAACTTTGAATCAAAAGTCTTCCAGGAAATATGTCAATATTTGGGTATAAGAAAGACAAGGACAACGCCACTACACCCTCAATCTGATGGAATGGTCGAGCAATTCAATCGGACCTTGAATGAGCATCTATCTAAGGTTGTCAGCAACTGCCAACGGGATTGGGATCGGGACATACCCCTCTTCTTAATGTCCTACCGAAACGCGGTCCATAGCTCAACAGGGCACACACCATCCGAGATCTTATTTGGTCAAACAATTCGGTTGCCAAGTGAAGCAAATTTCGGATCCCCACCGACGGAGCCCAAAAGATGAAGCTAGCAAGCAGCCGCATGAAGACTAGGTACGATATCAAGGCGAAATCTTCCGGTTTCAACGAAGGAGATCTGGTCTGGCTGTATAATCCCCAGCGTAAGAAAGGCAAGTCACCAAAATTGCAACAGGACTGGGAAGGTCCATACAAGGTGATAACCCGCATTAATGACGTTGTCTACCGGATCCAGCGTTGGGATCGAGGAAAATTGAAAGTGGTCCATTTGGATAGAATGTGTCATTTCAACGGGATGCTGAATGACGAAGTTGTTCGGGACGAACAACTGTAGGGCGGGAGCAATGTGATAACCACTTAAATGTGAGCAGCGACATCTAGATTCACAGAGCAGAAAATGTCGATACTCGAGGACCAGAAGATTTCTATACTTGAATAACAAAGTCTCGACCATTGATGACTGGAGGTGGAATCGAATTTTCTAGCAAATTGGAAATTGTATGGGACGCTGGATGGCGAGGATTGTTCTCGAAGTATGTCATTCGAGTATAAATACCAGTATCCCCAAGGTATGCAAGTTCAGTTCTAAAGTGAAATCTGAAGTGTTAATTAGAAGAAGTGATTAAGTGGTTTAAGTAAAAGATAAGAAAAGTATAAGCTGTTGAGAAATTGGATTGTACTGAGAGACACAATTAAATAGTGAATTGTAACTGTACTGAATAAAGGGATTTGTATTGAAAAGAATAAGTTCTATCATTTGTACCCACACAAACATTTTACAGTATGATCACACATCCGCCTTCACTCAGCAAATGGATGGGTGTTCACTGGATACAATTCTAACATATCGAACTGTCCTTGCACTTTATTTACTCTGGTATACCGAATTACTTGTTCACATTAATCAAGTTTGTGTACTCTCAGAGAACCCTTAATCTAATATCTCCTAGGTATAAATTTTTAAATAGCAGTCGTCAATTTTTCGCTCATGCCGTGCGCCAGTGGAACAGTCTCCCTACAAACATCAAAAAAGTGAACACAGAAAATCGTTTCAAAAAAGACCTAATAAATTACTACACAGTCGCAGTCTGTCTTTTGAAGCGCAAACATCTCGTTTATTTCGCTGTGAGATCTTTCAGAAGTGCACTTTTGACAAATTATTTGTCTCCTTTTGCCCCAGTATCTTATTTTTCCTTGTCCTTTTTCACAAACGCTTGACAAATTTTTTCTTCAGAATAAGTAGTGACTCAATTAAAAATTAGGCATGGGCCCAACGCCGGGGTCGAAGAAGAAGCCCGAAGGCTACTATGATGTGTTATGTGATAACACATCATCAGAGCCGCGAGCAAAAAAAAAACCAAAGCTCTTTAGCTTTGAAGAGTTTCCCGATTTGCCAACTAACTCTAACCTCAAAAACCCCAAATTCGTGGTCATTTCACCGAAAAACCAAAGTTCACCAATCACCGCAGTGAGTATATTTTTATTAAGAAAAGTTATCGACTCAGTCAGTACTGAGTATGATAATATCTCACAACTCAGAGACGGCAGTATTCTCATACTTGCCAAAAGCCAAAAATCTGCTGATAAATTTCTAAAAATGACTAACATTGCCAATCAGTGCCCGGTGAATGTGACGCTTCACAAAACTTTGAATTCTTCAAAGGGCATAGTATATGCCCCTTGTCTGATTAACGTCACAGAGAAAGAAATGGTCTCGGAAATAAAACCTCAAGGCGTGATTGAGGTCTATAAAAAATAGATAACAAACTTCAGCCAACAGGCCTAGTCCTCTTCACTTTTGATTTGTATATGATCCCACAAACCGTAGAAATTCGATGGTATACGACGAAAGTCAAAGAATATGTTCCCTCTCCAATGAGGTGTCGAAATTGTCAGTTGCTCGGTCACACCACCAACCGATGTTCCAACAACAAAGTCTGCGAAAACTGCAACCTTCCGCCCCATGACCCATTGGAGTGCACACGTATTATGTGCGCTAATTGCCTTGATGAACACCCTTCAACATAGAAAGCATGTCCTAAATATATACAAAATAAGGAAACGCTTAAAATCAAGACAATAAATAAGTGCACTATGGCTGAGGCAAAACGTATTTACAACTCAGAGAATGCAACTCAACCCAAGCCATTGTCTACTTCTTTTTCCGAAAGAGCGAAACACGCTAGCACTCAACCATTTGGAACACCCACCCAAGAGAAAGTTTTTTCTCAATCTCCAGCAGCAATCACTGCTACTCCAATAAATAAACAAAAACAACGGACCATAATTCCACCTATCTCAGTAGAAACAAGTGCTTCCACTCTCTCTCTCTCTAAATCTCGATTTACCTCAACCACTGAAAACATTTATTCAACTTCTTCAAAATTCACCACACCCAGCAATATTTTACCACAGCAATCTATTACATCTACACCATTACATACACAGTCTTCTTCATTACCCTCTTCTTCCACTCAATCTACAACTTCTCAAACAAATATCCCACCAATTTTCGACTCAACAATTAAAAATTTTACGTACAAACATATTCCAATGCACAATCAGAATCACAATGACGCAACATAATTCTATACAATTATCACCTATTCATCAAAACAACTGCCAAACAATTAAAAGCACTTATCTCAACATTTTGTAATGGAACATAAAAGGTTTCTTTAACAACTTTGATGACTTAAATCTTTTAATTAAAGCGCATGAACCTGATATTATATCCTTACAAGAGACTCACCTTCCATTCCCAACTAATATGACACCCATACTACCCAAATCTTACATAGGATATTTTAGTAACCTTCCAACCAATGTTACGGCAAAGAATGGAGTCGGTTTGCTTATTAAAAATAACATTCCACACAAACCTCCGATTACGATTAAATCAAACATTCTAGCCTTAGCTTTGGAAATACACATAGATATTAAGTTAACTATAATATCCTTATACATTCCTTCTGACCAAACATTTAATAAATTCGACCTTGAAAACATAATTCATCAAATAGACCCACCTTATATTCTCACTGGAGATGTAAATTCCTGGAGTAGACTTTGGGGTTCCCCAAAAAACAATAAACGAGGTTCTGTTTTAGAAGAATTTATTACTTATTCTGATCTCGTCCTTCTAAATGATGGGTCTCCGACCCATTTACCCACATAGATATCACCTGTAGTTCGGCAGAAATTTTACCAAGGGCATCGTGGTTCATTCTTGATGATCTAAACAACAGCGACCATTTTCCTATTTTCACAAAAATATCATTAAAATCAAATTCCTGTAATCGATCTATAACCAGCTTTAAGACCGAAAAAGCTAACTGGGTGAAGTTCGCAAGCAATGTCGTGCTTTTCTTACCAAGTCAACCATTTTCTTGTGTAAACAAAGAATCTGCGGTAATTCTTAAATGTATACGCAAGGCTGCCAACGATTCCATTCCACTAAAGTCTTCTGTAAATCCAAGACGGAATGTTCCTTGGTGGAATCCGGAACTCAGTAGGCTTAGAGCCGACAAAGTCCTAACTTGGAGGATTTTTAGAAAAAATCCTACACAAGTTAAACAGCTCGCCTATAAAAAAGCAAATGCTACTTTTAGAAGATTTCTAAAAATCAGCAAACTCGAAAGCTTTGCAAATATGACAGCTGAAATTAAGCCCAATACATCAACGAGCAGAATATGGCAAAATATTAAGTCTCTAACGGGTAGTACACAGTTAAGAAATATAGTTTCTATCCTAACGCCAAGAGGTCCTGTATGTTCTACAGATGAAATTTCTGATTATTTTGCCAATACTTGGTCTAACGCTGCACAAGATACCAATTTTTCTTCGACTTTTGTAACGAGAAAATCGGAATCATTTTCATTAGCCCCGAAACCTGCAAGAACTCTAGCTGCAAAACATATAGAAAAAGATATTTCTTTGGTGGAACTCGAAAGCTGCTTACTAAAAGTGAAAGGAAAAACACCTGGGCGGGATAAGATCTCCTACCCAATAATCAAAAACCTCCCTACTCCGGCAAAAATAAAACTAATCGAATTTTACAAAAATATATTCCGGAAAGGTATTATACCTCAAAGTTGGAAAACAGCTTGTATTGTCCCAATCCATAAACCAAAAAAGGAAATTGATAAGGTTGATAGTTACCGTCCGATCTCTTTACTGCCATGCTTATCTAAAATCTTAGAAAAAATAATAGCCAACCGTATCCTTTGGTTCACTGAATCAAAAAAATTGATTAGCTCAAACCAAGTAGCCTTCAAACCAAAAAGAGGTTGTATAGATGCACTTTTGCACTTAGATTATGTGATATCAAATGCTCTCTCAGCTCGAAACCACGTATCTATTTTAGCACTTGATTTTGAAAAAGCTTTCGACCGTATAGGCATTCATCTTGTGTTAAAAAAACTTTCCGAATGGGGAGTTGGTCCGAAGATTTTTAATTACATTAAATCGTTCCTAAGCAAAAGAAAATTTTGCGTAAAAATTGGAAATACTTTCTCAAGAGTCCTACCCCTACAAAATGGAATTCCTCAAGGGTCGCAACTTTCGGTAATTCTCTTCGCTATCGCCTTTGAAGAGTTAAGTGGTATAATATCCAAATACAAAGATTTAGATCACTGTGTATACGCTGATGACGCGTACATTTTATGTAAACACAATGACCTTAATCTAACAAAAACAACTTTTTCTAACTTACTAAAATAAATAACGGAATGGTCTTCTATATCCGGTTCCAAGCTTTCTATTGAAAAATGTAAAACGCATCACGTTTGCCGCAAAAAAAAATGTCAAAATTTAAATTTATCAGTTAATAACACAGCAATTGAAAATGTATCTAATTTAACTATTTTAGGTCTTCTTGTAAACAATAGGTATAATTGGAAAAATCACTGTATATCTCTTAAAAAAGCGCTTTCGTCAAGGCTCAATATTATTAAGTATTTGTCCTCAAGAAAAAGTAACGCCCATATTAATACTTTATGTTATTTAACTAAAATGTTAGTGTCATCGAGCGCAAGAAGATAACCCTTTTTTGTTTAAATAAAATTAAATTCGAAATTGATAAAATTGTGCTGGCAACGTGGTGCGTGAGTGAATTTGTTCTTTCCTTCTATTACATTATTTGCGCACAATCACTTAACGTCAAATTGTTCACGTTAGGATTTTGAAGAAAAAGTTTTTCTTTGTTACAAGCCACCACCACGTTGAGCCGCAGCAAGATTGAAGTCTTACCAATGTAAGTTGAATTCAAAATGAAACATTGTAAGGATTTAAATATTATTAATTTTTATAGAAATAAAATCATTTGTACCAAGTTTTGGCGATATTATTTTGAAAAGGGAATCTATCTTACTGTTCCTGCGGGCCAACATCATTTTATTTATTGAAGAGTGATTGTGCTGTGATAACAATGTCCACAGACGCAGAGCGGAGCTGTGCTCAAGCTAGTTGCCAATTACCCGATGACGACGACATGGTTTCGTGCGAAACGTGTAGGCGTTGGTGGCACTACGCATGTGTGGGGTTTAACCCTACCTTGTTTGACACCGCCACCCCTTGGTTTTGCCAGTTGAAGGATTGCGTTCCTGTTAGTCAAAGGGACGATACTGTCGACAAGAATACCGATGCTGATGTGTTAGCTTCAGTTGACGATCTAATTGAAGCGGCAAAGGTGGCCCAGTCAGCTGTAGAGGAAAGAGACGGGGAGATCGCCACCCTAAGGGAGCAAATGGAAAGGCTTCGCACTCAGTTGGTAGCAGCATCTTCAGCTTCAGTTCAGCAAGTTAGGGATAATGCTCAGGCGACAGAAGCAGAGAGGCTGACTAGCGCCAGACTGGAAGCTATTCGTAAGATCAAGTGCAGACAACGGGAAATTTTGGTAAGTTCTTCTAACGCTACTCATTCCACTCCAACGTACGTCAAGCCTGACCACCAGAAGAGCCCCCCGGACCATTCGCGCCATCAGTCAGACATGGCGAATTTACTAACCATACTTAATCGCAACCAGGTTCAGGAGCTGCCGTCCTTTTCTGGTAATGACAAGAGGGAATGGCCCTATTTTGAGTCTGTGTTTAAGTCGACCACGTTGGAGGGGCGATACAGCGGAATGGAAAACGTTGGACGTTTACGAAAGGCTCTGAAGGGAGAAGCATATCATCTCGTAAGCGATCGCTTAAGGTATGCAACGGATCCTGTTCCTATCATGGATTCACTGCGCGCAATCTATGGCAGACCCGATGTTCTGGTGCACAGTCTAACTGCAGACCTTCTGAAGCTGCCAGCTTTGAGTTCCAGCAGTGATTTTAGGCTTCGTCAGTGGGCTGTGACTTTGAACGGTTTCGTTGCAGATATCAAGACTATGGGATTGGAAGCGGAGCTCGTCAACAACTATGTTTTAACCGATCTTGCAGGAAAATTATATTCTGGTTTGTATCACGAATGGCAGAAGCACAAATCGATGAAGATTTGTACGATCCTTGAAGATTTTGCAGTTTTTCTCACCGACAAGCTTCTTGATTTGCCACCGGAGTTATCGAAGCTTTCAAAACACACATTAGGTGAAAGGACTACTAGCAGCTCCAGTTCGTCCCGTAGGGTGCTGACTCATCAACCAATAACCTCCAGTGGTGTTTGCATTAAGTGTTCAGATCCACATGTTTTAAGTGACTGCAGGGAATTTAAGGCCTTGCCTGCAGATCAAAGACTCACTTTCGCCAAGGACAAGGGCATTTGTTTCAGGTGTTTGGACTCAACTCCTCATAATTGGAGGGGGTGCTCCCGAGACAAGTCATGCGGAGTTGGAGGTTGTCCGAAACGCCATCATAAATTACTTCACTCGTCAGAGTCCAGGTCATCTTTGAATTCATCTGCCCAACCGTATGTTCCACAACCGCAGTTTCATTCAGCGCATGTAGGAGCTAAAATGCCAATACTTTTTAAAGTCGTCCCTATTCGCTTACATGGGAATAATGGGAAGATAGTGGACACCTTCGCCTTTCTGGACGATGGTTCTTCGATTACGATGATTGAGAGAGAGGTTTTCGATGAACTCGAGTTAGAGGGACAGCCGGAACAGCTGACTCTCCAGTGGACGAAGGGGGTCTTGAGGGTTGAGGACTCAGTTCGTACCAGCTTACATATTTCGGCGGTGAATAAGCTTAATCGACATATGCTAAGGGACATATACACGGTGAAAAATCTAGGGTTGCCGTGCCAGGATATCGACACTTCGGCTTTAAAGGAGATGTTCCCCCACCTCAGAGACTTGCCGTTACCGAATCTTCGCGAAGCGAAACCGAAAATTTTGCTAGGGATGGATCAGGTCAAGTTTTTAGTTGGACGAGGCCAACGGTCTGGGAAAGACGAAGATCCACATGCTCTTAAGACTCTTCTCGGCTGGACCGTTTTCGGAAATTCAGGTTCTAAGTCCAACGTCTCTTGTGTGAACCCACCAAAAGGATTTTCAAGATTATTTTTCCACGACAGTATTAAGGAGAACGAAGAACTACACAATCTGGTCCAGCGGCATTTCACAACTGAAGAATTTGGAGTGCGACCTCTCAGGGGAAACTTCGTTTGTCAGGCAGACATCCGGGCCAAGAATGTCATGGAGCAGACCCTGAGTAAAGTTGGAGATCAGTACGAGATCGGGTTGCTGTGGAGTTCGGATAAAGTTACACTTCCGGACAGCTATCCTATGGCGCTAAGACGTCTTGTGATATTAGAGAGGTCGTTGTTGAAGAATCCTGACTTGCTTGAGTGGAAGAGACGACATATGTGTGATCTGGTTAACAAGGGCTATGCAAGGATCGCGTCAGAGGAGGAGTTAAAGCGCGATTGGGCAAGAGTTTGGTGCGCCCCAACGTTCATTGTGCTAAACCAGAATAAGGTACCTCCAAAACCCAGGGTTGTAGCAGATTTTGCCGCGAAGGTCAATGGAGTTTCTCTGAACTCGCATTTGCTTAAGGGTCCAGATAACCTCGTGCCACTACATGCTGGGCTTTTTAAATTCCGGGAGCGACAAGTTGCAGTAAATGCAGACGTGCGAGAAGTGTTTCATCGTATCAGGATCAGCGAAGCAGACCAACAGTGCCAGCGAGTTCTCTGGAGAGACGGTGATACTTCTCGGAAGCCGTCAGTCTACATATTCCAAGTGATGATGTTTGGTCCTCGCTGCTCCCCCACAGCCGCGCAGTTTGTTAAGAATCACCATGCCAATCTGTTTAGGGACAGTTGCCCGGAAGCAGTCGATGGGCTTGTTAACGGTACCTAAGTCGACGACTACTTTAACAGCCACGACACGGTTGAGAGAGCTGTGGCTGTGAGTAGAGACGCCATCCAAATCTGCAAGTCAATGAACTTTGACTTGGTGGGTTTCCAATCAAACAGTCGAACCTTCTTAGACCAGATGCCAGAAGCCAACGTTAAACCAAAACTCGTCAGTATTGACCCCAATGAGTCCGAAAGTTATGTCACCAAGATATTGGGAATGTATTGGCATCCATCGTCCGATTTTTTGATTTACAAGTTGTCAGGCCACGAATTTTTAAAGAAGATGTTGGACCCAGGATCAGATGTTACGAAGAGGGAGATTCTAAGGACTACCATGAGAATTTTCGATCCCCTTGGTCTCATTTCTTGTTTTATTATTCGAGGACGAGTTATCCTGCAGGAGATCTGGCGCGAAGGACTCGGATGGGATGAGCCCATTTCTGGAGTTTTAAAGGATCAGTGGTTGGATTTTTTGAAGTCTTTAAGGGGAATAGAAGAGGTAAAGATCTCCCGCTGTTACGTCAACGATACGTCACCCGAAGATTCAAGAATTACCCTGATTGTTTTTGTAGACGCTTCGGAGAAAGCCTTTGCTGCCGTATCATATTGGCGCTTCGAACAAAACGGGAAGGTGGAGACAGCAATTGCCATGGCGAAGAGTAAAGTGGCTCCAGTCAAGAGATTGTCGGTGCCACGGTTGGAGCTGCAAGCGGCAGTGCTGGGTGTACGGATTGCGGAAACTGTGAAGAAGAACCACACCATTAATCCGGACAAGGTAATGTTTCTGTCTGACTCTAAGACGGTTCTCTCATGGATCAGCTCGTCCAAGTTCCAGTTCTCAACCTTCGTGGCTGTACGTGTTGGCGAGATTTTGGAAAGCACAACTCCAAATCAATGGTGGTTTGTTAGATCTGCGGATAATGTCACGGACGATGGTACTAGATGGACCGAGTCTTTAAGCGGCATCGAAAGTAGGAGATGGTTTACGGGACCGGACTTCCTGCAACACTCGCCGACTGTTTGGCCAATTACACCAGGGAAAGCTACCACTACTAATGAAACTGAACTCGATTTAGATCCTAAATTCTTGGTGAATTTGCATCAGGAAGACAGTTCTTATGGGATTTTTGATATGTTGAGGCCAAGGTTTCGCGCAAGATGGTTCTCGGCGGTCAGAGTTCTAGCCCTGATACTTCGATTCAGAGACATTTTAAGAAGGAAGAAGACTGATAAGGAAGGTTTTGTTACTCCGGCTGAAATCGCTCGTGCAGAAAACTGGTTGTTCAGAAAGATCCAAGGAGAGGCTTTCCCAAATGAGCTAACGAATCTGGAAACAGGACGCGGTTTGAGATCCACGAGCCCACTTCTAAAATTGTCTCCAATTATTGATGAGGAGGGAACCATGCGGCTGAGCTCAAGAGCGCAGGGAGCGAATATATCTTACGCTGCACGTAATCCGGCGATACTTCCAAAGAACCACCCGTTAGTGGACTTACTGATACAGCATCACCATGAAGTTAATCAACACGCAGGTACAGCCACAACAATTTCGCAAATCAGAGAGAAAGCCTGGATTGTAAGCATCCGTGGTGCAGTAAGCCGAGTCAAGTCGAGATGTTTTATGTGCAAGAGGCTGAAGGCGAGACCAGTAATGCCACTAATGGGTCAACTTCCTGAAGGCCGGCTAGCCTTCAACTTAAGACCGTTCACTCATGTTGGGGTCGATTGCTTCGGCCCGATGTGTGTTAAATTTGGCAGAGGTACAACTAAGCGATATGGAATGATTTTCACCTGCTTGACGTTTAGGGCTGTGCACATAGAGCTGCTCCAAGATCTTAGTCTGGACCAATGTACCATGGCTGTTCGTCGATTTCTCATAAACCGCGTTGTCACCCGATTCATCTACAGCGACAATGGTCTTAACTTCGTTGGCACGAAAAATCGTTTACAGAAGGACGTAAAGGAAATGGAGGTCGCACTTGGTGAGTACTGCTCAAAATACGAGGGAATTCTTTGGCGTTTCATTCCAGCGTATTCTCCGTGGATGGGCGGGGCTTGGGAACGTCTGATCAGGTCCATCAAGATTAGTGTGGAATTCGTTCTAAGAGGTGTGACGCCTCGGGAAGACGTTCTCCTAAACGCTTTAATTGAAGCACAAGGTCAGATTAATAGACGACCGCTGACTCACATTCCTGTTGACCCAGAAGACCCAAGGCCACTCACGCCTAATTCAATACTCTTTGGAGAGGCCGATCGAGATGTGACAGCGCCTGGAGTTTTTGTTGAGCAAGATCAGTGGAGCAGATTGTATAGTAGGAGAGCACAACACTTGATGAAAGAGTTTTCAAGACGCTGGTATACCGAGTATCTTCCGGAGATAACGAGACGATCCAAATGGAGCAAGGAAACGAAGCCGGTGGAAGTTGGAAGTATAGTCCTAGTGGTGGAACCGAATGAAATTCGTGCAGCGTGGAAGCTTGGGAGAGTCAATAACGTGTACTCAGGTCCGGATGGGGTGGTCAGGACGGCAGATGTACGGGTGGCGAATGGACTTTTAATGAGGAAAAGGTCGGTTGGAAGGCTCGCTGTGTTGGATTTGGTGTCTTCAACTTAGGATTTCAGACGGGCCCGGGAATGTCATCGAGCGCAAGAAGATAACCCTTTTTTGTTTAAATAAAATTAAATTCGAAATTGATAAAATTGTGCTGGCAACGTGGTGCGTGAGTGAATTTGTTCTTTCCTTCTATTACATTATTTGCGCACAATCACTTAACGTCAAATTGTTCACGTTAGGATTTTGAAGAAAAAGTTTTTCTTTGTTACAAGCCACCACCACGTTGAGCCGCAGCAAGATTGAAGTCTTACCAATGTAAGTTGAATTCAGAATGAAACATTGTAAGGATTTAAATATTATTAATTTTTATAGAAATAAAATCATTTGTACCAAGTTTTGGCGATATTATTTTGGAAAGGGAATCTATCTTACTGTTCCTGCGGGCCAACAGTTAGTGTTAAGTAAGATAGAGTACGCTTTAGTTATCTATGGTTCTTGCCCTAAATCTACAAAAAACATTATAAAACCCATCTACCACCAAGCAGCAAGAAGAAGCATAGGAGCTTTTCCCACAACACCCATCAAAAACATCTTAGCTGAAGTTGGCCTACCATCCATTGAAGAAAGATATTTCGAAGTGTCACTTAAGTTGATTGCCAAATTATGTTTTCGAACGGACTCAATTATCGACAAAGATGTAGCCATAGCTCTGAAACACAAACGGCAAAAGCGAATCCCCTCTACTATACATAATACCATAAAAACGGCACAAAATTTGGAAATTCCGTTTAAACCATTTGCAAAATACACTCCATCTTCACCACCTTGGTACCTGAATTCGTCTTCCATCATACTCAATCTCCTCGAGTTTCGCAAAGACAATACTTGTAGTCTGGTATATAAGAAGATGTTTCAAGAAATCTTCTGTGACTTTACTTCAAAGGGCTGGAAGTTTATATATACAGATGGCTCGAAAACCGCTGATAGCACTTCATTTGCAGTAACAACACACAATGGATCGATTATCATACAAGGCATCTTTTCAAGTGCACCGTCAATTTTTTCAGCAGAAGCTCAGGCCGTATATGAAGCCGTCAAAAGGTTCTCGCAAACTGCCGGGAAATGGACGATTTGCACTGACAGTCTTTCTGTTGTAAAAGCTGTTCTCAACGTAAACAATGATAACACCACAATTGCCAAAATTCGAGACACGCTAATAAAAACTCCCACGAAAATAAAGCTAATGTGGGTTCCAGGACACGTTGGAATTGTAGGCAACGAACTCGCTGACCGTGCTGTAAATCTATGTCATATTTCGCCATTAACTATCACGATATCTCACGTTCTAGGATCATGTTATCTTTCAGCCAGTAACACTCTTCAACTAATTAATAATAATCATCTAACCGTACTGGAACGACTTCAAGATCCAAATTTCAAAAATATTGATCTCATACACAAATTACTTCTTCTTCACAAAATTAAAACTTAAACAAACATAAATTTAACTTTACTACAGATCTACTAATTAACATATATATATTTACGAAGAGCCGAAAGCCTTAGTTGCTAGTACTCTTTAAAATTGTATTAATAATAGATTTAAATTTATTGTTAATTTTATAAAATAAATAAAATAAATAAATAAATAAATTACTACACAAGTCGCAATTAATGATACATATGCTTATTAAAATTAGCTTTTATTACTTAAAACTATATTTATTTATCTTCATCTTTTCTCTTCTTTCATTTTCTATTCTTTTTTCATTTTTCCTCTCGCTTTCATTTTATTTTCTTTTGTTATTAGGATTAAGATAAATTTTTGTAAATGAGTGTGTAAAACAAATTTTAACAGCGCAATGCAATAAGTTGTTTAAATTTAAATATGAGCAGAGATGCTAAATTTAATAAATGCAAATACAAATACTATTCGGGACTCTTCAACAAGAAATGATTTTAATTGTCTAGGTGATCACACTCTTATTCCTGACCCTTTCTAAAGACAAAGTTTTTTCTTTGAATTTGTTTCACCTTTGAAGTACACACCTACCTACAGTCTCTTAAAGCATCTAATTCAACTTCATGTGATGATATTACAAGTACAAGTAACATTTTGAAAAGCATATCTTCTGTTGTTTAAAATATACTCTTCCGCGAGATTCAAACTTGTCGAGTTGTAGAGGCTGAGTAGGGTCAATGAATCTCGAGAAATTCTCCAGACGAGTCCTGAAACCAAAGGATGCATTCTGGAACTAGAATTCACTCTGGCACTCAATCAGGCTATGGCCGCTTCCTGTCCTCTTATTCAACCTAGAGGCAAGAAAAAGCCACATTGATGGACATAAGCACTGGGACTGCTCAGAAACACTTGCAGAAAACTTTTCAACGTAGCAAAAAGCACAAGAAAAGTAACTGACTGGGACTCATACAAAGAATATAAAAAATTATACAAAAAAGAACTGAGGAAGGCAAATCGACAATCTTGGAGGTCATTCTGTGACAAAATCTCGAAACCTCTGTGGCATCGCGGTTACGAAAAAATTCTCTCTACAAATCCTATGATGCCTAGCTATTGAAAAAAACTGATGACTCCTGGACAACCTCAAGTGATGAATCACTCAAGCTGCTACTGGATACCAACTTTCCAGGGAGCTCCCAATTCCCGGCCAGCAGCAACCGTAACCAAAATTCATGGTCTGATCACAAGAGACAAACTGCTCTGGACGCTGCATAACTTCAAAGCATACAAGTCTGCTGGCTGGTTTCAAGGTCCTCAGATATTATTCTGCCTGCGCTAGAAAATATTATGAGGAGCTGTGTACAACTTATCCACATTCCACTGTTATGGAGAAAAGTCAATGTAGTTTTCATTCCCAGAGCTCTAAAATGTTATCATGTTATCCCAAAGGACCTCAGACCTATAAGCCTATCATCCTTCCTTCTGAAAGCTCTAGAAAGACTGACTGATATCCATATATGAGCCAAAATTGATCCAAGACTATTGTCAACTGCTCAACATGCCGTAAAGGAAAGTCGGTGGAAACGGCACTCAATTCACTGACTAGCCACATCGAACGATCCCTACAATATAGAGATTACACAATGGTTGCTTTCCTGGACATAGAAGGTGCCTTTAACAACGTCAACACATGCGCAATCACGACTGGGCTGTCTTGGAAAACATCTTAATAGCATTAAAGAACATATTCAAGTAAATCTCAATAGATTAACCCGTTGGGCCCCCATAAAACTGAAAGCCTTAGAAAATGCAGTTCACTGCATTAAACTAAACAGAGTCCAAAGAACAGCAAGTCTATGCATAAGCGGAGTCTTTGGGGTCTACCCCCTCTGCGCCATTAGACATTCTCTTTCATCTGACCCCCCTCGATATTTTCAGCAGGCAAGTAGCTGCGACTGCAGTTATTCGCCTTAAAGCCACTAAATAGTGAACAAATAATTCATTTGGTCACACCAGCATTCTTAATATATTAGGAATCCTCACAGAAAACAGCGATTACACCATACGTGAACTTTGGTATGACAAAAACTTCCATCTAAGCTTCACCTCTAGATCCTTCTGGGAGGAAGATACTTTCATGGAGGACAAGTCAGTCCATCTCTACACAGATGCATCCAAAACCGATAGCGGAATTGGTGGCGGTGTTTTCTCAGATGAGCTAAATCTCTCTTTTCGTTTTCCCAATCACTGTAGCGTGTTTCAGGCCGGGATTTTGGCGATTAAAAAGGCTCTGTCCTGGCTGAATAAAAACGTGATATCTGCGAAGGATATCCGCATCTTTTATAGAGATGGCAGAGCAGTTCAACCTTCACTTTTGTTTGGTGCCGGGCCACAGAGACATTCCAAACTGTAGATGAACTCGATGAACTCGCCAAAATTGGAACCACTCTACCTATCCTACTGGAAAAGGGTAGCATACCAATCGTTACGTGCAAACGAACATTAAAGCTGGATGCCAATAAAAGAACGGACCTTAGGTGGACTGTTGGACCAACATGTCTAGCGACCAAACACATCTGGCCAAAGCTGGATCTAAATATCCTTCTAAATAGGAAACGACTTGGCGCCATCATAGGTGTCATCACTGGACAATGCCTCAGAGGCAAGTACGCAAGAAGGCTTGGCGCTTTTACAAATGATTTTTGTAGAAGCTGCATGGACGAGGAAAAGGAAGAGACAATCCCGCACCTACTCTATACAATATACATGTCCAGATCTCTCCCAGAGAAGAAAACTTCACTTAGGAGCTTTCTTCTACAACGACCTAAACGATCTAAAAAACATTGACGTAAATAGTCTCCTACGCTTCATCATACGCTCAAACTGGTTCGATTAGTAAGAGGATAATAAGTCCACTTAGCATCACAATAGGCCAAGAGGCCTAAGTGGGCTGGTATTTCCAACAGCCACTCTACTACCTACCTAGATAAAAGATGTTTCTTCAGTGATTCGCAGTTTGGCTTTCGAAGTGACAAATCCACTGAAGGTGCCTTGTTAAAGTTGTGCGGAGAAATATATAGCAGTTTAAATAATTCTGAGCAGCAGGGACTCTATTTATTGATATCTCTAAAGCTCTTGACATAGTGGATCATAATTTATTGCTTAAAAAACTGCATAACGCTGGTTTCAGAGGTTTTATGCATGACTAGTTAACTTCTTATCTGAAAAATCGTAGTCAGAGAGCTAGGATTCGAAATTGTTTGAGTGCAAAAGTTCTATCAACATAGGTATTCCACAAAGTTCTGTGTTGGGTCCTAATCTGTTTTTAATTTTTGAAAATTCGCTTTTCATTCAACCGTTTAAGGGCAAACTCACAGATTTTGCCGATGACACTGCTTTGTCATAGTATGGTAAGAGCTATTTTAACATATCTGCGTATGTAAACTATGATCTTACGGAGATGGTTCAAACTTCATAAATTGGTCATAAGTAACAAACCGAAGTTCATGATCCTTAATATAATGGGTAGAACACTGTGATGATATGCCTTTACAATATCATTCGCCCAACTGCAATAGATTCGGTTTGATTAATCTTACACACGATCTTATATACCCACTTTTGGTTAACATGTCCCTTGTTCCTCCGACTGCTTCGAAAGTGAACATGTATGCAGCTTTAAGTACTTAGGTATTACTTTGGATAATAAGCTTATTTGGACTGAACATACTATGTTCTTAAAGTAACATCTAAATAGTGCTGTTAGGCAGATTTATAATCTCAGGCAATACTGCAATTGCTTCTTTTAAAGATAGTCGATAACGGTCTATTTAAATCTAAACTCCAGTATGGTGTAGCTTGTTGGGGTGGTACACATTATAATAAAATAGAGCCTTTACTAATCAAACAAAATCATGCTGTTCGTATTATATGCAGGGTTAACCGTGGTTCTATCAGTTTTGAGCTGCTTACAAGCTGCGATTTCTACCTTTAAGGCACTTGTACTTTTATAAGATTTTAAAATAAAAATAATTTAATTCCGGGCATAACGCTTCTAGGGTTTATGAAAACAGCAATCTACGTGTCAACACCAGAAATCTCTTCCACGTACCCACAATAAATAGATCGTATTTCTCTTGCTTCTATTTTATTACTGTGCCCCTTTATTTAATAAAATGCCTGCAGGTCTAAGATGTGACTTTTGTTTTTATGGAATATTGTTTTTTTTCGTTAGACTACGCTGTAAATGGTGAATTACTGAATCCTTCGGTATGATTTCTTTTTTTGTTATTATTTTTTCCTTTCCATTTTCTTTTCAGAACACTTGTATCTCAACTTTTAGTATTGTTTTTTTTTTTCGTCCTTTTTCTTTTTCCTAATTTTATTGCATCCCCATCGATAAGTTAATCCAAATTTTGGTTAAATACAAATACGAATCGTACATTCGTCTCTTGTCTGAATCTGTCAACAGAATGTATTTAACTATTTCGCCTTAAAGCTATTTTTTTAATAATTCTTTTTGAATTTTTAAATAACCATTGCATAGCTTTGAGTTTTTTAATGAAATAAAGTTAATAAATAAATAAATAAATAAATAAAGTTCTAAAACGGAATTTGAAATGTGAATTGCGAATAGTGAGAAAATAAAAGAACAGTAAAAGTGGTTGAGTAAAGCGATTGCATTGTGAATTGTAATTGTATTCAATAAAGCGATTGTATTGAAAGGAAATAGTTCTATTAACCAAATATTTTGCATTGGATTCGGAAGTCCGACAGGACTTATTGTATGTAAAAAAAGATGTGTTTTGTGATTGGCTGAAAAGCAATAATGGGTCGGAAACTATTGCAGTTGACTCTCGTCTAACTTAAATCCGAGTTGAACAAGGGAAATCTCAGCGCCAGTGGAGGGAAAAGCGACTTCGTGCTCTAACTTCAGGACGTTTTGAACAACGAGGGGCATGATCCAGATAATTCCTTGACAGATAAGTACCGCCAATGACATGGCTGCAATGTAGCCACTCCTTTTGTCAAAAATGGATAAACACAAGAAAAGCCTCGTACTAAAATTCGACGAAGAAAAGAACAGTCTCGTACAAAAGCTAGACGAATAAAATAAAAATCTGGACGGACAAAAGAACAGCTCTCAAGGCCTTAAACAGAAAATGGATCTGGAAGAACAAAACAATATTCTACTACAAAAGTTCGAAGAAATCGGTTACAAATTTGATAGAATAGAGAAGAATATTGACGAAAAATTCGAAGAAATTGGCAGCAGAGTTGAGAAACTGGTAAAAGAACTCGACACAGTACAAAAACTGAAACAACGTTCTGTAAGCGCTCCAAGAAGAAAAGATTTGAAACCTCCCCCATTAGATGGCAAGACTTCATGGTCTACTTAGAAGAAATAGTTTGAAATGGGTGACTGTACGAACAACTGAGAACATCAGAAAAAGTGCTTTACACTAATAATGGCCATACACGGAACTGCAGCTGAATTATTGCAAACAAGTGACATAGAAAATCATAAAGATTATGTGGCTTATCGAGGAACGGTTTGGGGATAGCCACATGCAGGCAGTTTACAAGGTCCAATTGTAAATCCGAATGCAGAAACGAGGAGAAACCCTGCAAGAGCTCCAAGTAGACATCAGAAGACTGGTACATTTCTCATACCCCACCACAGGCCAGGAATGGCAAATGACGCATTCGTTAGGGGAATTGTAAATTCGGAGCTACAGTGTATGGCCGCGAAAAGAACCCTTGCTGAAGCATTTGCCCTCGCTCTGGCGATGGTAGTAGCCAGAGATTGTATCCCTTGGATGCTCCCGCGCAAGACATCTCAGGTGGGACGAAGAATGCGCTGCTGGAACTGCGATAAAATAGGACACGTCATGGGGGAATCGAAGAACAACACAGTTCCTGTAAGTATTTTAAATCCAAATACATTCAGTATTAAGGTAGAAAAGGGCAGATGGTGGCAAAATGTGCACCTATTGGGTCTATAATAACGGGAATGAGTCGTGCAACACCGGTCGCCAGCGTCCAGAGAGTGAAAATCACAAACAAAATCCTTAGCGTCTGTAATTTGGATCAAGAGCAGCGTATCTTGGCAGAAAAATTATTTGGTGACTTCGCTATATTTGCTATGTACTATACATGACGGAGAATATTGCCAAACGCAACTTATTCAAAACCATATTGACACCAAAGACGCACGGATCCGTCAACCTGCAAGGCAGAGGGCAACTTTGGTTTTTGCGGGTATCAAACAACTTTCGAACTGCTCGCTTAATGTAGCTCGAATATAGACCGCAGCACACAATGCTTCTTCCCTTGCGTCGCACAATATATGAAGTTCTCCTTTATCTGCGTTTGCAAATTTTAGCGCAGTTAGATATGTCGCAGGAATTCTTATATTATTTACCAAAGACAAAAGTCGTAGCCACTTGTTCCAACCAACAAGTTGTTCATGCTTTATCAGCTCATCAATGCCAGATCTCCAAATTCTCCTTATGGAAACTTTTAAATTTTAAAATTAAATATGTGGCGTATATCCATTAAAATGTGCTCATTCTCTTTTTTTAAATAAAAAAGATTTAAGCTTTTGCGCGAACTAAACTCATCCTTCGACTAGCAACATGTTGCTAAAAATTAGAAATTGAATTGATCTACGAACATTGTTTTACTTATACCATTTATCTAAAATTTTCTACACAGTGTCAAGTACTTAAAGCTAAGCATATGAAAAAGTCATTCTTTCACCTAGATCAATTCCAGCTGTACACAAGATCGTCCATTTCGTTCGTGGGTTTTCAACCTTTAGTTCTATTCTGAAACGTGATTTATTCTAGAAGTGCTTGCATACTGTTGAAATTAGTGTAAATAAAACAAGAAAATCGAGTCAGGTAAAAATGTGATTCCATTTAACCGAGAAAGAATTAATCAGATTTGTACATCTCTGCAGAAAACTGCAGAAAACTTCTGTGTCCTACAAAGAAGGAGGCACTTATCCTATGTAACGGAACTAATATTCCATATTTTACCGGCTGTCGGCCGCAATCCTTATAAACCTATAAAATTTTTTTTTATTGTTAAATAAGAAAAGGAAACATAACCTAAGATAATTGAAAGAGATCCACTAAGCATTCGTTAAAAAAAAATAATAAAAAATACATGTATTGTAAACTCAAACATACATATAGTAAAATGTTTGCGTGGGTACATACAAATGATAGAACTTATTCTTTTCAATACAATCTCTTTATTCAATACAATTATAATTCACAATCCAATCGGTTATCTCAATCACTTTCAGTTTTTTTTACCACTTAATCACTACTCTTAAAATCCAACTGATGAACTGACTTGGATATCTTTGGAGGTCCTGATATTTATACTATCGTGATCTCTTTTGAGAATACGTATTCTGCACCATCCAGCGTTCGATACAAATTTCTGTGTTGTTAGAAAATACGATTCCATTCTCCATTCGCAAATGGTTGATAATTTTGCTATCCAAAAGGATCACTTTCAGTTTTACTCGATCCCCACGCTGGATCCGGTATACATCGTCATTAATGCGGGTTATCACCTTGTATGGATCATCCCAATCCTGTTGCAATTTTGGTGATTTTCCTTTCTTACGCAGAGGATTATACAGCCACACCAGATCTCCTTCCTTGAAGGAACATAGAAAATTTGTACACTTAAATATTTAAATAAACACACTTATTATCATAAACTCTCATGATATAAATATCGCACTTGTCAAAGTCAACATAAAACGAAGACATTTTCAAACAATAAAATCATCATTTTTTATAACGTTGAAGTGAACAGTTTTATTTTATTTAAGTTATTTTTCTCTACACAGTTTTGGTACACATGTTTTAAGACAATAAAATTTAATTAACAAAACAGTTGTTACTGTACGACTCATTTAAATAATTACAACACGGTTAAACAAAATAACCAGCGCCAAACATTTGATCCTACGAGCCGGATATACAACTAATATATTATGTACATAATAACTAAAAATCACTACATCTAAGTGTGTGCCATACAAAGATTAAAATTTTAAAAATTAAAAAGAACTTAAAATTAACGTAAATTTAAATCAACACATTGAGTGTCCAGTGCAAAACAAAAGAAGAACCTCAAACAGGATTAAGTGCAACAATACCATCGGCATTAGAAGCATCCGCATCAGAGTATCTGCAACAACAACAGCAGCAATACCAGCAGCAACAGAATCAGAATCAACAGCAGCAATATTAGCAGCGATATCAACATCTACAGCAGCGGTATCAGCAGCAACAGTAGAACCATAAGCAGCATACATCCATACAAAACACTGAAAAGAAGAACACAAAATGGAACCAACTCTTTTATATAACATTGTTCTTGTTCATAACTTATATAAAAAATACATAAAATATTTGAAATGTCTGCTGAACTCCTTACTGATGTTTTGGTGCATGTCAAAGAGACTTCGCCAACTTTAAGAAAACGGGCGAATCTGGGGGTTCTAAAAATTATCTCTCAACCAGACTTTTTATATTGGAAGAGAATCTAGCAGTAGCACAACGGCACTACGAAGCAGGCAGAAGCGTTGAGAAACTAGAAGAAAAGAAAAAGCAAGAATTGTTTTCAATTATTGAACAAACTCGGGAAATTTACCTTGAGTACAGGTGTGAATTGCTTGATGGACTAGATAGGTATTCTAATACCCAAGATTCTCTCTCAGACACAACGTTCGCTACAAATATTCCTCAGAGCAAAGATATAAGTCTCCCTAAAATCAATATTCCTGAGTTCTCTGGGTGTTACACGAAGTGGCGCTCGTTTCACGATATTTTTGTATCACTCATTCATTGCTACACGTCCCTCGGAGGCATCCAGAAGCTCCACTACCTAAAGTCAAGTCTCTCAGGAGAAGCGGCGAGACTTCTGTAACATTTGGCATTGGACGCAGGGAATTATGAGAAGGCATGGGAACTTTTGAAGGCGAGGTACGACCACAGACGTGTTCTAGTGTTCAAGTGACACAAACGGGGGAAACAGTGGAAGGTCTTAAATCCCACATGGACACTTTTTTAGAGAGTATCTACGCACTCACAAATCTTGATATACCAGTGGATTAGTGGGACGTCATCATCATTTATGTGATGGTACAAAACCTGCCGACCTCAACGCAACAACTATGTGAAGAAAAACTGGGCAACAGCAAGGATCTTCCTACTCTGAAGGACTTCACCGAGTTTTTAGAAAAACGCTTCCGGACACTAGAAGCTGTAGCACAAAAAGGGGGTTTTCGTGGGTTTTCAACCTTTAGTTCTATTCTGAAACGTGATTTATACTAGAAGTGCTTGCATACTGTTGAAATTAGTGTAAATAAAACAAGAAAATCGAGTCAGGTAAAAATGTGATTCCATTTAACCGAGAAAGAATTAATCAGATTTGTACATCTCTGCAGAAAACTGCAGAAAACTTCTGTGTCCTACAAAGAAGGAGGCACTTATCCTATGTAACGGAACTAATATTCCATATTTTACCGGCTGTCGGCCGCAATCCTTATAAACCTATAAAATTTTTTTTTATTGTTAAATAAGAAAAGGAAACATAACCTAAGATAATTGAAAGAGATCCACTAAGCATTCGTTAAAAAAAAATAATAAAAAATACATGTATTGTAAACTCAAACATACATATAGTAAAATGTTTGCGTGGGTACATACAAATGATAGAACTTATTCTTTTCAATACAATCTCTTTATTCAATACAATTATAATTCACAATCCAATCGGTTATCTCAATCACTTTCAGTTTTTTTTACCACTTAATCACTACTCTTAAAATCCAACTGATGAACTGACTTGGATATCTTTGGAGGTCCTGATATTTATACTATCGTGATCTCTTTTGAGAATACGTATTCTGCACCATCCAGCGTTCGATACAAATTTCTGTGTTGTTAGAAAATACGATTCCATTCTCCATTCGCAAATGGTTGATAATTTTGCTATCCAAAAGGATCACTTTCAGTTTTACTCGATCCCCACGCTGGATCCGGTATACATCGTCATTAATGCGGGTTATCACCTTGTATGGATCATCCCAATCCTGTTGCAATTTTGGTGATTTTCCTTTCTTACGCAGAGGATTATACAGCCACACCAGATCTCCTTCCTTGAAGGAACATAGAAAATTTGTACACTTAAATATTTAAATAAACACACTTATTATCATAAACTCTCATGATATAAATATCGCACTTGTCAAAGTCAACATAAAACGAAGACATTTTCAAACAATAAAATCATCATTTTTTATAACGTTGAAGTGAACAGTTTTATTTTATTTAAGTTATTTTTCTCTACACAGTTTTGGTACACATGTTTTAAGACAATAAAATTTAATTAACAAAACAGTTGTTACTGTACGACTCATTTAAATAATTACAACACGGTTAAACAAAATAACCAGCGCCAAACATTTGATCCTACGAGCCGGATATACAACTAATATATTATGTACATAATAACTAAAAATCACTACATCTAAGTGTGTGCCATACAAAGATTAAAATTTTAAAAATTAAAAAGAACTTAAAATTAACGTAAATTTAAATCAACACATTGAGTGTCCAGTGCAAAACAAAAGAAGAACCTCAAACAGGATTAAGTGCAACAATACCATCGGCATTAGAAGCATCCGCATCAGAGTATCTGCAACAACAACAGCAGCAATACCAGCAGCAACAGAATCAGAATCAACAGCAGCAATATTAGCAGCGATATCAACATCTACAGCAGCGGTATCAGCAGCAACAGTAGAACCATAAGCAGCATACATCCATACAAAACACTGAAAAGAAGAACACAAAATGGAACCAACTCTTTTATATAACATTGTTCTTGTTCATAACTTATATAAAAAATACATAAAATATTTGAAATGTCTGCTGAACTCCTTACTGATGTTTTGGTGCATGTCAAAGAGACTTCGCCAACTTTAAGAAAACGGGCGAATCTGGGCGTTCTAAAAATTATCTCTCAACCAGACTTTTTATATTGGAAGAGAATCTAGCAGTAGCACAACGGCACTACGAAGCAGGCAGAAGCGTTGAGAAACTAGAAGAAAAGAAAAAGCAAGAATTGTTTTCAATTATTGAACAAACTCGGGAAATTTACCTTGAGTACAGGTGTGAATTGCTTGATGGACTAGATAGGTATTCTAATACCCAAGATTCTCTCTCAGACACAACGTTCGCTACAAATATTCCTCAGAGCAAAGATATAAGTCTCCCTAAAATCAATATTCCTGAGTTCTCTGGGTGTTACACGAAGTGGCGCTCGTTTCACGATATTTTTGTATCACTCATTCATTGCTACACGTCCCTCGGAGGCATCCAGAAGCTCCACTACCTAAAGTCAAGTCTCTCAGGAGAAGCGGCGAGACTTCTGTAACATTTGGCATTGGACGCAGGGAATTATGAGAAGGCATGGGAACTTTTGAAGGCGAGGTACGACCACAGACGTGTTCTAGTGTTCAAGTGACACAAACGGGGGAAACAGTGGAAGGTCTTAAATCCCACATGGACACTTTTTTAGAGAGTATCTACGCACTCACAAATCTTGATATACCAGTGGATTAGTGGGACGTCATCATCATTTATGTGATGGTACAAAACCTGCCGACCTCAACGCAACAACTATGTGAAGAAAAACTGGGCAACAGCAAGGATCTTCCTACTCTGAAGGACTTCACCGAGTTTTTAGAAAAACGCTTCCGGACACTAGAAGCTGTAGCACAAAAAGGGGCATCCTGGCCTATCGCTAAGTCATGTCCGAAATAGCAACCAGCAACTAAGTCATACCACACCGTAACAAATTTTAATCAATTCCAGTGCAAGGTATGCAACAAAGGGCAACACTCGTTAAGAAAATGTAAGCGATTTCTGGGCATGGACGTGACGAGGAGGCAACAGACTGTTCGGCAAACAAAGGTCTGCGACAACTGTCCAAGTAATTAAAATTGTTACTTCTGTCATCAACGGCACCACTCTTTACTACACATCAATTTTCCAAACAACACAGAAACAATACCAAAGTTTCAACAACATAACATAAATAAACAACACAAAGGAATGCCAATAAACCCAAATGCAGACTCTTTTTATTGTACGCAAGAAGACCAAGCGTATGGATCCGGGCAAGTTCGAAAAAATTTCCACGCCACGCGCACCAACATATATAATACAAAGATTTTGTTGGCAACTGCAGTAGTGAAGGTATCATCAGCCAATGATAGGTAAGTTGCATTTCGCGCACTAATCGACCTCGGTTCCGAGCCTACGTTTATTTCAGAGTCTGCTACACAAATGCTAAAGCTGCCAAGGCAAAACACGTTCGTGCAGATATCAGGGTTGGGGAGGATCAGCAGTGGCACTACCAACAAATACGTCGAAATCAAATTCGCATCTCGACATTCGATGTTTGAAAGTTTCACCAAGGCTTTTGTCTTCAAGTCCTTGACTGGGCTCCTTCCGGTTCAACGAACAACACCGCACGATGCTTTAGCAGATCCTTTGTTCCATATTCCGGTAACCATCGATCTGCTGCTTCGTAGCGACGTTTATGCAGACATAATCATGCCGGACATCGTTTGGCGGGCTCCCAGTAGACAACGGAAACGATTCTTTAATACACCTATTGTTCTCTCCATAATCGATGGTATGCCGAACAAAAGGAACACGTTGTCTTCAACTTCAGGTTCCTTGCAAACCGCTTTTGCCGTAGCAGACCGCAGTGGGAAAAGAAGAGGGAATTTCGCAAAGAAATCGACGACTGTTAAGATATAAGTGAAACCCCTAAACGAATTTGGAAGCGGACCGACCAAATCTACACAAATCATTTCCCACCACGACGTTATCCCTACTCTTTCCGTCATTAGACCAGCTGGTTTCTCATTAACCGACTTCACTTGTTGGCGAACTTTACAACTCGTAACATATTTGGTTATATCCCTCCTCATTTTAGGCCAATAGTATTTACCTCCTACACTAGCAAAAGTCTTCCTAACTCCCATGTGTCCTGCTAATGGGCTATAACGGCATTGCCTTAATATATCTAACCTATCTGTTTTCCCTTCTACAAGTTTCCATTTATCGTTGTTCTCGTGTACTATACCCCTTAGTTTTCACGAACTTGAACAATCGACCGTTCTCTAATCTCCACGCTGGATACGCTAGGGGATTTGACTTCACTCGTGAGATCATCTTCGCCACCCAAGGGTCCAAATCCGCATCTGAGATCTCGGAGTCAAATTGCTGAAGCCAAACTGCTCTACGTACTAATCTCCCCTGCTTATCCTTCAGATTGTTTAACCATGGCAGTGAATAATGATCAGTCGCGACCGTAAATCGACTACCTTTGATGTACGCTCGCAAATTCTCAATCGCCCATAGCACGGCTAAACACTCCTTTTCCGTCGTAGAGTAGTTCCTCTCACACCTATTTAAAGATCTACTAAGGTAACAAACTACATTTTCCCCTTCCTCAAAACTCTGGGAGAGAACAGCTCCAATCCCATAATCTGACGCGTAGGTTTGGACTACAAAGGGACGATTAAAATCTGGGCACGTCAGAATGGGTGCTGTCACTAAACATTCCTTAGCTTTCCTAAAACTATCCTCGCATTCATTAGTCCATATGAATTTCCTACTCCTTTTCAATAAATCTGTTAAGGGCCTAACCAAGACAGCGAAATTGGATACGAAGCGCCTGTACCAAGACACGGTTCCTATAAAGCTCCTAATTTCTTTAATGTTTTTGGGTACTGGTAACTTCACCATGCTCTCCACTTTTTCCGGATCCATATGCAGTCCATTTCGATCAACCACGTATCCTAAGAACTTTAAAGACGGTTTCCAAAATGACACTTATCCCGACCGACTTTCAACCCTGCTTCCATCAACCGTTTGAGGACCTCATTGAGTATTTCCAGGTGTTTTTGGAATGAGTTTGTGACGATGATGATATCGTCTAAGTACACAAAGACGAACGGCTCGAGATTGGCCCCCAATACGCTGTTGATGAACCTCTGCCAAGTCGCTGGTGGATTGTGTAAGCCAAATGGCATCCTCTTAAACTGAAAGAGACCCCGGTTGGGTACTGTGAAAGCGGTAAATGGTCTCGATTCTTCCTCCATCGGGATCTGCTGACTTTATGTCTAGGGAGGACAGATATTGTGCGTCCCGAAGTTTATCTAACGTTGACGAAATGAAAGGAAGTGGATACGCGTCACTATCAGTGACCTTGTTGGGCTTTGTGTAGTCGACGCAGAACCTATACGAACAATCTTTTTTCTTAATAAGAACTATAGGAGATGCCCATGGACTACTAGATTTCTCAATAACTCCCGCGTCCATCATCTCCTGTAGCTCCTTATCAATATGTCCATGCATCCCAGGCGAAACAGGATAATACCTCTGCTTGATAGTTTCAGCCGATGTCCTAATCTTGTGCTCTACCAATCGTGTGCATCCTAAGCCCTCTGGCATCGCTTTAAAAGCATTACCCAGTATTTCTTCCAGCTGTTGTTCTTCCGTCTCTTCCAAGTCTGCTTTTTCTCGTTCAGTTTCAGTTTTCAATGCATTTTATTTTCTTAATCACTAACTTTTACATACTAACCAAAAATGCTTAAATGCTAGCCTAAAATTACTTAACAATCTTATACTAACTTACTGGCCCCACACAGGCACTCTAAGCTACTCTAAATTCTTATATCTATGTCTTTCGACTTCATTTACATTTTATTTGGAAATATTTGTTTTTTATATATTTAGGGCTAAGAAAAAATTGTTAACAAAAAACTTAGCATATGGATGTAATTTTTTTATTTTTTATAAAAAGTTAATATCTAACTTAAAATAAACCTTAGTCTACTTAACCTATATACACAATACACACATACAGACACAAAGACATTATGCACAATAATATACATACATTAGTATATATCTTTATATATACTAGTATATGTATATACTCGTATTTCTTAAATGCTGACCCAAACCTATGCAAGCTGGCCATCGCTATTTACTGAGCAAATAGATTGGTCAGCTCTGCCTCATTAGTAAGGCTGGTCCGTAATTGACGGAAACGACGACGAAACATCTTCTCCATCATTCAACAAAGAGAAATGCTGGTGCTGCCGAACGACATCCCTCTTATCGCGATTCCCCACCGCCCTACTGAACCTGAGACGATCCACACTGCCGTGTGCGACGTCTCTGTTTAGTTGAGCCGCCTGTCCCCAGCTGTCTGAGCGACATGGAAGATTAACGGGACCGCTGAACTATCCTGGATCAACCCTATCTGATCAGGGTAGAGGAATGCTTCCGGTGGAACGAAGCCGTCAGAGCGTACACTCTCGTGGTAAAGGTAATTGGGGTTGAAAGTCCCAGATATCAGACCGCACCTTGCTCTTGCAATGTGCCTTCGAGTCAGCTTAATTACGAAGTTGTCCACTCGTATTAAGTTCGCTCTATTGTAAAGGACCTCATTAGGATAACATTTTTTGTACTCCGACACTGGTGTTCTGTACAAGCGAAGGCAAGTCCTAAGACAAACCCTCTCAAACACCCGAATCTTTTCCATTAAGCTTGCTCGTACATTGAACCACACGGGACAACCAAATACCAGCATGGGCCTGATAAAGGCTATGTAGCAGATTACCTTTACCCTCGCATCGAGTTGGCTGCTATAAAACAGTCTCTTTGTAAGGGCAAAAGCACCTTTAGCTCTGGCGAGAGCAGCATCTACATTTTTGCCAAAATACAGAAACTGATCTAGACAGATCCCAAGGTATCTGACTACATTTCGACAGGCAAAAGGCTGTCCGTGCTGTCCAATGATTGAGAACTTTCTGGTATCCCTAGAGGCTCCATACAACGGCGTCCTAAAGAGAATGGTTTCCGACTTCTAAAAGTTGATTTTCAACTTCCAGTCATCGCAAAATCGTCTTATCTTATCGAAGTCACTCTGCAAGAGAGTATTAATAACCTCGATTGTTGGACCTGTTCTGTACCCTATCAAATCGTCTGCGTACGCAATAGTATGGGGAAGTAAACCTACCAAGTCGCTTGTAAAAATGTTGAATAGGATCGGCGAATTGACCGCACCTTGCTGAAGACCATTTTTAATTTGAAATATTCCAACAGAAGTCACATCACCATTCTTCACGATGAACTGTCTGTTGTGTAGCATATTACAAAGAATGTACAAGAGTGGTTTACTGATCCCCAGTCTAGTCAGCTTATAGAAAAGACCCTCTAACCATACGATGTCGAAGGCCTTCTCCAAGTCAACAAGGCAGGCACCAGTGCATTGTTTTTTGCCTTTACTCCATTGGATATCAGAAACCAGTTTAGACGCGGCATGTGAGATATCATGTCCCGCCTTAAAACCGAATTGATTATCCGAAACTATATGTTTGTCTTCAACCCACCTAGACGAAGCTCTATTAATTACCTTTTCAAAAATCTTACTGATTTTCGGAAGGAGACTTATCGACCGGAGATTCGCCGGATTGGATATATCCTTCCCCTTTTTGGGGATAGGTTGAACCACCGCCGTTTTCCAATGCGCTGGATAATGTGCATTATTCATTGCATTATTAAACAGGGTGGTGTAAATGTCCACCGCTTCTAGAGGAAGATGTCGAAGAACGATGTTCGGAATACCATCGGTCCACACTGATTTCTTAGCCCTGATTGTGTCAAAGATCTGACGGAGTTCTACCCTCGAAATGAATGGGGGTAGGTCACCCTCTCTGGTAATGACATTATTTGCCATATTTTCGTCGCCAAACCGGGTGAAACCAGAGCCTTCGTATCGCCAATTCTCCATTTCATTTCGAATGTAGCAGTTTTACTCCAAGATGCGATTGTCCAGGACATAATTAGGGCCAATGATATCAATGGCCTTGTATACTTCCTGGAAAGTCGCCCCTATGGCCTCAACCTTCTCCTGTAGATCCTCGATCACAAAAAAGTCGTCATCATCAGCGGCCTCATTCGGATCAATGCCTGCTATTGTCAGTAACCGTTCGTTGTCTGTTGTCCAGGCTATTTTAAGACACTGAAGGTCGTTTTGATTTTTTCTCCGAAATAGTTTATTTATTTGCCGAAACATATTCGGGTTGCTGGTGTTTACAGCCCGAACCTTGTTGTTATAATACAAACTTACAGAAATTCTGTAATTCTCTTTTATTAGCGTTTGAATATTTTTAATCGACGACTTCAGTGTCCTAATCTCCGGGTCTTGTCTGTCAGTTAACTGTCTGTACAAGTTTTTGAGTCTTGACAGAAGTCTACTTTTCTGTCGGTGCAGTGCGTCAATAGTATAATTGCGGAACAGGTCTTCGTTAGTCGTACGTCGATACCGCGGTATTGTAGTGTCCATAGTTTGTTTAATTGTCTCGTCCATTTGTTTTAGGTAATTGTCGATCTCCTCGTTTGACAAATTCCTATTGGACGGTGGGTGGAGCGTGTTCGAGGAGAGTGCTCTTGTCAAGGCTGCGGAGAAGCGTGTCCGTCAAGTCTTACTGTAGTTGTAAGAATATCTTTGGACAAACTCCTCCAATTTCGCAATTTCGTTGGGAACTTTAATTTCGGTGCTAAAACCGCAATGGTCGCTGTCATACACGAATGTGCGCAGACAGTTTAATGTTTGTAAATTTGTACCTGTCAGTCGTACACGTTCATCGTACAGCAGTAAATCCAAATAAGACCCGCCTCTGGGAAACGACGGGTTATCCGTCGCTTTAAGACCGAGTCTGTACATCACATCGTGCTGACCCCACCAATCGAGTAGTAGGTTCCCTCTAGTATTTGACAAAGTATTTCCCCAATCTCTGTGTCTAGCGTTGAAATCCTCGCCGATAATAAAATAATTCTCCCCCGATTCCAGCCTCAGAAGTCGAAAAAGCGTGTCGAGCTCTGTAATGAATAGGGTGGATTGTGAAGCCTCAGGTGCATAAACAGAGACCAAGTACAGCCGCTTTCCACTGCGGAGTGGGATGTAAACGACGACTGCCTCCAACACCCGGAACCTGCGCAACACGCCCTTGTACACTCTGTGAAATTTTATACCTTCTTTAATGAAGATCGCGACACCGCCTCCACGTTTGGATCTGGGCCGGTTTCTTCTTCTAACTATATAATTATTGTACTCCAGTTTGTGCTTATCAGTTAGCTTAGTTTCGCTAGCGAAAAGCACATCAGGAGTTTGGTCTTGTAGCAATTTAAACATCGCGGCTCTTCGTTCAATCAGTGAATTAAAATTCACCGCAAGGACCTTCAAAGTTTGCTCCAGCATGTGCGTACCCATTACGACATGTGTTACGTTAGGCCCGGCAGCAGCGCATAGATCTGGTCCACCCGCTTGGCCTGTTCTTATACCTGCTGTTGCAGCTGAGCCATCTGCCTTTGGATTGCGAGCAAGACGGCCAGCATGTTAGGTGCAGCTTCCGTTGTTCTCGTAATTGTCGCCGGAGAAGCAACAGTCGCTTGCTGTACCGTAGCCCCCCTACCTGACGCCATTTGGGTGTAGGAAATTTGGGACATGACGGCTGGTGTTTGCAACCTAACAGGTGAACGTTTGACTTCCACCTTCTGCTGCCGGGCCAGTTTTGCTTTTTTAATGTCGGTGAACTTAGGACAACCCCGATAGTTTGCGGTGTGTCCTACGTTCTCACATAACACGCACGAGAGCTGCGTCCTATCGGATGCTCCGTCCCTACCCAGAGCACACTCCTCGGAACTGTGGTTCTTAGCGCACTTCACGCATCGAGGCTGCATTTGGCAGTTCGACGCGGCGTGCCCGAACCTCTGGCAGCGAACGCATTGTATAACACCTTCGCTCCTTTTTTAATTCCCAGTGAATCACCTGGTTGTCTAGGACATTGATACTCCGTAGACTATCCAGACGACTTTCGGGACTGAGCTGCATCAGGAAGAACGGCAGATTCCGTTTCTCCCGCCTGGCTCTAGCTGTGGTAAACGGCTTTACCCCCACAAATTTGAGTCCTTCGAACTCCTTCTCTTTGAGCAGTGCCAGGATCTCCTCAGGATCAGAAGACCTTCAGTAGCATCGATTGCCGCTTTTCACACTTCGGTGTGAATGAGTAGTGCTCCGTCGTCGTTTCCTTTAGGAGCTCTTTAACTTTCTCGTAGTCCTCCACTGTATTACAGTGGATGGCATGACGATCGTTCCCCAATCTCTTAATGTTAAAATTGTTACCAATGACCAACTTACATAGGTCCTTGGTTGCATTTACTTCTGGTTTATAGGTGTTGATCGGAGGTACCTTCTCCTTCTTCTTCTTCTGCTGCTGCTGCTGCTGCTGTCGTTGTTGCTGCTGCTGTTGTTGTTGTTTTTGTTGTTGTGGTTGTTGTTGTTGGTGTTGTTGCTGCTGCTGTTTTTTCAGATGCTGTAGTTTCAGCTGTTGTTGTTCTTGCAGCAGTTGCTGCTGTTGCTTTTGCTGCTCTTGCTGCATTTGTTGTTTCGGCTGCTGCTGTTTATGTTGTTGCTGCAGTTGTTGTTTCTGCTTTTGATGTTGGGAGCTCTCTACTTCTTGTTGCTCCCTCTGCCGGCATGCAGTTTGTCGTTGCTTAATAGCAAGCACTTTTTGTTCCAGCTTTTGTATACTGGTTTTTATATTATTAATTTCTTCATCTTTCGTCTTCCGACTCAGATGAAGCTAGAGCGGCAAAGTTGTTGGTGCCCCCCCTCCTCTTTATCTTCTTCAACTGTTAAAACAGCACTTACTTTTTTTTTTCTTAGATTATGAGGGGTTTTCAACCTCTTCCTCCTTTTGATGGCTTTCGCCACGGTTATGGGAAGAGCGGGGTGCTCTCCCCATCCATCATGTGATTTTTTATTTTTTTTTTTCCTATTGCTTGTTGGTTTTGATAATATTATATGCACACAATTTGAGGGGGGGAAAAAAGGAAAGAAAAAAAAATTCCAAGTTTCAACCGGGATTCGAACCCGTGTCCCTCAATTTGTTGACTGGAGCCGCTAACCGCTGGGCTACCGAGTCAATAAACAAGATTGCAACTGATTACGTTTATAATTGAATTATTAGTTTTTTTTTAATCTACGAGAAGCCGAAAAACGTCTAGTCTCACCGGAGATTTGCGAACGACTCTGCTTTTTCTCGTATCGATGCTAGTGTTGCCACCTCTTTTTGGCCCGAAAAACTCCATATGCCCGATCTTAGATCCGGGACTATTCCCGAGAGTGCCCAAAAATCAGCACCAAGGATCATAACATGTGGTAGATATGGAATTACGAGGCACTCCAGAAGGACGGTCTTCTTCTCTACCACGATTGGTAGGGTAAATACACCCAAAACTCCTATCCCTACACCATCAGCTAGTAAAACAGACCTGACCCTACTTTCCCCTAATGATAAACCCAAGTCTTTAAGAATCTTCCAGCCGTCACTACATAGAATGGTCCTCGACGCTCCTGAATCTAATAAACCTAAAAATCTAATCCCATAAATGCTTACTCCTAAGTAGGGACGGCTGTCCCCTTCGTTTGCCCCCAAAGTGAAGTTCAGCCTAACTTGATCAACCAACCGGTCTCCAGCAGGTGACCAATCTAACGACGTCGGAGCTCTTGCCATGCTGGCCCAAGAGTCCAATGTGCGTTTCCCGAACACTTCCTACAATCCTTATGACTAACCCATACTGCCCCACAACCAAAACAACGCCTAGGAGCGAAGCAGGAATTGGCGAAATGTCCACTTCCCCACAGTTGAAACAATGTCTCTAAGTTTGCGCGTACTGTCTGTAGTCGTCGACCTAATGCCACGAAATCATTCACTGATTTGAGGTCAGCTGGGCCAAGTTGAGTCTGATAGAAGGGAGCCAGATTCCGTTGTAGGATAGCTAACTTCCTTCTTTCTGTCAGCGGAGCCGACAATCTCCGGAACATGTTCGTCATCGTGGCGACGTACACGCCGATTGTCCCTTCTTTACCCTGCGTTCGTCTGCGTATTTCCTCCAGTAATAAGTCGTCGTAGTTTGGTGGTAAAAATTCTAATTTCAGTTCCCTAACCAATTCAGTCCAGTTGCCTACATTTTCCCTGATCGCCCTATACCAAAGTAACGCATTCCCGCTAAAAAGATCTACAGCTGACAGTGATTCATGAACTCCGTGCGCCTCACGAAGCTCCTCGACCCTTTCTAGAAAGGAGTTCACTGAAGAACCACATCTTTCTCCAGTGAACTTGATATTCCATTTATCAATTCGCTCCGTGGTGCGCTCGATGTCTAGAGGTTCCTGTGTAAGAGGTAGCTGTCACCGCTGTGGGGTGGGGGGAACCCTAACAGAAGATCTTGGTGAAGGAATTGGTGTTCTGAAAACTCCAACCGAGTTACTCTCTTTGATTTCTTCCTCAGCTTCATCTTCTTCGTCCTCGGCCTCCTCCTCGGTCATTTCGCCTAGTAGCAGGATCAGCTCATTCTTAAGAGTCAGCCGCTCTGCTACTTCTTCTTTGGTTTCGGGTTTTGATCGATCTAGTCTCGCCATTGACCATTCAATCTTCGTCAAGACTTTCAAGTATTCCGATGATTTCAGATTACGAGAACAGTCTTTCAGAAACTCTCCGATCTCTCCTATCTTTTCCTTCACTGCACCATAATCTTCTGCGTATGTAAATGAATATGACGAATCTGTTGCTTCCATTGAGAATCTCCGCTCAAGCAACCTCGCAGCTCTAAGCGATTTCCTCATAGCATCTACCCCACCTTTTGCCGGAACAGATAGACCTCGAGCCAGTATCTCGTAGGTTAATTCCTCTGCGGACAATATATTGATTTCCATTGTGGACATAATGGAATAGAGAAGAGTTACTCACACAACCTGCAGCACAAAAAAGTAACACGCACTCAACGAAGATAGTCCGAAAAAAAGAAACTAATCTGACAAGCCCAGAAGAGAAATCTGCACACCGCTGACAATTGTTCTGAAAGGACACAAAGCAGCCTCCAAAATCCAAAAAAAACAGACGACAACAGAATGACCTATGTCAACAAATATTCAGCCGATAGTTACCTAGGTCAATAACCCGAACGAAAATAAAAATAAACCACCAGAACGCGATGGAATCGAAACAAAAACAAAATGACAAGATCGAAACTGTGTCCTTAGACTCAAATGGGAACCAAATAATGTTTCACATAAAATAAAAAATGATTTCACAAAAACAATGTATGTTTGTATATATGTATGTAAGAATATAAATATGTTTCAAAAACCTAACATAGGCAATGTAATGTAAATATGTAAAATAAATATGTAATTATGTCAATGTGTTGTATGTATGTAGATATAAATGCAATGAATTTTTTTGTTTTGTTTGCCAATGAAAAGCAAAAACAAACGAATTGAACCTACTTGGAGCCCAGGGTACTTACGACCTGGGGTCGATCCAATGTATTCCCTCGTTGATTAAATTCACAAGGCACTTTTCCCACGTTGAATAAGATGTTATATCTTGAAGAACTTCACTGAAACCTGTAAAAATAAGCAAAAGTAAATGGCACTAAACCAAGAACACGGAACAAACGATAACACAAACACTTCCCTGATAATTAAGATTTTCCGTAAATATTTTTTTTTTCCACTGGCCCCACGTTGGGCGTCAATTGTTGGAATTTTTCCCAATTGTTGCAATTTTTCCTGGGGTTGAAACAATATAAATCTAATTGGAATTACCAAATTGGTAGCCGGAGCAAAACTTTAAAAAGAAAAAAAAACAACGAAACGATCGAAAGTCACTTTATAACGGGTAGCCGCCTATAAAACTTTATTTTGGCCGAACCCATAGAGATCCCAACTTGAAATTTGAAATAGAAATAGAGGACGAATCTCTCTGTAATATACGAGTAAAAAAAATAAAAAACAAACAAAATACCATTATTTGGTATATATCCTTCGTCCTAAAAATAAAAATAAAATAAAAATTATTCCAAATCTTTGAAAATTCACCATTTCTTGAATTCAACAAGGTATATTTTATCAAATTCTGATGAGCAGAGCCAAAGTTATGATTTTTTTAAATATAAAAGAAAGCATAAATTTTGATTTTTTGCCAAGTCTTGAAGTTCCGTTACACACAAACTATATCGAATTGTGCAAAACTGTTTTTGCCTTATGATTCGTAGCACTGCAATGAGTATTTCTACCACTTTTCAGCCAAATCGGAGGGATGTCGTTCAGAGCTCCCCATATAGCTTCGGCGATTTATCGTCGAATGACCCAAAAGCGAGATTCATATTACTCGTATATACGAATAGTGAAGGGATTATGCATGCATTCACAATAGCAAACAATTCGATAAGGTAAATACCATTTATTGTTGCATATGGTCGAGATTAATACATAAATTTCAGGAATATATATCTACTCGTACTTAAAACGGAAAGTATTTCATGGGATGGTTATGTAAACAGATCAAGCTGTACTGAGAGGTGTTGATTAATATTCCTGTTATTTTTTGTTGTTATTATTGTTATATTATGCGCACTTATTCATTTGTAATTGGTTTTAGCATTCCTGTTTATGTAACATAAAGAATTGTGTATAGGGTTTTCCAATAAGGACTTGACAACTTTTTTTTTAAATAAAACGCAAACCATTTGAGATATTTCAAAAACTTTATTATCGGCTTGAAGTACAATCAAAACATTTATGAATGGAACTCGACTTCGTTCATATGGCCACCGCGGGCACGTTTGCAGCGGTTGACTTGTTATTGCCTGTCTACTAGGGCGAGAATTACGACCGAAAATTGGAGTTAATGCTCTTAAAGTTGCAGTCATCGACTCCGAATTTCGGTAGAAAATTTTTATAATTTGCAGACGTTGCTCGTTAGAGTACTTTACCATGATAAAAATGTTGAGTTTACTGAATAATACTATAATTAGCAGAACTCAGCGGGCTATTACCGGCGTGTTCGTTAGTAATTGTTCGTGAATAAAAATGTATAACTAATATACATATATTTTTAGTTAAAATAATTAGTTCATTTGAATATTAAAATATTGTAATCTATGTTAAATCTAAGTTAAATTAATTGAACTTAATCTAATGTAACAAGGAAAACGTAACGTAACGAATTGGAAATATGTTATTTAGTACATTTATATTTTGTATGACAGTTTGTGAACGTAAAAATGGAAGTAATTTCCGAAAGAATAATAAAGATCACTCTTTGCTGTTACCCTTAAAGAAGAATAAACGTGTTTTATTTAAAACCCGCATTTTCTTAACCCATTACCCCACACATAACACAGTAACCCAGAGAAAAAAGCCCTACACACCCCAACATTTGGTCCTTTACGAACCGGATAAATTTAAAACATTAAACATTTAAAAAAGAAAAAAAAAAAATTATAAAGAAGAAAAAAGTGCAAAAGTGCAAGAACAAAGTGAACAAGGTGCAAGTGCAAGTGTATATATATAAAACAATAAACTTACATACATTTACTCCCTCGCGGTCGGTGTCTTGCCCTTTGTCTTTCTTCTTTTTAAGACTCACAGACTCTCGGTGGTTGTGCAGAAATCGCATTTCCCGCGCCGTGTAAAAAATTTATTTCATCTTTAACCTCAACTGTCACCAGCTGGGCAAAGCTGACCAAAGGTCGTAAGTTCCTGTAATAAAACATTTTAATTAATTAATATTATTTTAATAAACTGTATCTAATAAAATTAAATAAACATTGTACTTGATACATACATACATTGGTTTATAATTAATTAATTTTCAAATAAAAACCATTTAAAAATGTCGAAATTGTCTACGGGTGCAGATCAGAAAGGTGTTCTGGAGCAGATTCTTCGTGACCACTCCAACTTCAAAAAGACTGGAGCATCACGTCGTACAGCCAGCTATCTGTCAGGTCGTCTTCTTATTCTAGAAGGGAACTTCAAGAATGCGCTTGGTCTTCAAGCGAAGATTCGACGAGGAGAAATCGAAGAAGGTCTGGAAGAAGAAGATTTTGATGAAATTTTTGATCTGCTTCAAGAAACATATTTCACTTACCGAGGTGAATTGGTCGACGCTATAGACAATGCCAAGTTAGCATCCAAGGAGAAGATTGTGGAAGGTGAATCCACAGGTGCTTCTTGCAATGAACTTTCATTGCCCCAAATTCAAATACCACATTTTGAGGGCTCGTACACGAAGTGGCGGGCTTTCCACGATGTCTTTTTGTCGTTAGTCCACACAAATAAAAAGCTGGGTGAAATCCAAAAGCTTCACTATTTGAAGTCGTCTCTTACAGGTGAAGCTGCTCGTCTGTTGCAGCATTTAGGTTTGTATGCTGGCAATTATGACAAAGCATGGGAACTGCTTGTCGCCAGATACGACCACAAGCGAGTGTTGGTAAACGCTCATTTCCAACTTTTTTTTGAGCAGCAGCAGTTGATGAAGGAGACGGCAAGCAACATCAAATCTCTACTGGACACATCCCAGGAATGTTTCCACGCCCTGGGAAACTTAGGATTGCCGGTTGGTTCTTGGGATGATATTTTAATTTATATTCTGGTGCAAAAATTACCTGCTTTTACTCAGCGTTTGTGGGAGGAGAAGTTGGGTAGTTCGAAGGAGTTGTCAACACTGAGACAATTTACAGAGTTCTTGGAGACACGTTTTCGAACCTTGGAAGCAGTAGCTGGAACGAGTAGCATCAAGGTCAGCGGTTCTTCTGTACACAAGGCTGTTGCGGTCGAGAAGAAAACGGTGTTGCACGTCAGGAAGAAGCAGTTTGCATGCCAGGTATGTGGTAGAGGTCAGCACTCCCTTCGAACTTGTCAGAAGTTCATTGCCATGGAGATCTGTGAACAATCTAAGGCAGTGGACAGAATCGGGGTTTGTCGGAACTGTTTGGCGTACAGTCACAAGACGAACCATTGTCAAAGCAGTGTGCGCTGCTATTACTGCAAGCAGGCACACCATTATCTGCTGCATGTTGATAATCTCAGCTCTAAACCTACAAGGGATTATAAAAATATAACAACAGGTACACAAACATTTCATATAAGGTCAAAATTTAACCCACCTAAAGTAGCCTCTTCTGAAGTACATCAGCCAAGTGTTCTTCTGGCAACAGCAGTTGTTCGAGTTAGGTCATCAAATGGTAATTATTATCATCTTAGGGCACTGGTCGATCCTGGATCTGAAGCAACATTCATTACTGAATCCGCTGTCCAGTTATTAGGGCTTCATCAGCGACGAACTATCATTCAGGTATCTGGATTGGGAAAAGTTAGCAGTGGTTCATGTCAACGGTATGTAAGTCTTACCTTTGGGTCTCTGGTAACACGTTTCGAGACAAATACCCCAGCTTATGTGTTCAAGTCCCTGACTGGTCTTTTGCCGTCCAAGCCTCTAGCTCTGCAAAACTGGGAACATATTCAAGGTTTGAAGTTAGCTGATCCACAATTCGACAAGCCTGCGACTGTTGATATTCTCCTGGGAGCTGACGTTTACTCTGAGTTTATTCTAGGATCCATTATACGGGGTGATGATGAAAGATCGCCAATCGCACAGGAATCAGAGTTAGGTTGGCTTATCCTTGGGAAGGTTATTTCACAAAATAAAAAACCTGTCCATAGCTTCTTACAGGTTCTCGATAACGACACTCAGCTGCGAAGGTCCTGGGAACTGGAGGAATTCAACACTAAGAAAACTGCGGAAGAAAAAACTTCTGAAAAGAATAACAACACAATAACAAGATCGCCTGATGGTCGATATGAGGTATCGCAGCCATTTACAGACGGATGTAAGCCTGGGTTTGGTGCCTCGAAGTTAGGTGCCTTACGTAGGTTTCATCAACTGGAAGGAAGATTCCAGGAAAACCCTACACTACACAAGGAGTACTCTAAGTGCTGGAACGAAAAAAAGGAGCTTCAACAGATGACAGAGGTTGACGAAACGAATACCATACTGGATACACCACACCACTTCTTTACTCCTCACCATGTTGTATTCAATAAACCGGAATGTAAGCCTGGGTTTGGTGCCTCGAAGTTAGGTGCCTTACGTAGGTTTCATCAACTGGAAGGCATATTCCAGAAAAACCCCACACAGCACAAGGAGCTTTCCAAGTGTTTAAAGGAATGCAAGAAGCTTCCTCAGATGACAGAGGTCCACAAAAAGAATACCATACTGGATACACCACATCATTTACTTACTCCTCACCATGTGGTATTCAATAGACCGGAATGTAAACCTGGGTTTGGTGCCTCGAAGTTAGGTGCCTTACGTAGGTTTCATCAACTGGAAGGAAGGTTCCAGAAAAACCCCACACAGCACAAGGAGCTTTCCAATTGTTTACAGGAATGCAAAGATCTTCGTCAGATGCCAGAGGTTGACAAAAAGAATACCTTACTGGATACACCACACAACTTTTTCGTTCATCAGCATGCGGTATTCAAGAAGTCAAACAAAACCACGAAGCTTCGTCGCAATTGTGTATACTACAAACGTTTTGTTCGAAACTGCCGGGCACAAGCTGGAAAAAGATACAGAGGTCCGCTAAAGATAGACTCAATCGGTATAAGACTGTTCGAAATTCCTCAAGGAGACACTGCCGTGGAGAAGTGGAGCAAAAATTATCTGTCCAGGATGAGACAGCGCCCGAAGTGGACAAGACGGAAGCCGAGACCAATAAGCGAAGACTCAGTCATCTTCAAGGACGAAAAAACTACCGCCGTTGCAGTTGAGATTCCGACGAATTATTGGCGCACATCCCGGAAAAGACGGACTTGCTTTATTGCTTTGAAAATCAAATATTGCAAGCGAAAAGCTAGAAAATTTAAACAACACAACACAACATTTAAACGACACAACACAACATTTAAACGACACAACACAACATTGATAAACTCACATAAAAAATTAAAGACATTTCTTTTCGTTTAAAAAAAAAAAACAATTTATTAAATTAATAAAATATAATGATATAAGCTTATCTTAACCTAGCTATCCCTACACAACACAACACACATACATACAGTCCACTCTAAACCACGCAAAATCATTAATATCAGATAACGCTGTGGAGTTCCGAAACTCCAAAATGCCGACGGGAATTGGAGAACCAAAACCCCGACGGAATTTGAAGCTTCTTCGTGAACACTCAACGTTATCCACAGAAAACACATCATTCATACCAGACAACGTTGCAGAGTTCCAAAATCCCAGAATGCCGACGGGAATTGGAGAATCAAAACCCCGACGGCACTTGCAATTTTTCACATGAACACTCAACGTTGTCCACTCAACACAACACAACACTTTAACATTTATCCTCTTTTTTTTAAAACACATTTCAACATAAACACTCAATAATAATATCTACCTTAAACTAATCTTAACATAAATTACATAAATAAACAAAATAAATAATAATAATAAATATGTAAATAATAAAAATAAAAAAATGAATATGTCAACAAAAAACTTACTGAAGATGAATTGCAACAACAATTCTATACGAAGGCGGATTCATGGCTTTACACAAAAATGTAAATACCACACACACACCACACACACTAGGAAGGCTAATTCGGCCATCATCATCAACTAACCGTTCGCGAAATTTCGTCGCACAGCATCGCACTGCACAACCAAAAATTGCGTACGCGGAAAACAGTTATCGTACAAAATAACACTACAAATTGTGCCGAGTTATTGGGAAAATAATTGCAATGAACTTTTATTATTATTATTATTTTTTTTTTCCATTTTCACATTTCTTTTTTCTTCTGTTTTTTTTTTTTGTTGCACTGCACACGAAATGTCACTTGCGCGAAACCGAAAACAATCGACGTACATATGTATTTCAATATAGACACGCACGTACATATATACGATTGTGTACTCGCGCCGATGTACACAAATCAAAACGAAATCGAATTTCGCGAAGGGGAGCAGACAGAAAAGATTAAAGAAATAATTATTTTAAAACACTTACCTTTTTAATAAACAAAAGGGGAAAAGGCAACGAAAATTCACAACACAAACTAAACAGAAACCGAACACGCGACGCGATTTGACCCAGTTTTGGTCAACGATCAAAACAAACTGTTGCACTATTGCAAACGAAAGTCAATGACACATATTTTATCTCCCTTTGTTGCTCGTTTGTTATATCGTCGTCCTTGTCACCTACATGTAATGTTTCAAATTAATAATTACACGATTTTGTCTCATTTTACATGTCTAGTCAACACACTCACACAACACACAACCTTTATGTCAGAAGAGGTACAGTACGGTATAAAAGCGAGGACACTTGCGGACGAAATTCGTCCACCGGGCGGGAGAATGTTCGTGAATAAAAATGTATAACTAATATACATATATTTTTAGTTAAAATAATTAGTTCATTTGAATATTAAAATATTGTAATCTATGTTAAATCTAAGTTAAATTAATTGAACTTAATCTAATGTAACAAGGAAAACGTAACGTAACGAATTGGAAATATGTTATTTAGTACATTTATATTTTGTATGACAGTTTGTGAACGTAAAAATGGAAGTAATTTCCGAAAGAATAATAAAGATCACTCTTTGCTGTTACCCTTAAAGAAGAATAAACACAGTAACCCAGAGAAAAAAGCCCTACACACCCCAACAGTAATGAAACGGAAGCTGCCGAAATGGGTTAGGCGATATATGACGGCAAAGCTGTAATTTCGAGGAAGTAATTTTGTAATTTTGCTATAAATTTTGTCAGCAACACCTCAGTAAAAACAAAACGAAGAATCACTCTTGCCTATTGCTTTTTTGTTGGCTAAGAAAACTAAAAGAGAATGTACATGAGAACTTGATCATGTCAGACCCACTTTATGGTATGGACTTTATCAAAAGCGGAAGAAAATATACTCAGTCGCTTCGAGAGCAAAATCCTTGGTATAATACTGGCTTTGGAGAGTTATATTCAACGACTAACTATACGTTCTATACAGCGACACTTACCTGCTTCGAAAACTGCGCATCAATCGCCTGATATGGACATATGGATCGAGCCAACACCAACGTTACGTCTCGCAGAGTCTTTGAATGTAACCCGAGGGGAAAACGCATTAGAGGCAGATCTCACCTCATGTGGCGCGTACAAGTTGAAGTGGACCACATGCCACTTGGAGTGCGCAACTGGAAGCAGTTAGTTAACGATCGGGCTAACTGGAGGGGCTTATTAGTTGAGGGTCAGGTTCACGTCGAACTTTAGTGCCACCACTTAAGTAAGTAAGTATAATTTTTGCTTCAAATATTACTGTATTTCTGTTGCGTACATATGTAGCTTCTAAAAGCTGTCTCTCTTGATAAATTATAGCTTCATGGAAATTGACTACTAGCTTATTAACATATGCATATGCATAATTCGCTTTTCTAATTTGGTTAATTTTAAAATATTGAAAAAATGTTAAAAGGTTTAATTTTCATTCTACTGAATTAAGGTTACAAAGAACAATTTTTCAAACAACAAAATACATACTCGTAATATACCGCATTTATAAACATATGGGTTTTGCAATTCCATTCTTCTCTCTCTCTCTGCCAATACGAAGTCAAACCAAATACTTTTATTTAGTTCTTAAATATTCCAATGGTATGCCACCGCACAATTTACAGTTCAGAGATGTGATATGTACTAAATATATCTTTCAACTGGAATAAATTTGTTTATAAATTAAAAGGTTGAACAATCAAAAAATTGTTCCGAAGGGAAACAACAACAAAACCCTTCATTTATGTAAAAAAAAAAAATTAATAATAATAATATCAATTGAAAATAAATAAATAGATAAATAAATAAATATATTAATAAATAGTTTGATAAGTAAAATGAATAAAGGATAAATAAACTTGGAATAAATAAGCAACAAATTAATAAATAACAGACAAATAAACAAGCTCTCATTGTATAGAGATTAACAATACTAAAACAATAAAAAATAAAACGTGAAAACAATGTATGTGTATAAATAAATATAAATAATAACATTTCAGTTTTAACAAAGAAGAAAATTCATACCTAAAAAGTACAGAAGAGATAATAAAAAAAAAAGTAAGTTGAGTTTAGTTTAATCTGGATTTAAGTGAGTAATGCTCAGTTCATTTATTAAGGGGTTTTCAGGGACGCTACATCTGATCAGAAATGTTTCCGTGAGCTTGCGTATTCTATCAGAGATCAATTCAACATTAGCCTTTTTATGGAGATCATGGGTTGAGTGATGCCAGGGGAGATTGAGCGTCATTTTCAGCAACTTCTTTTGCTGTATTTGCAGTCTTTTTATATGGCATTTGGCACAAGCACCCCATACTTGACAACCATACAGCAAGATAGCTTGAAAAATGACTTTGTGGATCAAGATTTTATTTTCATTTGACAGTGAGGGCCTTCTATTTATGAAGAGATAAAGCATCTTAATCGCTACACCAGTTTTATGTAACATCTTTGAAATATGTAAGTCCTTTGTCAAGATGTACCAATAGGTACTTCACATGTGCCTCCCACTTGATTTGTTGGCCGCTTATTATAATTTGGTTTGGCGGTAAAAAGCAAGACTTTCTTTTTCTTGTGAAAAAGATAGCTTGTATCTTTTCCGTATTTACTTTAATTCTTTATTTGCTTAGATGAGCGATAAATTTTTCTGTCGCATACCGTAAATTAGTCACAATGTTGAGATCATACGTATGCGACGAAAATATGATAGAATAATCAGCATAAAGAGCAAATTCTCAATCCGGTAAGTGTGGGATGTCAGACATATACAAATTGAACAAGATTGGTGCAAGGACCGAACCTTTGGGAACACCTGCTGTAACATTTACTACACGTGAGGGACTGTTATTAACGAATACTTTGTGCGTACGATTTGACAAAAAACTCTGAACAATTTTGGTAAGAAAAGTTGGAAAATTAAATTGAATCATTTTAAATAACAAGCCGTTGTGCCACACGGTATCGAACGCCTTCTCAATATCCAGAAGTATCATTCCTGTAGATTTTCCAAGAGCACGATTTTTTTTAACACTATTGTTCATGCGGGAAGTTACTACATTCACCAATAATTTTTAGCATTTTTTCCTTCAATATTTTTTTATAGACTTTACTCAGGCTACTTAACAAACTAATAGGCCTGTAACTATTAGGCTCGTTGAGCGGCTTGCCTGTTTTTGGGATAGGGACAACTTTTGCTTCCTTCCATACTATTGGGAAGTACTGCATTTTTAGACAGGCATTAATTAAAAATGCTAAGAATTGGATGCCAATTTTGGGTAAATTCCTAAGATAGACATTCTGTATACTGTCAATACCACTAATTTTCCTTATTCTTAGGTTTTTTATAATATGTTTAACATCAGCCTCGAATACAAATGCACTTAATGATGTATCAGATTCTGAAGCGTCCAAGGTCTGTGTGGCTCGAGATACCCACTCGTCAGTATTTCTGTCTCCCGGTTGTTGTGAGACAAGGTGGTTTTGCGCGAAATTCTGAACGAGAACATTAGCTTTATCGACATCAGTTGTATAAATATCACCATTGGCCTCGAGATACGGAATTTGCCTTTTTTTATTTTTGATAACTTTGGTGATGTTCCAGAAAGGTTTAGATGCCTTATCGAGAGAGCAAAGTTTTGTGTTCCATTCCTCATTCCGTATTTCTTGAATGGATTTGCCTATAAGTTTGCCAAAGTATTTTGCAATACTTTGAGAAAAGGGTTGCCTATATCTCTGCCAGTTTCGTCTGTGCATATTTCGAATTTTTATGAGTTCCAAGATGTGGCCTGGGAGTTTTACACACGAATATTTTTTTTAACTTTTGGGGTGCTAGTATCCGCAGAGCTAAGAACATGTTCAGGGAAATGTTTGACTATTTCATCAACATCTCCCTTGTTGTTTACACTTTCAAGAGCAGTAGGGAAGCTTCTGAGTTTTGCGTTAATTACAGAACGAAACATAGACCAATTTACTTTTTTAAGGTTCTGAATATATTGCATGAGTTTCTCACCTGACCAGGGAAGCCGGCAAATGACTGGATTATGATCTGAGGGCAGATCATTAATAGCAACAGGCTGAGAAATATGACTGATAACGAAAAAGTAAATAACAGAAGGACGACCACGAGAACCAGCAGGATAATAAGTAGGGCTGGATGGAAACAAGCCACGAATAGGTAACATAGCAAAGAGATCACGTAAAATATTGCTCCAAGAATTTGCACGTTAACAGCCCCAATCTCTGTGCCTGGAATTGAGATCACCTCCAATCAAAAAGTCTCCACTAATAGTGAATAATCTTCTTAAATCAGATTTCAGTTGCAGCTTCTTAACATTGCTTGAGTTTCCACCAGGGAAGTAAACACAAAAAATTTTCAATGTACTCACATTCCTTAAGGTGACTTCTACGCCTAGGTTTTCAACATGTTGCGTTTGAATACATCTTAAAAGCTTATGTTGAATTGACCTTTTAATTAGGATCGCTACACCACCACCCGTTCTATTTGTTCTATCCAACCGATAACATTTATATATTGAGGTTGACATTCGCAATGTTGTATTTAGCCACGTTTCTGTGACTAATGCTATATCAATGTTATTATTGCTTAAAAAATCAATGAATTCAACAATCTTTTTCCGAATACCTCTTGCATTCCATGTTACAATATTTAATTTACTGCTCATTATATTACTTAGCATTATTGTACAAATACTTAGTTGCTAATTGTGCAATGACATTAAATTGATCTATTCTAGTTTTACAAGAGCCTCATTTTGTTATCATTTCCATGACGAGTGCGTTTAATTCCTCCATAGAGAATAACTCACCACCATTGGTACTTGTACATATGTTACAAGACGTCAACACTGCTGGATGAGTGGGTGTCCAGACTTTAGGTGCGAAGTTGTTGTTGCAATTTATCGAACGATTTGCAGCAGCTTTGTTTGGTAGAGCTGGGAAATCATTGATTGAGTAAAGAGATATGATGGCGTCGTTGTTGTTGTTACGCAGCTTCGCTTGTTTGTTGCCGTTGGTGGAGGCAGATCGATTCGTCTTGGCTGCAAACTTCTGCTTCAACTCAGAGTAGTGATTTCTGCTTGCACATGCGCTGTTGGTAGATTTATGATTGCCCTTGCCCTTGGCACATTTGAGGACGTGTACATTGCATACTTCGGTCTTGTGAGAACCAGCGCAGTTACCGCAGTATGTCTTGATGTTGCAGTTCCTCTCTCCATGGCCAAACATCTAGCAGTTTCGGCACTGTGTTAGTTTATTTTTTTGCTTTCTGTAAAAGCTCCTTGACATTTGTGTGTGAAATATGGCGTGAACATTTTTTCTGAGTTGGCTCAGTTTAACACTTCCATTTTCGAAAAAGATAATATAAAACGTGTCGGTGTAGTGACCGTATTTTTTACTGAAAGATTTTATGTCTTTGCATTTTAGGCCAAGTCGTATGAGTTCGTTTTTTAAGGAAACAATGTCTACTTCACCCAGGCGATGAAGCATGGCTTTGAACACTTTTTCACATTTTATATCATGTGTAAAAAATTGACAGTTGTCTTCTTTTAGTTTTTTGAGCAACGAATAATAAGAATCCAAGGAGTCACACATGATTTTGATGCTGATAGACATCTTCTTGATCGAATAGTCCGACATTTTTAAATTGTTCATTGCACTATGCACATATTCGCACGTTTTTTGCAACACTTTAATAGGAGGAGAAACATTTTTTTGCGAGTTATTTGGAGATACAATTTCACCCGCTATGTCACTCTCATTATCGCTATCTTTAATATTTTTTGCCATTTGCGATTGACGATTTTAGTCTTTTTTCAGAGGACAATGAGATGTCCTCTGTTTTAGGGGATCGCGAGCGTTTGCTAATTTTGCCGGTAAGAAATATAAATATAGAGAAGAAACAACAGAAGTATGTATATTACACTAGAAATGTCCGATGCGTTAAGCTTTAAAGCTGCGGCTGAACTGAAAATACGAAGTGTTTATGTATTTATGTTATTTAATAATGTCGGTTCCGTACAATAAGATAAACATCTTTTTTAGTACTAAGAAATTATCGATTAGCAAATTAAATAATCTTTAACTTCAAACTAAATTACAATAATAAATTTACAATTGTATGGCAATATGGGGGAGGATAAAAGTTTGGGGTTGAGAAGTCAGGGAGGAGAAGTAGAGGATGACTGCACTTTTAAACGTCGAGCGGTTAGATATTAATTTGATTCGCGGTGGAAGGGAATTCCATAATTTAACAGCACGAATAAAAAAAAAGACGCTATGAATTCAAGAATTGATAACGAAAAAGGACAATAGATAGAATTCTTAAGGAGCGATTAAAAACGAGTTTGTCAAATAAAAAGGACGGAGACTTGCAAGTTATAATTTTGTGCAAAAATATACAATTTCTTACATTGAGATACTGTTGTAGAGTGCGACCTAGTAATTTATTGGATAATTCAGAGATATGGTTATATCTGCGGAGACCATATACATATCGTACAGCATCCTTGAAAGCAACTAAGAGCTTACGTTGCGATAGTGAGTCCAAATCACTGTAAACAACCCCAGCGTAGTATTACCTACGCAATATCAAAGTAAGTACTAGCTTGCGTCTTGTATCCAAAGGGGTAAAATAGGAAGTAAGCCACAAATTGCGGAGGCTTCCAAAGACACGGCCGATAAATGCATTTGTGTGACTATATCCAGAAAGATTATGATCAGTAACATAACCAAGGCTAGTGCACTGCTCCACAACAGTAATCTTAGTGTTATCTAGACAAATATCGGGAATTAAAATAAGATCACATTTTCTTTTGCATATAGGAAGGGATTGAGATTTGGTCGGGTTTAGAAGCAATTTATTAGCGACGGACCAAGCAGATATACGGCGAAGATCCTCATTGATAAGATGGACTAATTCATCAAGCAAGAGAAAAGGTTTACCTAAGTGAAGCTGTACATCATCTGCATAAAGATGTACAGAAGTGTGGGTGCAGACATTAGGTAAATCGTTGATGAACATGGCGAACAATAAGGGACCGAGGATAGAACCTTGCGGAACTTCTTGAAATAACGCCTTACGTGATGAGGATCTGCTATTTAAATTAACCCTTTGAAACCTCTCGGATAAATAGCTTTTGATTAGTTTGACGGCCCTGTCACTGAAACCAAAGAAGTTTTTAAGTTTAAAACTTAGTATATAATGATCTACCCTATCAAAAGGCTTAGAAAAGTCAAGCAAACAAAGTAGAGTAATGTGACCTTTGTCGTAGTCCTGTCTAATTTTTTCCTCTAATAAGTTCACCATTGCTGTAGAACAACTATGATTAGTTCTGAAACCAGATTGCTTAGGGTAGAGAAGGTTGTTGTTTTTTAAATGGTCGAAAATTTGTTTCCCTAATATCTTTTCGAAGACTTTCGATAAACAAGGAAGTAAGCTGATGGGTCTGAAATCAGCAGGCAAATCAGCTTTTGCTTTTTTTGCAATTGGAATGACATTTGCGAATTTCCAAGACTGGGGGAAGGTAGAAGTCACAATGCAGAAATTAATAATGTGAGTCAGTGGCATAAGATCAGTGGTAAGATAAGTTTTACAAGTCGAATGGGTATATCATCTTCACCGGTAGCGTCAGACTTGATTAACATCACACATTTAAAAACTTCTTCTTCATTTACGACTACAAAATCTTCTAGCAAAGGAATCGTGCCGTCTAAATTAAAATATAGACTGTCATTATTATTATTGCTAGAAGGTTGTTCACCTACAAAAAAGTCATTTAGTGTATCTGGGTCAAGATCGCAAGCCGGATTAGTTCCTTTGGAGACACCTATCATTTAAATTTTTTGGCAGGTAAGGAGGTAGTCAACTTTGAAGCATAATAGTTCTTTTTGGATGCACGTATTATTTTAGTAGCAAAATTTCGCGCCTTTTTAAATGCTTCCCAATTAATACCTCATAATGAACGTTTCCATTTACTATGCAATTTATTACGAGCCTTAATTGCATTAATAACTTCAGACGTAAAGCAAGGACACTTTTGATTTCTTATTTTTATTGTTTTAGTCGGGACATGCCGATCAATCAGTTGGGTTACAATAGATTGAAAGTAATCAACTTTGTCATTTGGGTCAGAGAATAGTCTACATTGTAACCAGGGGGCTGATAAAGTTGCTAGCTTTAGTGCATCAATGTTAATAGATCTGAAATCTTTGTAAGTGAAGTAGTTAGCGGTAGTTAGTTTAGATAAATTTACATTATAAGTAAAAAAAAGTAAGTCATGGTCAGAAATGTCGAAAGATATTTGGTCAAAAAGAAGAACAAGCGCAGGAACGGAGACTATAGTAAGATCTAAAAGACTGGGTAAACGATTAGGGACGAAACGTGTCGGGTAATTATTGTTCACAATACTTAGGCCGACAGATGACACTAAATCTTTCATATGAAATGCACGTGAGTCATTTCTTATCAAGTCAGCATTAAAATCTCCACAAATAATTATGTTAACATAAAGTGCACAATAGTCCGAAAGAGCTGAGAAAAACGGTGAGGGAGAACAACCACGGTTTTTAACATAGACACATGACACAATACATTTAGTACTACAGTGAGTTATTGATAATACCATGATAAATTCAATACCAGGTCCACTTGATTTAAGTATACTAAAGTATTTAATAGAACGTGCAGTAAATTGCCACTCCACCACCTATAGTATCAGTGATTCTATCATTTCTATGAATCTTATAGTTTGGTATGTCGTTGACTTCATCAGGAATATTAGGATTGACCCAGGTTTCACTTACACAAATAACATCAACACAAGAATCTATAAACAAGAACTTTATATAGTCCAGTTTATTAATATTTAAACTACGAGCATTTAGGTAACAAACTCTGAGTCCTTCATATCGTTTAGAAATTATATTAGTCAACATGTGGGTCGATTTTTCACGAGCGTGGGCTCATTTACTAGCTTCGTTAAGTTGTTTTCTGCAGCGAAGATCTCGCACTGTCCTTCGGGTATTGTCTGTCCAGAACTGTGTATATTGAAATCACCCGTAAAAACGATTTCAGTATGAGGATACAGGGACACAATTCTTTGAATGGAATCAGACAGCACATCAAACTCGTTAAAAGTCGAATTGCTGACCAGGTTGAGGCTTCTGTAAATAAAGCAGTAGTGGATAATTTGCTTAGGGAGATGCAATTTTAACCACATGAAGTTGAATTCCGGATTGGAACAAGGACTACATTGTGGTGGAGTTTGGTGAGCTACATCACTACTCACGTAAATGGCGAGACCGCGGTGAAAGGATAATAATGGCACTAGTTCGTAGCCATGTAGCTTCAGATCAGAGTGATCTGAGAGGTGTTGTCTGGGATCTACCTGTGTTTCACTAAGTGCCAAAACAGCTGGTCTGTATTTATAGACGTGGACGTACGCAGAAAAGTGGTTGCTTTTAAGCCCGCGAATATTGACTATATCCACTCTAAATTCCCGCGTCAAACACAAACACCGAGGATTCTAAGCGCAGCCGTGAAGTAAAAATTCAGAATTGGTTTACCGAATTAAATTGTTGTAGTTGTTATGCGCTTATAGTACAATAATAGAAAACAGTGAACCAACAAAATTCTCATACGCAACCCGCTTTCCATCAGTTATTGCCTACACTCAGCCACTGCCCGTGCCGTATGACAAATATAGGAACGGCAGTGACTGAGTGCAAGCAACAGTACTTACGACCAGGAGCAGGGGTGGTGGGATACCCGCACTGTGTAATATTTTTTACTTTTTTAATCCACTGCACTCCACTCCCTTTTTTGTTTTTCTTTATTCATTTTAATTTTTTTTTCCACACGTGAACGCTTTTATTTTATTTTATTTTATTTTTTTGCAGCACGATGAAGTATGTATTGCACACGAGTGCGCTGCTTGATGTGTGCACTCGGCGGTGGTCGAAGCGATACACCTTACAGGAACCATGTTGTTTTTTGCTTCCACTAAGGACTTTCCACTATGAAGTTTTTCCTATTTTCTGGCTCCATCAAATAGAATCGGTGGGTACCAGGACCACCTTCCATTTTTGCCCAAATAATTGCTTCCGACGAAGGCTCTAGAATCTGATTTCAGCAGATGACGACTTTTAGGGCGGAAGTGTTGGCCTTTCCGAATACCATTAGTATTGTCAAAAAGTTTTCAACATATAGTAAACGTTTTAAGCATTCAACATAAATCTCAGTAGTTCATTAAATTTTATAAACAAACACAATTCTCCATTGATTTTTTATAGTATAGTTAGAATACATCCTTCGTTAACCTTCATAATATACGCTTGATATAAATTGTAAGCTAATGAATTATTAAATGAAATTCTGTTAAGATTCTGTGAAGTACAGTAATGCCTTTTATTTTAGCTTTGTGTCAGTAGTTTTCATTTGGTATTTCCCGATCTTTCTGGGTAGCATTTTACATTTTTCAGGTATCTCCGGTGTCTATAGCTGCCATCCAGTTTTCCTTTCCACTGACTACTTCATCTAGAAGGCTTTCATTGCATCGTTTTGCTAGCGAGACTTGGATGATGGTCCTGGGGTCGTCGATTTCTGCTACCAACTTCTGCCCCGCGAAGTTAGTGCCTAAGCATTTCCCGACTGATAGCTTCGGGAAGTTTGACCAGCTTCTTGATAGCCGTTTCTGCTGGTTTCTTCCTCCATTGGCTTGATACTGCATTGAGGGTAGCCTTTTCGTTGCATTGCTTCTGTGCACTGCTTTTCAAAATATCATATTTCATTACAGTTCCAGCAGAGCCTTCTTCGTCCGGATTGGCTGCTTCCATCGTCAGAGCGAAAGCAAATGCTTCAGCAAGGACTCTTTTCACGGCCATCCTTACTGCTGACTGTGCTTTGACTCTGCAATTCCCATGATGAATGCGTCCTTTCCCATTTCATCGTAAATTTCCTGGCCTGCGGTGAGGTATGACAAATGTGCCAGTCTACTCAAGTCTGCTTGAAGCTGCTGCAGTGTTTCTCCTCGTTGCTGCATTTGGCTTTGCAATTGCTGTGTATGGCTATCCCCAAACCGTTTCTCGATAGCTTGTACTAAAGCCGCATATTCGTTATGCTTTTCGATGTCTATTGTTTGCAACAATTCTGCTGGCCATTTTTAGGGCAAAGCACTTATCCTCATTGTCCTAACCGTTCTCATAGGCATCCATTTCAAACTGCTTCTTATAAGTGGACCATTAGGTCTGGCCATCGAATGAGGGAGGTTTCAACTATAGCTTCAGATCATTCACGTGAATAAGGTGAAAAACGTGTTCACGTTATCACGTGATTGAATATTCACGTGAATGTTCACGCGATTTAATATTCACGTGAATGTTCACGTTAATGAAAATTTCACGTAAAATGACGTGAATCGCGTGAATAACGTACACAAGTAATTGCATGAAATTAACAATAGAATATTAAAAAACATATACATAACATAAGGCCATCAGAAATAAATTCAAAAGAAAAAAAACAAACGTTTATCTTATTGAATTTAAATATTTTTATTACAAAGTATTTTTATTACAAAGTATTGATAAAGAAAAATTAGCATATCAACATTTTCTGGAAGAAAATAAGTTTTTTTATTTGTAACAATGTTTCCGGCTGTAGAAAAACAACGTTCTGAGCTGACAGAAGTTGCTGGTATGCACAAATATTGTTTTGCTAAGAATGCAATAGCAGGATATTTTACTGCTTTGTGTTTCCACCATTCAAAAGGGTTAAACGTAAACCTTAGCTGAGGCTCTTCTAAGTATGATTGGAGCTGCTTTTCAAAATTTGCTGGATTGACTCTAGTTTCTTGGTAAAGAAATTCCAACTCCTTTTCTGTACCGTCATTGTTTCCTGTTTGGCTAGAATCTTGAAGCTGTGCTTGAGGAAAATTTTCTTCAAGAACTTGTTTCAACTTATCTTTTAATGCACGTCGAACAGAATAGCATTCATGCAGCAGATCTTTGTAGCGTGGATCTGTCTTGATGATATGGTTTCAGGATTTCATTTATCTATAGGTCTAACTGTTTACGTAACTCGGAAGAAAATAAATTTTTGATTTGTTTTATCATTTCAGAATCAGCATCGGATTCTTCCATATGCATTTGTAGTAGCTTATGCGCAAGTGGTCGAACCATAAATGTTGGTGAGCCCTCCCTGCTCAACACGCTGGTGAGAACTTGCATCGGGTTGAGTACCGCTGCAAGTTGTTTCATCAATGTCCACTTCTGTTCGGATATTTCCAATTTTATGGCCGATGCAAATGAAGAAAAAGTTCTATCTGCCAATACGTCGGTGATTGGGCTTCGGTTTTATATCAGTCGCTGCAGCATAAAGTAAATATAATTCCATCTTGTGTTGTTCGCTTGTAATAAAGATTGAACTGGCAAAGACAATTGCCTCTGCTTCTCTTCTAAAGCATATTTAGCTACACTAGAATGCTTAAAATGTTCAACAAGTTTGCTTGCTTTTTCGATAATTGCTTGAGTATGTTCTGACGAGATCGACTTTTTTATTGCTATTTAAAGACTGTGAATGGCATACGTAAAATTTTGCTTCTCTTGTGTTTCCTCCAAATTTCCAACTGCCCTTACGATGTTATTAGCATTATCGGTGACAACAGCCATTACTCTTTTTTATCTATACCCCCTTTACTTAACGTATTTTTCATATTTTGAAGGAGATTTTCAGCAGTGTGACGTAACATACATCTACTTCATTTGTGTTAAGAGTGTACAAATGTTGAATCCAATCTTCATCTATAAAGTGCACCGTCGTAGTCATGTAGGAGTCCTGTACCGCGGAGGTCCAACAATCAGATGTGCATGATACTTTACAAGACTTTTCTAATTTCTCCTTAATTAGGTTTTCTTTTTGCTGTCTCAAGGCCTGAAGCCGGTTTTTAATTGCTTCTTCTTTGAAAGGCTTATAATTTGGCTCAACAACAGCCATAAATTGACTGAAACCCTAGCTAGAACAATAAGATATTGGCATTTGATTCACTGCTATCATATTTGCCAGTGCCTGGTGGATTTCTTCCATTCTTTTTGGGAAACACTGCGATCTAATCGAAAGCCTTGGAAATTTGTTTCTGTGTGCAGTAGATGTTGACGGTTGGGTTGCAGCTAGAGGACTGTTTGATTCGTACGTTCCATCATTTTCAGCACTGTCAATCAAGCTGAAATTAAATGTCATAATTTGTACACCTTTTAATATGGTCTATTAAAAATTGAAATTCAAAACAAAAAAAGATATAACATACCTGCTGTTGGCAGAAGTAAGATTATTAACTCCATGAATAATTCGAAAATGTCGCAATATTGATCCTGTCGTACCGCCGCGACAAGAGAGTGAATTACTATTATCTTCACTATACAATTCGCATATTTCTTTTTCACCTTCCTTTCGATCATACTGCCATACCCAGCTAGGTTTCATATTTTTAATTGCATACGCAACTTATATTTTAAACTTTAATCACTAAAAATGTCGAACAAGACTTTTCAGCAATCCGAAACAGATCAAGTTCAAAACAAATGTGTCAATGCAGTATAATATCTTAGTTTATATACATTTATAAATTCAAAGTGGCGGTACGCTAAAAGATGATTCTGATTATGATATAACTTGTTAATGAATTTGCAATGAGTAAAAGCCCATCATAATTTTTTTTATGAATTAAGTAATAACTCTTAATTACTATACAGTTCCCGAAAAAAGGATAACTACAAATATCCGGAGTTACCAAATGCTAGGTTATTCATAAAAGAGTAAGTAGTTAGAGACATTTGTAATTTGTTTTGCTTTCAATCAGGGAAAATCAAAAATTTTCAATTCTCATTGAAAAATTCTTCGAAAACAGGAAAAAAAATATTATTCACGTAATTTACGTGTTCAGGTTATTCACATAATTCCCGTGTTAGCGTTTTCCCGCAATTCACGTGAATCACATGAACCCGCTTTCACGTGAAATCATAGGCTCTAGTTTCAACTAACGATGTATCAAACCGAAAATTTTTTAAATCGGGTTAACCCGAGATGGAATTTAAACAAACCGAGTTGACTAAGTGTTGAGTACTGTTCCATCGAGTCCGAACATCTTTTTTTAATTTTAATGTGTCTATTTTCATTTTTATCTGTATGTCGAGTAATACATAAGAAGATTTGTTTAAAATATGATATTACTCGTATGTCTCTACATTTGCTTAAAAGATGCTCGTATAGCATTAATAATTGTTCATCCACGGGATAGTCCTCTAAATTCGGTTTTTCAACGCAGTCCTTAACGGCAAGATTCAATATATTCGCCACACAGAAATGATTGGGCTTGTTCGAAATTTTCATTTCATTAACTGTTTTTTTCATTTATGCGACTTACTTCCAACTTTAGCACCTATTTGCCATGTCGTACATAAGTTTCAATTATCAATCAGATTGGCCCTTATTGCAATCCAAAACATTAGACTTTTTGACCAACAAAGACATCTCTGCCAATATCAACAAAGAGGCTGCACTTATTTAAAAATCCATTCGATTTGCAGCTAATGTAGCCATTCCACAAACAAAAAACTTACCATATAAACGTATTGTGCCCTGGTGGAGTAATGATTTGGGCAAACTCCGCCAAACGAAACAAGCAGCCTTTAAAACATTCAAAAAGTACCCCACTACGACCAATCTAATTGTTTTTAAAAAAGACAATGCTGTTTTCAGGAAGGCGGCAAAAGAAGCAAAAACGAGCAGCTTCGAAAAATTCACTTCCAATATTAATCCCAACTCCCCCCCTAAGAAACTTTGGTCTGATATTAATTCTCTCACCGGCAACTACAAACCATTTTCCATTAAAACCATAAAAGATCACTCCCAACAAATTATATCAGATGCCATAGAAATAGCTGAATGTTTCGCTTCCACATGGTCGACTGCTTCTAATGATACTAATTTCCATTCCGAATTTGTGAATCAAAAAAACTCTTTTCCCAATCATCAAGTTAGATTAGATCCCGTTAGTGATTTAGCATAAACTTGGGTATGACAGAATATCGTATGGTATGTTAAAAAAAACCCTTTTGAAACAACGCATATTAAACCTGTACAACCAGGTTTTAACCCATGGGGTTATACCACAAACATGGAAAATTGCCACAGTGGTCCCTATACCCAAACCAAATAAAGTCATCACCAACATATCCAGCTACCGACCAATATCCCTACTACCATGTCCAAGTAAAGTAGTTGAAAAGATTATTTCCCGTAGGCTATCTTGGTTCCTGGATAGGTATAACCTTCTGGACATTAACCAAGCAGCTTTCAAAAAAGATAGAAGTACGATGGATGCATTATTGTATATTGATGAATATATTGGTTCAGATCATTCATCAAAAAATCACATATCGATCCTTTCGATCGATTTCGAAAGAGCTTTCGATCGAATTGGGATCCACGTGGTTTTAAATCAATTGACAGAATCGAAAATCGCCCTAAAATAATCACTTTGATAAAAGCTTTTTTATCAAACAGAAAATTCCGAATAAAAGTTAAGAACACCTTCTCCTCAGTCCATAACCTCGAAAACGGTATTCCCCAAGGATCTCCACTTTCCATTATCCTCTTTTGTATAGCCTTTAATAAAATAAGCAGCATATTAGCAAAGTACAGTAGAATTAACTATTCTTTATATGCTATCATATCTTGTAATCCTATCTAAATGCAAAGACTTGAATGATGTTGAGGCTGACTTTTCAAATCTTCTTAGGGACCTAGAAAAATGGGGTGATTACTCTGGAACAAAAATATCTGCAGAAAAAATACTGCATATCTGTAAAAAGCACAGCTGTTCTAAAATTATTTCAGTTAATTTAAATAACACATATATTGTAAATGTAAAAATATTAGGAATTATATTTGATAATAAGTTTAATCTTAAGTTCCATTGTTTATATATTAAGAAAAGCCTCGCTACCAGGGTAAATATGATAAGGTACCTAGCCTCTAAGCACAGTTAATGCAATGTTAATTCTCTTATTAATGTTATCAAATTAGTGTTGCTTTCTAAAATTGATTACGGACTCGCAATTTACAGCAAGTGCTCCAATTCGTCATTGAAGATAATAACTCCTTCCTACCACAGTGCAGTAAGAACAGCCTTGAGAGCATTCCGAACAACACCAATCAAAAACATTCTAACTGAATCCGGGCTTCCTTCAATGACAGAGTGGATAGAATACCTCACCGCCCCTATTCTTCTCAAAATCAACTTCTGTAACAATTCGCCTATTCAAATAGTCACAAGAAAACTTCTGCGAAGATCCAAACACCAGAAATACCCATCCTCACTAATCAACTCTGTAAATTTATCCAACAAATGGGGTACACCGGTCTGCCTAAAGTCGAAAAAACACTCATTATTCCCACCATGAAAAATGCCGATACACTCTATAAACATCGACCTGCATAAGCTTCCAAAAGCTAATACTAGCGAGGTCGTATACAAAAAAATATTTATGGAAACGATAAACGATCTGAAAAGCACTGGTTGGAAAATCCTTTACACCGACGCCTCTAAGAACGAACTTGGCATTTCCTTTTCAGTGGTTGAAGAAAACGGAAACATAGTTTCAAAGGGACTTCTACGTAACTCAACCTCCATCTTCACTGCCGAGGCTTTCGACATTCTTAATGCCACAACGGCTACAAAAAGCAAAAAAACTGCAATTTTTTCCAATAGCCTATCAACAATAACTGCTCTAAGTAATTTAAATAACAAAACCGGTATAATTGTGTGCCTACGCGACAAAATTATCGGTAACAAAAATTTAAAAATAATTTGGGTACCAGGTCATGTTGGTATAACTGGCAACGAGATGGCAGATAAAGCAGCAAAAGCAGGCCTAAATGAACCACTTATTCAATTCCACATAAACAATAAAAAAGATACAAAAAAAACCTAATGCGCGTATATTGGAATTCCAAGAGAAGCTGTTGGGATGGATACCTTCATCACTACTCCAGAGTGAACCCCCAAGCAAACAAATCTACCTACCCGAATAATATACCTCCTAGTATGCTAAAATGTTATACAAGACTACGGCTAGGCCACACCTACATCACTCACAGCCATATTCTAACAAAACAAGAACAACCGCTCTGTCACTTGTGCAATATTAATGTTAATCTTAATATAAAACACCTTACTAATGACTGTGAAAACATCAAACTAGCGCCCAAAAAAGTCAATAGATCAAGCAGCCTGATAGACCTTTTAACTGTTCCCTCAGAACAAAACATTAAAGACGTTTTTAAGATACTAACTTTATTACAATTGGAAAATAAAATCTAATTTGTGTATTTATATTATGTATAAGTTTATCTAATAACTCTTATTTTATGATAACTATAATAGGCCGAAGCCCTGGTAGCTGGTGCCATAATTTATGATTAAACATGTAATTTATTTAATAATAATAACTTGTTTTTTTTAATTGAAGAAAAATCATTTGTCTGTACAAAACAGTCCCAAATCCGTTCACTTACTTTTTAAAAAAATTTCACTTTGAGAGATAATTTTTTTGGGCAATTGATGTTCATTAAAAGTCAAAACAAACGGTTAAGATTAATTTTTATTATTAAATATTGACGAAACTGGAAATAACACTCTTAAATTAGGAAACAATGGAAAATGCGTCGTTATTAATTTGAATCTCAGAACGAAGTAAACTTGAGAAGAAGATTCTGATTTTTTCTCTATTTTGTGGCGGACCAGCACTATCGCCACGAGGATCGAGTAAGGAAAACGAAGAAAGAGCAAAAACCAAACACTTCCTAATTCCTTATTCCTTGTTCTTTCTGCCAGTGACATCATAGTAGCAGTAGTTCAAAAAAATAAGATAAAAGAAAAGTTTTTAGAGTTAAAATTTTTCTAAAATAAATTTGTAAAAGCGCATTTTGTTAATTTTTTATGATTTTATTGTGAAGAAATTCCCACAATAAAGTTGGTGACCCCGACGTGATAGCTTACGATAGATATCCACTACAAAATTCGGTAAGTTATCTCAGACGCATATGGCTGAAAAGGATTCATCTTTTAAGGACACACGCCCCAGATGATTTCTCCGCCGATGGATTCGACTCCAAATCTACACACCGATACGGGTTTTATTTGATATGTCCAAGTCCTCAAGCTACCACAATCTTTCTGGCGTAACATGCCGGCTAGGTAGTTTACAATCGCCGAAACAGCATTTGAACTGCACCAAATCACTTCTGATGAGACTCGTTTCAGACACCTCCTTTTAAACCTCGATTGCGACATGCTCTCCGTCGTCGGTGATGTCGTTGATTCACCTCCACTAACAGTAAAATACGAAACCATTAAAAGAAGAATTATTCCCAGTTTCGGAGACTCAGCAGAGACTCAACTTCGCTGCCTCCTACGTGGGCAGACGCTCGGCGACGAAAAACCATCCCTTTTCCTTCAGAAGCTGCGCAACTTGTCAGGAGACAAGTAAGTGATCCTGTACTAAGAACTCTATTTTTGGAGCAGTTCCCAGGCATACCGCGTTATGGAAGCCATGCCTGCGTACATGAACATGATTGAATCTTCTTCCCATGCTTCCGAAAGCGAAGACAACACGACGAAATCAACTGCCATTGCTCTGGCAGGATCAGCTCCTGGTGAGACATATCGAACTGAGATACACGAGCTACGACTAGCTATCGAAGCCCTGTCACACGAGGTCCGCAGAAACCAATTCCGTCCGCGCAACCGTCACGACAGCAATAAAGAAAGAAACGGATCGACATCCCGCAGGTGAATCAAGCAAAACACAGATTATTGCTATTACCACAGTCAATTTGGTGAAAAAGCCCGAAATTGTCGTCCACTATGCCATTGGAATCAGCGGCAGGGAAACTAGTTTCGTCGACGCGAATCGAGGTAGCCTCGAAACGTCTCCTAGTTGCAGATCGAAAGACAGGAATGCGGTTTCTAATTGACACAGGAGCCGACGTATCAGTGATACCATTGCAGACTCAGAAAAAACGGCGCCTACTGAACGCAAACTTTATGCAGCAAACCAAACTAGAATCAATACATACGGCGAAACACGATTAATCCTCGATTTGCGTTTCCGACGACCTTTCGTTTGGAACTTCATAGTAGCAAACGTTACGCAACCCATCATCGCAAACGATTTCCTACATGAATTTCATCTCCTACCAGATCTCAGGAATCGACGCTTGATCGACGGCACGACGAATATCAAGACTATTGGAAGGATATTCACAACGGACGCTCCAACAGTGACTACGCTTAGCAAGGACTGTGGCTATTACCCGATAGTTCGGGAATTTATAAGTGTCACACGACCCGCAAGAATTGGAGAGCCTCAACACCAAATCCGACACCATATAATAACGAAAGGACCACCGTGCTACGATCGGGCTCGACGACTTTCTTCTGAACGGCTACTTTGGGCCAAACGAGAAATCGAAACATGGATCGCAGACGGCATCATAAAACCCTCGGATAGTCAATTTTCCAGTGCAATACTTATGAGACGAAAGAAGGATGCAACCTGGCGTATCTGTGGGGACTACAGGCGACTAAACGCTATGACAGTGCCTAACAAATACCCTGTTCCACACATACGAGACTACGCACATTGTCTGTACGGCTATCACATATTTTCCATCCATGATCTCGAGCGAGCATATTTCCAAGTTCCGATATCACCCGAAGATCGCTCAAAAACGGCAATAATAACTCCCTTCGGATTGTTTGAGTTTCATGTAACGCCATTTGGGTTGGCCAACCCCGTTGGCCATGTTTTGGATTTCGATGGTTGGATTTCGTGTTTTGTTATATCGATGATATTGATAGCTTCAAAAACACCTGAAGAACACAAGGTGCATCTAAGGCAATTTTTCAAAAGTTTGCAACAAGACGGGCTTACCATTAAGATTCAAAAATGCCAGCTTGGGAAATCAGAAACCGAATATTTAGGATATCTGGTAACGGCCGATGGAACAAGACCATTACCTCAAAGGATCCAAGCCTTATTGCACTGGAAGTTGCCGAAGACCTTCATCGAATTCCGCAAGTTTCTTGGAGCCATAAACTTTTACCGACCTTTCATTTCTAACGTGGCAGAAGCACAGGCGCCATTACATGCAATGTTATCAGGTTCAAGAAAGAATGACAAACGAATTTTAACCTGGAGCGAAACGTGCTTTTGAACAGTGCAAAAACCAGCTTGCGGGGAACGTTAAAAATTGAGGCTTGTCACAGATCCTTCAGATACAGCTATAGGAGCAGCATTTGAACAAAAAGTCAACAATGTTCCACAGTCATTCGGTTTTTTCTCCAAGAAGTTCTCCGAAACGCAAAGACGCTATTGCACATATGACAGTGAACTCTTAGCAGCCTACTTGGGTATACGATTTTTCCGGCATATGATCGAAGGCCAGGAAACAGAGCTCTTCACGGATCACAAACTGCTGACGTACGCTTTCCAGTAACCTTCAACTAAAGCATCACCAAGGCAACAACGACAACTAGATTTTATCACCCAATTCATCAAGAAAATTCATTACATACCCGGACCGGAGAACGAAGTAGCAGACGCTCTTTCGCGAATAAATAATATTGACCTGCCACTCATTATCACCACCGAGAACATCACCATGGAACAAGAGAGAGGCTCTGAATTACAATCACTTATTCAAGATCCAGGAGTCCTGCGGTTTAAAAAATTACGTGTCGACGGCACCGAAGGATCAATTTTTTGCGATATTTCCACCGAAGAAATCCGACCATACATACCAAAATCGCTCAGGAAACAAAATTTCGACAACGTACATAATACTGCACATACCAGCGGCAGAGCGACACGAAAAGCGATTGCAAAAAAGTTTGTATGGCCGTGCATGAACAAGGATATCACCAGTTGGGCCAAGACTGTAGCAAATGAAACAATCTTCTCTGGCTGAATATCACTTTAATACTGAAGTCTTTAAAGGGTTTACAATATAACAATTAATCTTCTACTATATAACTACAATTATTCTTATACTATAGTCTTATATTATGATTGTGGTATACAATGTCTTCTATACCTCCCCCTTTTAATTTTTTTTCGATAACTCTTAAATAATTCTAAATAATAAAAGATATAAATTCATAATTTTAATAAGGTACAAAATAAAAAATAACAAAGATATGTAAATATAATAAAAATATTTCAGTTTCTCTTGTATATTTTTCCACTCAGGCCTTGACCTTAAGAATATGCTATTCCTTCTATAAACATTTTTTTTACTATCTTCAACTAAGTAAGAGCGAGGTGTATTACATACGTTCAAAATTTTTCCTGGAGTCCACCTATTTTCTTTTTGAATATAATTTTTTTGATGTTTGTAAAATAGTTTTCTAGTTTTCAAGTTTTTGTTATTATTTTAGTATTTTGCATATTGTTTAGTTTTATTTTTAAATTGTTCCTGTATATTTTCATTTATAAGTGGTCTTAGCATATTATCACTTATTGGAAGTTTTGTTCGTAGCCGACGATTATATAAAAGTTGAGTTGGAGAATATGTCATGTCTTTAACAGGAGAGCTGCGATACTCAAGTAATGCTGTGCAAAATTCCTCATGAGAACAGTTTTTCTTAAGCATTGATTTTACAATTCCTACTGCTCTTTCTGCTAAGGCGTTACCTTTTGCGTATCTGGGGCTACGAGTTCTTAACTGAACTTGCCATCTTTGTAAGAAATTCTTTAGTTCACGTGCCGGAAATGGGTTGTTATCGGCGATAATTATTTTTGGTACTCCTAGTCCTGCAAATAATTCCAACCAATGCCTTTTAACCTCTGCGGCTGTTTTATTTTTTAGTTTTCGGACATCAATCCATTTTGAAAAATAATCAATTGTAACTAAATAGCTGTTATTTTCAAACTCAGCTATATCGCATGCAATTTGTTCCCATGGAAGCGCGGGTATTTCTTGAACTATCATTGGTTCTTTCTGGTTTTTATTTTGATATATTTGGCACAATGGGCAATTTATTATAACATTATCTATGTCCATATCCATTCCTATCCAAAAAAGAAGTTCCTTTGATCGTTTTTTTGTTTTTGTTATGCCAAAATGACCTTCGTGAAGAAGGCGTAAAATTTTCAGTTTTAATTTTGAGGGAATTATTATTCGATTTTCATAAAACACAATTCCTTCATGTGTATGTATAAAATCTTTTATTTTGTAGTATGGTTTTACTTCATCACTGCATTTTTCTTTTCTTAACGGCCATCCTTCTTGGCAGTATTTTATTACATTGCTTAGCGCTTTATCATTAGCAGTTTCTGAAACCAATTCTCTTTTTGATCCTTCCGTCACATCAATGCTCAACACAGTTTCCATTATTTTTCTCTCTTCCATAGCTTCTTCAGTTTTTAAAAAATGCCTTGAGAGATAAACGGCAACTTGCATGTATTTTCCAGGGACCCATTCCAAATTTAAATCATATTTCCACAGTTTCATTAACATGCGTTGCAATTTACCTGATGAAACCTTATGAATGTTTTTAATTAATGTCGCTAGTGGCTTATGATAGTTTGTCCATATATCCAATGGTGAAACTTATTCACCGCAAACAGAATTGATAATAGTTCTTTTTCTATCTGAGCATATCTCTTTTCCCGTTCAGATAACGCTCTGCTAGCAAATGAAACGATGCGCTTGTTTTGTATCAGACAGCAGCCTATTCCATCTTGGCTTGAGTCGCACTGAATTAAAATTTCAGTTCCTGGATCAAACGGTGCAAGTGCCGTTGCCTTGAAAATTTCTTTTTTAATATTATCTACTACAGCTGTATGTGATTCTGCCCATATAAATTGTGAGTCTTTTTTTAAAAATGCTCTTAATGGTGTACTCAAACCGTACCGGTTTCCAAGAGGCCCAAAACACACAGTTCCACAACCCCTGGGCCATCCAACAGCAGATCTCTGAGGTCTTATAATGAAGTCCATTGGTGATCGCGGTGATCGACAGGAGCGATACCGACGGTTATATTACACCGGAACGGTGGCAATTGGTCAAGTTGAAGCTCTCGAGTAACTACTTGGCCATCATGCGGGCAAACCCAGGACCACCTCCTATCACAAGCGACGCTGGCTGGCACCAAGGCCATGTCAAGCTCATCGCTTGCTCCAACCAGAGATCTCTCGATCTCTTCACCAAGGCCATCGATGGTTTTGGAGAGGTTTGGCCAGGTGCAAAACTCGAGGTCGTATCTAAGGAAGACATTCCTAGTATACCTCGAACTCGCACCTGGAATCCAGCCGAACCCTCCTCTCCAGAAAATATACTGGAAATCATCCGGCTCAGCAACCCGACTCTTCCGACTCATGACTGGAAAGTCGCGAAACTGGAGGAACTAAGGGGTTCTTATAGATGCGCGTTAATTGCGATCAATAAGGAATCCCTTAATCCTCTGGCGCAGACGAAAGGCATGATTCGGTTCGGATTCGAGTCCATTCATTTAAGGGTGTACAAAAAGGATGAGCTGGATGCTGATAAGCAACCTCCTCCTCCTTTAACACCCGACATCACAACCTTGGATCTTGGAGCGTCGATATCCTTTCCAGAATTGGATAGCGACGACTCCAATCTGTCTGAGGTGACTACCAAGCCGTCGGTCTCCTCTTCTGACACACTGTCGGAAATGAAAACCGATGACGAAGCAATTAGAGGTTCTACACGATCAGAGATAGAAGATGAGCTCTTGAGCACATCTTCAGAATCGGAGGACCTCAACAACACCGTGGTGCAGGTGACTCTGGAAGACTGTAGCAATGATACGGTTTCTCCAGATTAATCTCCACCACTCAAAAAAGGCTTCGGCCGAACTCATTCTGCGTCTTTCCAAAGGCGCAGAAGACATAATTCTAATCCAGGAACCATGGATTGCAGAAGGCGTGGTTCGTGGACTTAGGACACCCTCATACGTTCCGCTCTATACAAGAGACAAAGTTAAGATTAGAACTTGTATATTAGTGAAACGTAGCCTTAACGTATTTCTACTTCCCAACCTCAGTGACCCCGACCTAACCGTTGCCAGATTAGAGACTGCCAAAGGCTCTTACTGGCTGGCATCGGCTTACCTTGGCCACGACCAAGTGGGCCCTCTCCCTGGTGATAACGTAGAAAGGGTGGTACTGGAAGCTGGAAGCAAAAAACTGGCCTCATAATCGGATGCGACGCTAACGCACATCATACGGTATGGGGCAGTACCGACATCAATGATAGAGGTGAGTCACTTTTAGACTATATTTTAAATACTAACCTCTTAATTTGCAATATTGGCAATGAGCCCACTTTCATAACAAAAAACCGACAAGAAATATTAGATATTACTTTTGTCTCCGACAGCATCACCCAAAGGCTAACAAACTGGATGGTATCGTCTGAACACTCCTTTTCAGACCATAGATACATCCAATTCAGTCTGAGTGATGCTCCCCCCCGCCAACCATCTTCCGGAACTACCGGAAAACTGATTGGACAAAATATAGAGGAATACTGTCTGAAACGATATCCTCTAAACTATCAAGTCCCCCGCGTGACAACAATGAGCTCGACATGAAAGTCAGGGAATTTACTCTGACTCTCAATAAGGCTATGGCCGCTTCCTACCCTCTTATTCAACCAAGAGGCAAGAAAAAGCCACATTGGTGGACATCGGCACTAGGACTGCTCAGAAACACCTGCAGAAAACTTTTCAGCGCAGCAAAAAGCACAAGAAAAGTGACCGACTGGGACTCATATAAAGAATCCCTCAAATTATACAAAAAAGAACTGAGGAAGGCAAAGCGACAATCCTGGAGGTCATTCTGCGACAAAATTACAGAAACCTCTGAGGCTTCGCGGCTAAGAAAAATCCTCTCCACAAATCCTATGATGCCCAGCTGTTTGAAAAAAACCAATGGCTCTTGGACAACCTCAAGTGATGAATCACTCAACCTGCTTCTGGACACCCACTTTCCAGGTAGCTCCCAACTCGCGGCCAGTAGCAGCCCAAACAATCCTACTGCAACCGTGACCAAAATTCATGGTCTGATTACGAGAGACAAACTGCTCTGGGCGCTGCATAGCTTCAAACCATACAAGTCTGCTGGTCCGGACGGTATTATACCTGCCGAGCTACAGAGATCCTCAGATATTATTCTACCAGTGTTGGAAAATATTATGAGGAGCTGTGTAGAACTTATCCACATTCCACTGTTATGGATAGAAGTCAATGTAGTATTCATTCCCAAAGCTGGAAAATGTTCTCATGTAGTACCAAAGGACCTCAGACCTATAAGTCTATCATCATTCCTTCTGAAAACTTTAGAACGACTGATTGATATCCATATTCGAGCTAAAGTTGATCCAAGACTTCTGTCTACGGCTCAACATGCCTACTGTAAAGGAATAGACATAGAGGGCGCCTTTAACAACGTCAACACATCCGCAATCACGACTGCGCTGTCAACTCTGCAGGTAGACGGCTCACTTGGGGAGTTGATCGGTCTAATGCTAAAAAGCAGGATAATCCACTCCAAACTAGGTGAGACTTCTGCTAAAACATATGTCAGTAGGGGTACGCCGCAAGGCGTTGTCCTCTCTCCCCTTCTCTGGAACTTAGTAGTTAACGAACTACTGATATACCTGGAAGCGGGTGGTAGCAGAGTGATTGCCTATGCGGATGACGTTGCCATAGCCGTCTCAGGAAAACATCTAAATACCATTAAAGAACTCCTCCAAGTAAATCTTAACAGATTAACCTGCTGGGCAGATCGCTGTGGATTGGGAATAAACCCCCAAACTGATCTTGTCCTCTTTTCTAGGAAATATAAAATTCCAATCATAGACCCTCCTTCAATAAACGGTACCAGTTTAGCTTTCTCCGAAACAGCAAAATATCTGGGTCTCATTTTTGACAGGAAACTAAACTGGAAACCTAACATTCAAAAAAGAGTCAATAAAGCTACAATAGCTTTATTCTCTTGCAAGAAAGCCATTGGGAACAAATGGGGCCTTCAACCTCGCATGACCCACTGGCTATACATCTCGGTCATAAGACTGATACTTAATTACGGGGTAGTTGTCTGGTGGACGGCCTTGGAAAATGCAGTCAACCGCATTAAACTAAGCAGAGTCCAAAGAACAGCATGTCTATGCACAAGCGGAGCCTTACGGTCTACCCCCTCTGCGGCATTAGCTGCGACTGCAGCTATTCGCCTTAAAGCGACTAAACAGTGGACAAATAATTCATTTGGCCACGCCAACATTCTTAATACATTAGGAATCCTCACAGAGAACACCGATTACACCATACCTGAACTTTGGTTTGACAAAAACTTCCATGTAAGCTTCCCCTCTAGATCATTCTGGGAGGAGGATGCTTTCATGGAGGACAAGTCAATCCATCTCTACACAGATGGATCTAAAACCGACAGCGGAGTTGGTGGCGGTGTTTTCTCAGATAAGCTAAATCTAAGCCTCTCTTTCCGCCTTCCAAATCACTGTAGCGTGTTCCAGGCGGAAATTTTGGCGATCAAAGAAGCTCTGTCCTGGCTGAAGAAAAACGTGATATCTGCAAAGGATATCCGCATATTTTCGGATAGTCAGGCCGCCATCTTAGGTGGACTGCTGGACAAACATGTCTAGCGACCAAACAGATCTGGCCAAGGCTGGATCTGAGTCGATCTAAGTGTCTGATCCTTTTAGATAGGAAATATCTCAGCGCCATAATAGGTGTCATTACCGGACACTGCCTCATAGGCAAGCACGCAAGAAGGCTTGGCGCTTTTACTAACGATTTCTGTAGAAGCTGCATGGACGAGGAAGAGGAGGAGACAATCCCTCACCTACTCTGCACATGCCCAGCTCTCTCTCAGAGAAGAAAGCTTCATCTAGGAGCTTTCTTCTACAACGACCTAAACGATCTAGAAAAAATAGACGTTAACAGTCTCCTACGCTTTATTATAAGCTCAAACTGGTTCGAGTAGTAAGAAGATCATAGATCCACGTGGCATCACAATGGGCCAATAGGCCTAAGTGGGTTGGTATTTCCAACAGCCACTCTTAGCTAACCTAACCTAACCTTACCTTGCTTTATCGCACAATTTGATTTAAAAAAACCGCAATTTTCTTTTGATCTGCTTCTTTTTCTAGACCAGCTGCCACAAGAAATATTTCAAAGTTGTCTTTAAAATTTTGCCAGTTGTCGGCTGGGTTAGATGTCAAATCCAAATCATCCAATTTCTTTACAAAATCCATTTTAATTTGCTTACTGAAGTCTTCTTTTTTATTGTCCCTGCTTCACCACTTTCGCTTTTACAACGAGAACGTGTAATCATAACTTAATTTGATCTCATACCAACTGCGCCATGTAGCAAATGAAACAATCTTCTCTGGCTGAGTTTACAATATAACAATTAATCTTCTACTGTATAACTACAATTGGTCTTATACTATAGTCTTATATTAAGATTGTGGTATACAATGTCTTCTATAAAGACATCTCTTTCTTGCCAAGGTTCTAAGATCCACAGGCATATTCGAAGGGCACCTGAGCACATCAGAGTATCAGACGAAAGATTTTACTACGTACACCTTAATATAGTAGGCCCAATGGTTGAATCGCAGGGATTTCGGCACTGCCTAACGATGATAGATCGTTTTACACGTTGGCCGGAGGCAGTGCCGATAAAAACCATCACAGCCGAAATAGTCATCGACGCCTTTTTCTCAACATGGGTCGCACGGTTTGGAGCTCCAGCCATCATAACGACTGACAGAGGTTCACAGTTCAACTCACAACTATTCGACGTATTATCAGCAATGATAGGAAGCCGAGTATGTCGAACGACTGCATACCACCCACAATCAAACAGTTCAATTGAGCGTTGGCACCGTAAGTTCAAATGCTATGAAACATCAGACTGGACAAAAGTGTTACCCACCATCATGCTCGGACTCCGCAACAGCATGAAAGAAAATACTGGCACTTCGGCAGCTGAACTAACATATGGCACGACATTGAGAATACCAGGAGTGTTCTAAGCTGAGTCGAACTTAGAAATAATCTGAATTGCAAGAAGGATGTCTTGCACCAAAAATGGCTTACTTGCTCGAAATAGAAAATGAAACAACTTGCTCGTATGACGTTACAATCTTTTAATATTACCGATCTAGTCTACTGCTAACTGACAAGTGTCCGTAAGATTTGTATTTTAGTTCCCATGAAGCCTTGCTTTTAGTCGCTACTGTGCTTTACATACAAATTTTATTTTATTATACATTATATGGTCATTGAACTTGATCTTGAACTTGAAATTCTTATATACCTACAGATCCATTAATACATTTACATTATCATTTGCTTTTATGGGAACTGTATGAATAATTACATGTATTACATTTACATTAGTGTTCTACTTTTTACATTAATGCCCCATATTTGATGTTGGGGGGTGGGAATGGGATGATCATATAGTGAATGATCTCCTTTCTCTTTCTGTTTATATTATTTTATTGGCCATTACCACCATGTTGCAAATTTGACATTTCGTTTGTTTTCTCGGTTCGGTCGATCGGTTTTATTTTTATTCAAACATTTTTTAATTTAATAAAATACGCGAAAGTTTGACGCGATCGGGTTTATTTCATTGTGCGTACTATATGCTAGTCATCTGGGATATGTATTTCTCATTTCCATATCTCAGTGACTAGCCCAATATGCACAATGAATGCAACAGTCAATTTTGCAAATGGTTTGACAATTGCATTTTAATGCCAATAATAAATTTTAGTTTATATTTGTTTTCTTCGTCGGCGTAATGTGGTGCCTTGTTTTTTAAATTGTGTTGGGAACCAACATGCTCCCGGCCTTCGGGGACAGAGTTCAAGACATCCTGGTCATTTCACATTTCACCATAGCCTCCTTTTGCATGCGGCTAGTCCTGCCGCTAATTTGTTGTTGTTGTGTTCCTTGGCCGGATGGCTGTTTTGCTCTCGGTACGACGTGTGGTTTGCAAAATGATAAAAAACAAACAAAAGCATTAGTAATGTTTTTTTGTGTGTGTAAATATACATAATGTGCAAGGTGACAGAGATGTTTAATATTGATTGTCTTTTTTGGACCTGGTTCCCTATTAGTTTCAAGGGATAATCGGCTATATTAGCATGGGGTGAGTTATTTTTGATTTATTTAAGTTCATTGGTTTGTATTATGGGAATAGTTCATGTTCGCGATTAATATTTGTTTTTTTTTTTGTTACTTCATTGGGGTGTTTTATAGTTAGTTCATGTTCTTAGATAATGAATGGGTTGTGGCAGGGGGAAAACAACCCTTTTGTTTATGATTATTTTAAATTGTTTATAGGTTCAGAGATCGGTAAGGGAGATAGTTTTACGATTGGCCTTTTAAGTGTTGATGTGTTGGTTTTTATTGTCGCGACGCGCGTGAGACCGTCAGATCCCGGATGTAGTTGTATTATACGCGCGAGTGACCACGATGAGGGTGGTAAATTGTCCTCCTTGACTATGACGATATCTCCAATGTTGATGTTAGGCTGCCTTTGGAGCCATTTTGGTCGTTGTTGGAGCAGATGCAGATATGATATGCTCCATTGCTTCCAAAAGTCTTGCATAAGCCGCTGAATGTATCGCCATTTTTTCAGGCTGTTAATGTTAACGTCGCACAGGTTTCTTTCGGGAACAGTATGCATTGATCCTCCTATAAGGAAGTGTCCAGGAGTCAAGAATGTTAAATCCTCGGGATCCGAAGACATTGGACATAGTGGCCTCGAATTGAGGCATGCTTCAATTTGAGTGAGCAATGTCGAGTACTCCTCAAATGTCAATTTGGAATTTCCAATGGTTCGTTTGATGTGGTGCTTGATAGATTTAACTCCCGCCTCCCATAGCCCTCCGAAATGTGGTGAGGAAGGGGGGTTGAAATGCCATGTTGTATTTATGGCCGCGAGTTCTTTGGCCACTTCTGATGACCATTCGGATGAGATAAATTTGTTGTCCCTTTTTATTTCGTTGTGCGCTCCTTGGAAGTTCGTCCCACAATCGCTAAATATGTTAGCACATGTGCCTCTTCTTGCGACAAATCTTCGAAAAGCGGCTATGAAGGAAGCCGTACTCAAATCGTTCACCAGTTCAATGTGAATGGCCTTCGTTGAGAGGCATACAAATACCGCTATATAACCTTTGGAGAATTTGTTACATCTGCCCTTCCACGCCTTTATTTCTATAGGCCCGGCATAATCTACTCCGGTATTTGTGAAGGGTCTGCAGCACATGACTCGCTCAGTCATGACGAGTGAAGTGACGAGTTTGTTAGTCGACCTTCGACACGCAGTAGTCCTTCCGCGTCGAGGAACGGGTTTAAGTTAATGATTTTGCTCCCTTTACTAACAGTGTTACTGCCCTTCAATTTTTTGATATCTTCCAAGAATAGCTCTTCTTGTACTATTTTTATGAGCTGGTTGTGAGCTGAGGTGAGTTCTTCGGGCGTAATGGGATGTGTGTTAAGTGTTTTCTTGTTTTGTGGGTTTTTTAAATTTGCGAAATACCTTCGCCATATGGCAACGTTGCGAACCAATCGCCGTAATGTTGAATATTGTTCGAAGAACGTCTGGTCAATAATGCAGTGAGCTACTACCTCTGCGAATTTGGGTATTCTACAATTGTCTGATAGTTTTGTTTCATAGAATCCTACATGAATATCTGTTCGATTAATTTTTTCTTTTGATTCCAGATCAGTTTGGATTGGGATTGCTGCTGGAGTTTCCGAAAGAGTAAAATTTTCTAAAAACTGGGGCCCATGCCACCACAATTGGTTGTCGATGAGCTCCTCTGGTGAAATTCCTCTTGAGCCGATGTCCGCAGGATTTTCTTTTGAAGCGACGTGCCTCCAAATTGTGGGGCTAGTAAGGGTCTGGATTTCAGCCACTCTATTAGCTACAAAGGTTGTTCGTGTTAACGGGCTCCCTTTGATCCAAGCTAGTGCGATCATGGAATCACACCACGCAAAAACTTCAGGATTGTGGAATTGCATTGCCCGTGATATGAGACGTAACAGTTTCGCTAAGAGCAGAGCTGCACATAACTCCAAACGCGGTAAGGAAATGCACCTTACCGGCGCCACTCTTGTTTTTGACGCTAGGAGCTGTATGTGTTCTTTGCCGTTTTCAATGATGCGAACGTACACTACTGCTGCATATGCCTTCTCAGAGGCGTCACTGAAGCCATGTAGTTGTACCTGATCCGAATCTTCATATTGGATCCATCGCGGTATTTGGATGTCTTCAAGGGATGTGAAGCCATTTCGCAGCGGCACCCAAAGATCTTCTGTCTCTTTGGAAATTTGGTTGTCCCATGCTAACTCTTGAAGCCATAGCTGCTGCAGGATGAGTTTCGCCTTAATAATGCAGGGCGATATCCACCCAAGAGGGTCAAAAAGACGGGCGATGTCTGCTAGGACTGAGCGTTTTGTGTGTCCCTTCACTAGGGGTAAGTTTATTTTGAATTTAAACACGTCTTGTGCTGGATGCCATTGAATTCCGAGTGTTTTAATGGAATCAGCTGAGTCGAAATTTAGGGGAAGATCTATCTCTCTTTCCGTTTCAGGTACTCGACTTAGAACCTTAGAGGAATTACTTGCCCACTTTCTGAGCGGAAATCCTGCCGACTTCAAGATATCCAACATGTCCCCTTGAAGTTTGATTGCATCGGATTCGTTATTTGACCCATAGATAAGGTCGTCCACGTAGAATCCTTCGGTAAGTGCCTTGGTGACATGCGGATGCGAATTTTTTACTTCAGACGCTAGCTGATGCAATGTGCGCACTGCCAGAAAAGGTGCTGATGCAGTGCCGAAGGTGACAGTTTTGAGCGCAAATGTTTTTATGGGCTCTGAGCTGTTTTTTCTCCACAAAATCATTTGGTAGGGAGTATCGTTAGGTGCCATCCAAATCTGCCTGTACATTTTACTGATGTCAGCCACAAATGCCACTTTAAACTTTCTCCATTTTGCGATCAATTCGATGATATCTGACTGTATGCGTGGTCCCACCATTAAATTGTCATTTAAGGATTCTCCGTTCGATGTTTTACATGAAGCATCAAAGACCACTCGCAACCTTGTAGTTGTGCTCGACTCTTTAAACACTGCGTGGTGTGGAAGAAAGTAGTGTTCTCCTGTGGAGAACCTGTCTGAGGTTGTTTCCTGCATATGCCCGAGTGTGATGTACTCTTCAATACACGCTGTGTATGCCTCCTTTAGATTCGTGTTTGATTCGAGTCGTTTCTCAATTTGAAAAAACCTCGCTAAAGCTGCTCTTTTAGAGTCACCAAGATTTGGGCGACTATTGTTTTTAAATGGTAACTGAACTTCGTATCTGCCATCGTCTCTTATTTTGCAGGTACTTTTATAGTGTTCTTCGCATTTCTTCTCTTCCTCAGTAAATTTCCTAACATCTAGATCCTCTTCTAATTCCCAAAACCTTTTTAACTGAGCGTCCAAGGAGTTGAAATGGTTTCGAATAGTTATTGTGTTGGATTGACCTGAACTGGTTGTGTTCCCAATTAGAATCCAGCCTAACTCCGTGCATTGGGCAACAGGGGCTCCGTTTTCACCTTTTACAAGACCTTCCAGAATAATTGATGAATATGCATCAGCACCTAGAAGAAGGTCAATTTTTCCTGGCGAACTGTACGACGGATCGGCCAGTGGTAGATTGTGCAAATGCGTCCACGCTTTTGTGGTCAACTGGTGTGCTGGTAGCAGTGACGTCAGTTGTTCGAAGACAAGTGCCTTGACATGTAGAACAAATGATGTCTTAGTCAAGGAACGGATTGTAAGCTCAACTTGGTGATTTGATACGCCAGTTGACGTCTGCCCTAAACCAGTGACTTGTGCTGAAGTCTTTTTCTTTTTTAGATTGAGCAGTTGAGCGACATTTTCGGTGACAAATGTTGCTTCCGAACCGGGGTCGATTAATGCCCTTAGAATGTGCTGTTTTCCATTGGTTGCAGAAACTTTGACCAATGCTGTCGCTAGCAATGCTTTTGAATGCATTTGATTGGATAGATTACAACATGTTTGTTGATGGTTAGATACCATTTTTGTTGTGTTTATATTTTGGACATTTGTGTCTCTAATAAGGTGAGAGTTTATGCTACATTGTTGACACGCATAATGTTGATTTGGAGATTGTGCGTACGCTTGAGCATTTATTGCTTGTTGTGATGTTGAAGGACCACAGTTCATGTAGTCCTGTGGTTTATTTGAAATATATAAGTTCGAATTCTGTTTTAACGGATTGGTATTGGCTTGATTTTGGTTTACTGACAAAGTATTAGTGGTACTTGTCATCTCTGTGGACTTGTTGGGGATCGATTGTTGACAAAAGTGATTTTGAACGTTTTGCTGAGCATATTGTTGTGTATGTTGTTGATTATTTTGTGGATTGTTTTGTTGAGACCTTTCCATATGAAGAAGAGTGTGATGTTTTAAATTACACTTGAAACATCGATTCGTGCTTGTGCAATTGTTCATATGATGGTCATAACCAAGGCAATTAGAGCAAACGGAATTTCGTTTGGTTGCCTCTATGCGGGATTTGATATTCATTTTTAAAAATTTCTTACAATGGCGTAAACTGTGCGCGCCTTTGCAGAGCCTACAACGAAACTGTTTGTCTACCCCCTCCGTTTTTACATGATATGTGTTGGAAATAGATTTTCGAAAGGATGTTGATGGCAACGGTTGTTTCGATTGTGTGTTCGACTCCATGAAATTTTCAAGTGAGCTGAATCTACCCTCAATGAAAGATAAGAAGGTTTTCCAATCGGGAATACTTCTTGAAGTCCCTAATTTCGTTTCCCAATCTTTTTGTGTGATTTTTGGGAGTTTGTGATATATGAGGTATATTAGTATGGGATCCCATGAATCCACCTCCATTCCCAGATTTGAAAGAGCATGGATACACTGATTACTGGTATCATGCAAGGCCCTTAAGAGATCGGCTGATTCAAATGTAATTTTTTGTTGCTCTAACAAAATTTTCAACTGTGTGTTGACTAGTTTTCTTTTGTTTTGAAACCTTTCGGTGATGATTTCCCAAGCCGATGCGTAGCTTTTGCTATCGATTGGAAGATGTGAGATTAACTCTCCAGGTTTTTCACCCAAAGAAGATTTTAGAAATTGTAGCTTCTGGATATCAGACAGATCAGCGTTTTGATCTATTAAACTTTCGAAAACGTTGTGGAATTCACTCCAGTCTTCGGGTTTGCCTGAAAATGGCTTTATATTAATTCGCGGAAGACGAATATCCGATACCCCAGATCTAGTGGTATTTAATCGTGAGATATCGAGATTGGCACTGTGGTCGTGCGGAAATTTATCAATGTCATCGTTAATCATGCCACTGAATTTGAAATACATATGCTTGATTTTGGCATATGTTTCATCTACGAGATATTTGTCTTTTTGCGGATCCGCCGCACTGTTAATTATTGAAGTGTGTATGCCCTTAGCACATTTAAAGACTTCATCGACATCAGCTAAACACGCTTTTACATAACCCTTTGATTTGCGCGATTCGATTTGCCTTTGGTATTCTTCGAAATCACTAGACAATTCCTCATGAATACGTTCTTGCTTTTCGATCGATTTTTGGAGTTTACTCATGATTATGTATGTTGTATTATTTCACTGATTGATTCAACTTTTGTGTTTTAAGTTTAATATATGTATTATCTTAGGTAGAATTGGGTTCATGCACTTATGTATAATATGAATGTTGGTATATAATGTATATTGCAAAAAGGCTTTAGAAAAGAGGAATAAAATTCCTACCTTAATTTGCTTTTGCAACTGTAACTTGAGTCTCCTTGACAGTTACAGTTGCAGAAGACTTGTGTTGCACAGTTCCTTGCTGTGAATAACTACAGTTGTTCCGCTTGCAGACCGCTGTTCCGCTTGTAGACCGTTGTACCGCTTCAAGATGGTTTTACCGCCTCAAGACCGTTGTGCCGCTTCAAGACCGTTGTGCCTCTTGTAGGCCACTATATCACTATAAATCCTTTGGTTTCAGGATTCGTTCACTCGGTATGTTCGAGTATTGAGCAATTGAACATAGAAATATGTGTTTGTTAAATGGAGCACTCAAAGGATTAAAACGGAAAAGAATTCCTACCTTGGATTGCTTTTGCAACTGCAACTTCAGTATATGAACTATCAGTTACAGTTGCTTAAGGCTTGCTGCTGCTGCTGCTGCTGTACGGGATATCGTCAACTCGTTGGATACTGTAGCCGATAGACTGTCCGTCGTTGATCGGGCTTCTGATTTAGATTGGCGTTCTAATTATGCACTTTTGTACGTTAGTGATAATGTACTTTTACACTTTATGCACTATACACTTTGTGTATTAATTGTATTTAAATTAAACTATCGTTCACTTTATACGCGGTTCTTATTCTCGAAGGACCATGTTCTAAGCTGAGTCGAACTTAGAAATAATCTGAATTGCAAGAAGGATGTCTTGCACCAAAAATGGCTTACTTGCTCGAAATAGAAAATGAAACAACTTGCTCGTATGACGTTACAATCTTTTAATATTACCGATCTAGTCTACTGCTAACTGACAAGTGTCCGTAAGATTTGTATTTTAGTTCCCATGAAGCCTTGCTTTTAGTCGCTACTGTGCTTTACATACAAATTTTATTTTATTATACATTATATGGTCATTGAACTTGATCTTGAACTTGAAATTCTTATATACCTACAGATCCATTAATACATTTACATTATCATTTGCTTTTATGGGAACTGTATGAATAATTACATGTATTACATTTACATTAGTGTTCTACTTTTTACATTAATGCCCCATATTTGATGTTGGGGGGTGGGAATGGGATGATCATATAGTGAATGATCTCCTTTCTCTTTCTGTTTATATTATTTTATTGGCCATTACCACCATGTTGCAAATTTGACATTTCGTTTGTTTTCTCGGTTCGGTCGATCGGTTTTATTTTTATTCAAACATTTTTTAATTTAATAAAATACGCGAAAGTTTGACGCGATCGGGTTTATTTCATTGTGCGTACTATATGCTAGTCATCTGGGATATGTATTTCTCATTTCCATATCTCAGTGACTAGCCCAATATGCACAATGAATGCAACAGTCAATTTTGCAAATGGTTTGACAATTGCATTTTAATGCCAATAATAAATTTTAGTTTATATTTGTTTTCTTCGTCGGCGTAATGTGGTGCCTTGTTTTTTAAATTGTGTTGGGAACCAACAAGGAGAATATTTTATCGGTGATGAACCATCCCAAGATCCACGATATTTCCTCGAACACCTCAGACAATCTATCCCTAAAGTTCGATCGCAACCTACAGCTCATCACTACAAAGCTCGAGTTTTTACACACAATTCACTCTTTTCAAGCTCTCATGTGTTCGTAAGATCGATAGCGTTAGGAAACCATTGGACCAGCAGTATGAGGGACCATACGCAGTTCTAGAAAGGAAGAACACACATTTTAAAATTAACTTCAAAGGAACTCCGACCGAAATATCAATCGACAGATTAAAGCCCGCTTTTATCGAAGTTATACCAAGCGAAATTTGTTTCAATGACAATCCAGCATAGAAGTCCACATACAGTCGCAACAGATTTTATACCATCATCGGGCCAACAGATCGTAAAATCTTCATTAAAAACATAGAGCACACCATCCGAAAAACGAAAACATTTACATTTAGAAATTCGCAACCAGTCAGCTGTCACTGACAGGTCACTGGATGGGGAGTAGATGTGGCGGAGCAGCACTAGCGCCCCTAGGATCGAGTAAGGAAAACGAAGAACGAGCAAAAACCAAACACTTCCTTATTCCTTATTCCTTATTCCTTGTTCTTTCTGCCAGTGACATTATGGTAGCAGTAGTTTAAAAAAAGAAGATAAAAGAAAAGTAAAAGCGCATTTTGTTAATTTTTTGTTATTTTATGGTGAAGAAATTCCCACGATTTGTTGTCTGACGCGCCATCTGTATATAAAACCGGCTACTAGTGGTGTGCTGAAGTCGCCACATAACTCCCCCTCCAGTGACGAAGTTACGATTTGTTTGTATCGATGTCAAATGTCACTTTCCGTTTGGAATCTGTTTTTGTTTTATTTTGTTTTTCTAAAGGGTCCGCCATCTAACTTTTTTTTTCAACTAGTGCTTATTTCGTGAATGGTAACACGTAGCTCATATCTGATTTGACAGATAATTAGTTTTATCCTTCCGCTGAACGAATATGGTTGTGTGTACGCTTGAACAACGCTGGGAAGTATTGCGACATTACTTTGAAAATTTTTTGCCGATTTTGCCAAAAAAATCATCTTTTAAGATGAAGCTCATTTTGATCTTGGCGGGTATGTAAACAAGCAAAATTGTCGCATTTGGGGCACAGAAAACCCGCACGCATACATTGAAAAGCCGATACACCCAAAACGAGTCACTGTTTGGTGCGGATTTTGGTCCAGAGGCATATTTGGGCCATTTTTCTTCGAAAATGAGCAAGGAGTGGCCGTTACAGTCAATGGCGATCGTTATCGGGCCATGTTGAACGAATTTTTGTTCACAAAAATTGAAGAGGAGGATATTGGCAACATTTGGTTTCAACAGGACGGCGCTACGTGCCACACAGCCGAAGCTACACTCGATGTTTTGCGCCCTGTTTTTGAAGATTGCATTATCAGCCGCAGAGCTGATGTCGTTTGGCCACCTCGGAGCTGCGATTTGACACCGTTGGACTATTATTTGTGGGGTGCCGTAAAAGATAAGTGTTACGCCGACAAGCCAGAGACAATTGACGCTTTAAATGACAATATTCGTGAAGCCATTGGTGAAATACAGCTGCACACAATCGATAATGTGCTTAAAAATTGGACCGATCGTGTAGGCTACTGCATGGCCAGCGGAGGCAGCTATTTGAATGAAATTATTTTCCATTATTAACCGGAAGGATAAAACTAATTACATATGTGTCAAATCAGACATGAGCTAAGTGTTACCATTCACGAAATAAACACTAGTTGAATAAAAAAACGTTAGATGGCGAACCCTTTATTTTACATTTTTCGGTGTCATCTGGAAACGTATCTAAATGTGCTGGTTTGAGTCGATTCACAGAGGCGTTTAGAAGTTTCCCATTACAAGGTATTTTGAAGAGCCGGGTGTTGATTCGTTGTACTATTGGAAGTGGGCCAGTGTATGGTTGTTGCAGAGGTTTTTTCACAGCATCGCAGAGCTTCTTCGTTTCTTGAACTGAAGTGACGAGTTGTTCTGCTTCAGGATTGTTTTAAGTTCATCGTCCAGTAGTTTTGATAGGTACAATTCTCGCAAGACGAATTATTTTGGCATGGCTATAGCATTCAGTCGTGATAATGCGTCTGCTACGGAATTTTCTACGCCGGGGAGGTAGACAATGTCGGTCGTGTACTTGGAGATGTAATCCAGTTGTCTTAAACGACGCTGTGGTACCTTATCCGAGTGCTGTTGGGACGCATATTCAAGAGGCTTGTGGTCCGTTTGCACGATGAAATTTCGACCATCCAGTAGCCCTTTTTAAGGAAGTCCTCAAAATCCGCTTTGGCCTGCTTCAGTTTGTCGCCGGAAAGCATTCGTGGTCGTTCGGATATTGGCTGACCTGTGGTTACTATGCGGTGCTGCACACTGTTAGCGTTCGTATTGGAACTGCGTTGACGACCGTTGGCCAGGATGAAGTTGTTCACTAGATTGACATATGGTTCAGGTCCGCTGATGGATAGCAGTCTGGTGACGTCTAAGGGGTGAACTTCGCCAGCAACAGAAAGTGATGTGGTCTTGTCGACAATGTGTTTGGCTCTCAAATCGATGACCAGTCCGAAGTGTGCGAGCAGGTCTGTGCCGATTATTGGTGTCTGCCAAAGTGAACGGCCAAGTAAATGCTCATCGAAGACCAAGATTGAGGGTGAGGATCTGCTTCCCGTAGGTGTGGAAGGGAGAGTTGTTTGCTGCCAACAGTGTTGTTTCTCCTCTGTTGTTTTTGCAATCTCTGGGGCGAGCAAGACGTTGAATTTTGTTGAACTTTGGTCTGTTGTCAACCGCCTTAGGTAACTACAGACTTATTCGTTTTTTTTGAGGGTAAGTGCAAGGTGTTCTACACTTACGAGCGTTCTCACCAACCTTTTTGTGGAAGAAACAGACTGATGCACTTCGTTCCCTGGATCTGGTTTTCGATCTGTCTCTGGACTGCGTACGGGAACTGCTTTGCGAGTAGTCGGTTTTGAGCTTCTGTACGAAAGCTGTCAGATTGGACAGTGTAGATTCGATGGCCGTGAGGCGCCTGTCGAGGTCGTGGTCGTTTTGCCCATCTTCGCGTACCTCGGTCGAATATAGCGTGTAGGCTGGCATATTATCCATTATTTTAAGATACCACACAGGTGTTTCGGCAGCCTCGTCATCCAAATCGTGGACAGCATCTCGTCTGGAACGTTCTCTCCAGCTAGGCTTCTGATCTCCCTCAGAAGGCTGGACGGACGTTTGTCACCGAGCTCCAGTGAAGTCATGAGCCGATTGAGCTGCCTTTCCTCGGACTCTGTAAACCTCTAAATCAATTGATTTTTAAAAGAAATGTACTTATCTTTGTCTGGAGGTTTTTGTACAAGGCCTGAGACCTCTTTTAAAACCTCCGGGTCCAGCGATGCAATGATTACATTAAAACGACTGCTGTCTGAGATGATTCTGCTGTTGTGGAATTGTGCTTCGATTTGTACAAACCAAAGAGCTGGTTTTATTTTCCAGAACGGGGGAATTCTTAAATTTTTGAGTGCAGCAACCTCTAAAAGTTCTTCTGGTGTGTCCCTGGCTGATTGATGAGCTGCAGCTGGTAGAGGAGCACTGTTTTCAGACACCGAACTCGCGGAGTCCGCCATGACAAAAAAAAAATTTAAACGCAATTAGCACTTCGGAGGGTTATCAAATGAAATTTACAAAATCACGTCGAGATCACCACTTTGGGCAATTGATGTCCATTAAAAGTAAACACAAACGGTTTAGATTAATTTTTATTATTAAATATTAACGAAACTGGAAATAACACTCTTAAATTAGGAGACAGTGAAAAATGCGTCGTTATTAATTTGAATCTCAGAAAGAAGTAAAGTTGAGCAGAAGATTTTGATTTTTTCTCTATTTGTTGTCTGTATATAAAACCGCCTACTAGTGGTGTGCAGAAGTCGCCACATTTTATTCCTAATCCTCCTCGAACAGACCTCGTGTGACCCTGTCTGTGAATCCGTGTGAATTGTCATCAATGGCAATTTCCCTTCCCATTTTACACAAAACCCGCCCATTTTACTCAAAAAGTGTCATCCACATTACACACACGCGTGCAAGTCTTTTTTTGTAAATTGCTCTCATTCTATCAAATTCTGAAAGGTTATACAGATGTAAAAAGTTTCAGTAATTCACTTATAGGGTTTGCAAAAGTATTAGTAGAGTTTTACATCTAGGTTAATTTCTCTAAGCAATTAAAAAAAATAAAAATTACGATACAATGAAATGCACCAAAACGCCAAGAAAATGCTTTGCAAATATCTGGGTACCGGTCATGGCTGGTATTGAACCCCGAACCGTCCGATTGAGAAGCAAATACATGAAGAAGGAAAATCGTGGCATATCTAAAACTACAAAACGACATCATTTTTTCATTTCAATAATTATTAAATATATATATAATATTTATATTTAGATAAGAGAGAAATTTGTTAATATTTTCGATATTTATAGGATTAGGATTCTTAAGTATATCATAGATCGAAACATTTTTGAAAATAGATTTTATGATAGGTTTTAATATTTTGCAATTTTCTAATATGTGAGTGATATTAAGAGCTACATTGCAAATGTTGCAAATTGAAGGATTGCTTTTATTTAACAGGTGTTGGTGAGTAGCTGCGGTATGAAAAAGTCTTGATCGTACGAAGTTGGAGATTTTGATTTTTGATACGTTTGTAGGATACCGTGGATGGGATTTATCGACGTTAATTTTCTTATAATGATGGTGATATTGGCTCCATTCGACTTGCTGTTTTATTCTTAAAAATTTATGTATATTTGTTTTAAGGTCTTTTTTGGTGAATATATTAAATTTGTAGACTGGTGATTCTTTCGCAGCATTATCGGCTTCCTCATTTCCTCGAATATTAACATGGCCAGGGGTCCACATCAATTTTATTTTATTTGGCATCATAATTATTTTATTTCTTATTTCAGATATAAGTTGGGAATTGTTGTTTGGGTTACTAATTGCCTTTAAAACTGATATACTGTCTGAGCATATAACAAATTTTCCTCTGCGGCACGTTATCGTCTTAATCGCTTGTAGGATAGCAAAGGATTCTGCTGTAAATATTGATGAGGTATCAGGGAGAGTACCAATGCTCAATATATAACCATCTTCAAGTGAGACAGCAAATGAGGTATTGTCGTGTGATTTAGATCCATCAGTGAAAATAAAGCTCCATCCTTTATTTTTGAGTTCTGATGAGATTTCTGAGAATAATGAGCAGTATAATACGTTGCTGGTGTTTGTTTTGATGTATTGTGCCAGAGTCATTATGAAGGAGTCAGATTTTATATGCCATGAAGGGAAAGATGCGGCCGTGCTACGTGTCCTTTTGATCGGAAGATCCATTTGCTGAGCATTATTGAGGATGGTACTTATTCCAGACGGGATCCGTTTTTTGCGTTTGTGGCCTATAGATTGTTGAATGTCTTTATCAATAACCGAATTTTTGGAAAAGGCCAACTTCGCAACTAGTTTTGATGTTATTTCCTCGATTCGTTGTTCAACTGTCGGAAGTCCTGCTTCTGCCAGAATATTTTTAATTAGTGTTGTAGGGAAAGCGTTAATGCTTCTTCTTGCTGCTTGGTGGTAAGTTGATTTCGGACAATTGCCATAAATATAAATTCCATAATCAATCTTACTTAGAACTAGCATCTTGGTTATATATGAAATGGTGTTGATATGTACATGACTTTTCTTACTACCTAAGTACTTAATAATATTGACTCTCGCAGCTAGTGATTTCTTAAGATTTAAACAGTGTTGATTCCAATTATAACGATTATTAAAGATTAATCCTAGGACATTTAAGTTTTTAACATTTGCAATTTGTACATTATGGATACTTAAAGTAAGTTCTGGACAATGAAGTTTACGACAAACATGCAGTAGTTTACATTTATTTAATGAAAGTTTAGCTCCGGAGGTATTCGACCATACTAAAATGTCGTTTATTGCGTTACTTAAGAGATTTTTACATACATTTGAATCATTTGTTTTGCTTAAAATATAAATATCGTCTGCATAAAGACAACTATCTAGAAGTGTATACTTATTTAGGATCGTGGAAATGTCATGGAAGGCGATTATAAACAAAACTACCGACAATGGTGATCCTTGAGGTATCCCATTGTCTAACGGATAGACGTTGGAAAAAAATATTGTTGGCTTTCGTGAAGAATTTTCTATTGGTTAAAAATGATTTAACATAACCAAATATCTTTTTTCCAATACCCCATATTTTTAGTTTACTTAAAACAATATGCATACCAATTCTATCGAATGCTTTTTCGAAGTCCAATGATAGTACAGAGACATGATTTTTTGAGGATAGTGCTTTTGAAATATAATAATCTATATGAAGGTGAGCATCCACGCATCCTCTGTTGGGTTTAAAAGCTACGTGGTTCGAAGAGATTAATTTTTTCGTTTCAACAAACCAGAGGAGGCGCTTCGCTACAATCTTCTCTAGAATCTTAGATATACAGGGTATGAGAGATATAGGACGATATCCTTCAATGGAATTTGTATCTTTCACTGGCTTAGGGATGGGAAGTAATGTTGCAGTTTTCCAACTTTGTGGAATGACTGCGGTGTCAAGTATGTTGTTGTACAGTCTTATAAGTCTTGCTTTTACATCTAGCGACAAATTTTTAAGCATTGGGTAACAGATTCTGTCTCTTCCAGGTGTTTTACCTTTGGCTTTATTTAAACATGCTTCAAATTCAATCATAGAAATAGCTTCTTCTATCCGCCGGGCGCTGGGATTGTTTCTGGGTTCGCAGAGGGAATAATTAAGGAATTCATTTTTTTTGGCTTTAAAGAAAGCGTGAAAATGTTGGTCTTTTGAAAGCTCTGACCACGTCTGAGCAAAAAAATTGCATATTCGTACTGGATCTACAATAATTTCAGTTGGGGATTTAATGCTTGATATAGTAAAGGAGCTGGAGTTGCCAGTAAGTCTACGAATATTTTGCCATATTTTGGCGGACGAAAAATGAGGGTTTAAGCTAGAAGTAAACTCTACGAAGCTCTTTGCCTTGCTATCTTTAAGCTGTCGTCTAAACTTTGCATTTGCCTTTTTATAAATAACCAAGTTTGATTGAGAGGGAGTTTTTTGGAATTCTTTCAGTGCTTTCATTTTTACTTTACGCAGCTCCGAAAGTTCAGAGTTCCACCAAGGGAGAATGCGTTTCAGCCGTGATTTATTTGTTGGGACCGATTGAGGGATTGAGGAATTTGCAGCAGTTCTGATAGCTTTCTGAATTAATGCGGCTTCTTTGTTGATGTTTGATGAGGGTTGTTCACGCGATAAGTAATCAGTAGCTCTCCTAAAAACTGACCAATTAGCCATATCTGTTTTGAATTTTGCGCTCGGGGGAGTGTCTTTACGGGTGTAACCCAGTTTTATAGAGGTAATGATGGGAAAATGGTCGCTATTGTGAAGATCATCCAAAGTTTTCCAGGTGGTTTTTGGAAATAGCTCAGATGAACAATAGGTAATGTCGACATGGGTCAGTGTGCTGTGTGTTGAAAGGTGGGTTGGTGAGCCATCGTTTAAGAGTGCGAGATTCGACTTAAGTAGGAAGTCTTCGCAAATTTTATCTCTTTTATTTGAAGCAGGGGACCCCCAAAGCGTACTCCATGCATTGACGTCCCCTTCAAGGATTCTGGGAGATTCAGTTTGACTGATGATATTATCAAGATCATCTTTACAAAAAGTTTGGTCCGGGTGGATATATACGCCAATATAAGTTATTTTTGGTTGAACTTGTATTTCTAGAGCCAGTGCTAGAATACTAGAATTGAGGGGTCGGAATCTATGTGGGATGTTTTCCTTGATTAATAAACCTATTCCTTGCTTGGATGTCGTATTATGGGGGAGGTTTTTGAAGTCACCGATGTAGCCTTTCGGCATAGTAGGAGTGAAATTAAATGGACAATGTGTCTCTTGTAGCGATATAATGCTTGGCATCTGATCCTTAATTAAAATACTTAGCTCATCAAAGTTATTTAACAGACCTTTCATATTCCATTGAAGAATATTGAGAGCCGTATTTTTTGGGATACTCTGAATACACGACCTTTTTCTGTGTGAAGCAGGAAAAGTGTGTTTAGAAGTGGTTATATTTGTTGTTTGAGAGAGTTGTATTTGTTGTAGATACATGGGGTTTGTCAGATTTTGGTTGTTAAGGTTTTGGCTCAGCGATCCAGAAGTTGAAGCATCTAAGCTCCCTGCGGGACCCAAATGATTCAACCTCCGAGTCGCAGAGTTGGTATTTTGGCTATAAAGTGTGTTTTTATATAACGACATTGTCGTTTATTTTTAGAGATTCATTTAGCTTAGCATTTTTAATATCGAGTGTTGTTTGTTGTGGTAAGATGGGTTGGTAGAGGTTTGAGGAGTTTTTTTTGGTATTGGAGTTCGAGCTGGATGGTAAAGGAGTATTCTGTGGAATAGAAAGTGAGTGGGTGTATGAAGATTGAGTTGAAGTTGAAGACGTGTTGTAGGTGAATGATGAGGTTTGAGCTTTTGCTGGAGAGTTTTCAGGTAGAGAGCGAGAATAAGATAAAGTTGAGTCAGTGAGAGAGTATAATTCGTTGGAGTTGACAGAATTATTTTGCTTTGAAGTGGGATAGCTTTGAGGTAATTTTTCATTTTTTCCTATGTGCATGTGTTGTATTGGTTTATCAGGTGTCGAATCGGGAGAGATCGTTTTGGTTTGAGATGATTCTTGTACGTTTTTTTGAGTGGGTTTATTTTGTTTGAGTTTTTCCGCGAATGTAACGGATGGGGTTATTATTTGAGAGGGATTACGATCTTTGTAAATGCGTCTAGCTTCTCTCATGGTGCATTTATTTGTGGTATTGATAATGAGGATTTTTTTCGCCTGTTTGTAGCTTGGGCAAATTTTTGATGAAGATGGATGAGAGAGGGAACAGTTAGCACACATGACCCGTGAGCATATTTCTGGAGTGTGTGGAGGGAGACTGCATGAGTCGCAACGTTTCGCTGTGTGGCCAAGCAGTTGACAATTTTTGCAGCGCATGGGATTAGGAATATATTCCGTAACTTTGGCATTGTAGAAACCAATTTCGATGGATTTGGGGGGATTGAAGAGGTCAAAAGTAAACAATATTAATCCAGATGGTTTTTGCTTACCTTTGTCATCAGTTTTCGTAAATTTATATACCTCTGTGACACCTTGATTTTTCATTTCATTGACGATTTCTGTTTCACTGACGTTAATAAGACATGGAGCGTATGCATTCCTTTAGATGAATTGAGGCGATCATGGAGCTTTACTTCTACTGGACACACGTTAGCTAAGTTATTAATTTTAGTAAATTTATCAGCGATTTTTTGCGATTTGGTCATAATAAGAAGAGTACCGTCACGAAGCAAAGAAATTTTTTCATATTCTGTGCTAATATTATCTATTGCCTTTTTCAGAAGAAAAGGGCTTAGGGATGATACTGGTTTGTCTTTGTTCATTGAGATGATTATAACAAATCTGGGATTTTTATTGTTTGATATTAGCGGTAGGTCGGGATAGTTATGAAGGGATGCCTGGTAGGTTTTTTGTTTTTTGCATGGTAGGGACTCAAAATCAGGGTCTGGGTCAAGTAACCTGAAACGACACCAATCAGATCTGTTCGGCCCGTGGGCCATTTTTGCACTTAAAGCAAACACTAGCAAGGAAATTTATTTCAGAAAACTACACTAGGAAAAAACTGAGTATTGATAAGAAGCGAGTGGTATAACGGGATATACCGGTTTGCGCACTTGCGACAAAACAAAAGGCACACGACAGTTGGAGAACGATGCGATCAGTTCAAAAGCTAGTCGGTGACTGTGAACTAAAGTTTTTAGAGAAGAGTATTTGCCGCTAGAGGTAACTCTCCGAAATCTACCAATAAGTTTGACAGCCCTATCACTGAAACCAAACAAGTTTTTTAGCTTCAACTTTAGGATGTTGTGATCTACCCTGTCGAAAGCTTTCGAGAAGTCAAGTAGACAAAGAAGACTTACATAGCCCTTGTCATAATCCTGCCTTATTTCGTCGAATAGATTTATCATACCAGTAGAGCAACTGTGGTTTACTCTAAACCCTGATTGTTTCAGGTAGAACAAGTTGTTAGTGGCTACATGGTTCAGGATTTGCTTCTCTAAGACTTTTTCAAAAAATTTTGATAAACAAGGTAGTATGCTAATTGGTCGGTAGTTAGAAGCTGAATTTGCTTTTATTTTATTTTTTTGGCAATTGAAAGTATCCTTGCAATTTTCCAAGACATAGGAAAAGTTGATATGGTAATGCAAAAGTTAATAACATGAGTGAGATGGCCAACAATATGAGGTAAAATAAGTTTAATAAACCATATTGATAGACCATCCTCTCCGATAGCGTCAGACTTAACGGCCATGGTGCATTTAAAAACTTAATTTTCACTCACCACTTCAAAATCTTCTAGTCTTTGGACAGAACGTTCCAACTGCGCCGAAATGCGGTTAGAATCGAGATCATTATCATGGAGTTGATCGCCTACGAAAAAGGGATTAAGAAGATTTCGGTCGAAAGCACTTTGAGGGTTAAGGACTTTAGAGACACCAGTTTTTTTTATGTTTCTCCAAAGTGTTTTGGCGGGTAAGGAGGCATTAAGCTTTGATGCAAGGTAGTTCTTTTAAATGCACGTATACCAGAGTTGCATGATTTCGGGCCTGTTTAATGCTTCCCAATTGATATTCGTTGATCTGCGCTTCCATCTACTGTGCAATCTATTTCGAATCTTGATTATAGTAATCACATCGGAGATGAACCAAGGACACTTTTGGTTTTGAACTCTTTCTGTTTTTGTCGGTACATGTTGATTAAACAGTTGGGTTAGGATCGATTGAAAGGAATCGACTTTGTCATTGGGATCAGCATTCAGTCTGCATTGCATCCAAGAGACGGATGTTGTAGCTAGTTGAAGGGCATTAATATCAACCAAATTGAAGTCTTTATACGTGATAGGGTCAGTAGTAAAACATTTAGATAAATTCATATTGTATGTCAGGAAGATAAGGTCATGATCAGAGATATCAAAAGATATCTGGTCAGAAAGAAGGACGAGCTTTGGATCAGAGACTATAAAAACGTCAAGAAGACTGGGTGAATAATCTGGGACAAAGCGTGTTGGGTAGGTGGTATTAACTATACTCAGACCAACAGAGGACACTGAGTCTTTCAACTGAAATGCGCGTGAGTCATTTCTTAACAAATCAGCATTGAAACCTCCACAAACAATTATATGCCCATAAAGTGCACAACCTTCCGAAAGAGTAAGAAAGAAAAGCGCTGAAACCATCTTCGGCTTTTACTATACAAACAAGAGACGAGACACTTAGTATTACAGCCCCTTATTTCAACATCAATAAACTCAACACCAGCTCCACTGGATTTAAAAATGCTTTCCGACTTCATAGTTGACTTACAGTAAATTGCCACACCTCCACCTTTGATACCAGTGATTCTATCATTCATATGCAGTTTGAAATTTGGTATGTCATAGATTTCATCAGATATATTGGGTTTGAACCATGTTTTATTCACACAAATAACTTCAATATAAGAAGTTGAGAACAAGTATTTTAAATAGTCTAATTTAGTGTCATTTAAGCTACGTGTATTTATATAACAAACTCTGAGTCCATTAAATCGCTGGGAAATAATATTTGCCATAGTATATGTTGATTCTTCATTCATACTGTACACCTCACTGGAGGAAGAGCAGACGAGACAAAAAAAAGTGGATTCCTTGCGAGGGTGATGGGGAATAGAGGAAATTTAACAAGAGTGGGAGAAGAAACAGTGAATATGGAGTTTACAATAACAATAATTTTGAATAAAGAATTATATATTTGTCGCAGCGGCAGCAGTTAGAAGATCATCTGGGCTTTCACTGAGAAATCTTTTTCCGCTCACAGTCTTCCTAACATAAACATCTTCATACCTTGTGTGCACATCAAACAGTTTTTAAGAGAAAGTGTGTTACATTTCTTAAGCTCTCATTGAGATAACAGCTGTTGCTCGATTCGATGCCCAGACCGGTGGCATTTTGCTTTCGGTTGACTTCAATTAAAGTTGAAGAGCACAGCGTCGCATGATATCTCCTTCTTCTCAAGCAGGTTGCATTACTATTGCAAAGCTGCAATTTCCTCATGATGGTGCTGAGAGGTTGCGTTGGAGTATGTTGGCGATCGTTTTGTTGACCTCTTCGAGTTTTCGACTCCAGTAATTTCCTCAATCTTCAGTAGTAATGCACTCTGAATCTTAGAAATTTCTTCCGAGAAACTCTGCCTTAGTGAGTGAAATTGATTGGAGAGTTGTTCTTCTAAGACCTTTACAGTGATGGGTAGGTTATCTCTGCTCGGTTGCTTTTGAGCAGGAGATAATTGAGTGGGTGTAGAAGGCAGCACTTTTGCTGATGCAGCTCTTGGTATCGGCGTAAACATGTTTGCTGGTTTGATAGCCTGTGAAAAATTCGAAGCAAGCGGTAAAGATTTAACGGCGACAAATTTTACTTTATTTCACTTTATTTATTTAAAAGAAAGAGTAGGTTAAAGATATTTTTCTTTGGAAATATTGAGACAGAACTAGTCTTTAATATTTCGCACGTTTAATTGTTTATTTAGCAGATTATCATTTAGATTTTTGCTCACTTTTGCCGAACGAATTGGAAAAACGTCTATTCAGTCAGAGATGACATTAATCAATCTTAACATAAACATCGCTCAACAATCCAAAAAGTTGTAAATAATTGTAAGGCCCGAGGAACACTTGTGAACAGAGAAGGATACGGTAGACCCAAAAAAGTAGGTAAGGCTGAAAGCAAATTTTTATTTATAGTGCGTCAGGTATTAAAAGAACCTGGTTTGAGCTAGGTAAAATACATTGCTACAAGACTGGAGACCACATTTTGTACCCCGGTACACCCTTTAACTCCACAAGGCTGATTATAAGAGTTGCGTAGTGAGAAAAAACCACACGTGTCCGAAATTAGCGTTAGAAAACGCTTCGAATTCGCAAAAGAGTACTTCCATAAAGGTGTTGATTTTTGGTCAACATTAATATTCTCTGATAAAAGTAAGTGCAATATTTTTGGGTTGTACGAGCAAAAAAGGTGAAGAAATGCTATGATGAAACATGGAGGTGGTTAGGGTGTATGTTGGCAGCCATTCCTAGTTTTCATAAATAAAATTATGGATAGGGCCTTATTTCGATATTCTAAAAAACATTTCGCAAATTAATGCTGAGGAACTGGGCATAGGTGGTCGTTCTCACTTTCAACATGATAACGACATTATCAAGTTAAACAATGGATTGCTTTTAACACACTCCACCGCAACCACGTGACATAAACCCCATTGCAAATGTATGGGTTGAGTTGGAAGAAATCATGAAATAACCTTTAAATAGGTACTCTGCGAAATTGGTATGGATATGTCTAACGGCTGGTCTTTCTGAAAAATGTGTCCGTCGCAAAATGTGCAAATATCGAATAACGAATAGTCGCTTGTCTACGTTATTAGCCGATTATTGGAACGCAATCTCCTGTTCCCCTTTTCAAATTGCCTTTCACCGCCATTTTGGAAGCAGTCTGATATTCTATTGCCGTCTGTTGGAGTCTCATCACTGCAGTAAGAAGACATGAAACGTACACCACCAAGAAGTAGCCCACGTATCAATCAAGAAAAACTGATTGTCTCTGACCAATACATGGCAGGTCAAACAAGTCACGATGGTATTTCTGTTACAGCAGCAAACACATCAGCAGATGCCACAGCCATCGGGCTACAGAGTTCTTCAGTGGAAAGTTTATCCACAACGGGGAAAAGCAACACTGTCATGGTCACAGCCGCTGCATCACAGCAACAAATCACGCTCGTGGCAATGCAAAGTCAAATGGTTGCTCTTGAAAATGAACTCAGGAACGCCCAAGTAAAACTAGGTGAACGTGATTTGCAGTGCCATGCATTGAAGGAAGTACTGCAAAATAGATCGGTACTAAATACCACTTATAGTCAGCCAATTGTCCAATTAATTCCGCCGGTATCCAGTGCTATTACACTCTGTTCAATTATACCGACACATTCAACGGTAACCACACAACCAATGGTATCGTTCATCAACCCACTGCTGTCATCATCTACACAAGGCTACTCATCGCAATCGTCGCTATCTACAAGGCTCTTTCAGCATTACCACACCCCACAGATTACTACCACCTCGACTGAAAATTACAGTGGCACATCACAACACACATCTACCGTTCTACGAAAACTGCAAGATTTGCCAGAATTGAATGGCGACCCAGAGGACTGGCCTATGTTCTCAACAGCGTTTACCGAGTCAACTTCTGTCTACAACTACAGCAATTTCGAGAACAACATCCGGCTGCAGAAGTCTTTAAAGGGGGTGTCATGTATGCATTCACATACACACACATACTTCCTACATGTATAACCTATAACTTTATAATAAAGTCTTTCATTCTCCTTCATCCTTCATTCTCCAAGAAGCATCGTGTCTTTTAATAAGCCATCACATGGTGTCAGAAGAACGGGCTCAGTATACATATATGGTGATACACATAAAAAAAAAAAAAAAAAACTACATACCTACAGGTAAACTATCTAAATTTCAAAATTTTCGAAAGTTCCTAAAATTAAAAGAAAATAATAATAATAAAACACTATGCCTGATACCCAAAGTGGAGCAAATATTAGTTCATCATTTATAAAACCACCAAAAGCCTTAGTTATAGGAAACAGCAACTGGAAGCATTGGATGCAGCAATATACGTGGTTTTCTGTCGCTGCGGGTATGGATAGCAGATCTCCAGAAGTCCAAGTGGCAACTTTTATGTCATCAATCGGACCTGATGCAGCCAACATTTACAATGCTTTTACGTTATCAGACGCAGACCGGAAGAAACTACATGTCATTCAAAGGAAATTTGAAGAGTATTTTGCTCCTAAAGCAAATGTTACATTTGAGCGATATGCATTCAACATGATGGCACAAAACCAAGATGAAACGTTTGACGAATTTTTAACAAAAATAACCAATCAAGGCAAAAAATGTGACTTTGGAACATTAGAGGACAACTTAATAAGAGACAAAATTGTTGTTGGTATACTCAGTGATGCGATTCGTGAAAAATTATTAGGAGAAGAAAACCTAGAACTGGACAAAACGATAAAAATTTGTAGAGCAAGTGAGGCAGCAACGCTACAGTTGAAAGAATTACACAAAGCCGAAGAAATAGGTGCACTAACCAAATACAAACAACATGCATATTCAACTCAATCAATCAGAAACAACAAAAAAGAATACAAAAGCTCTAAAAAAGACACACAATATCACAACAACAACACACACAGCCAACAGGTGAAAACAGCCGACACCTGCAACCGTTGCGGAAAGAGACATGCAAAAAATAACTGTCCTGCCTTTCGTCATCAATGCTCAACCTGTCATAAAAAAGCCACTTCTCAGAGTTGTGTTTTAAGAAGAAAAGAGTGCATGCTGTAACCGAAATCGACGAACATAATTTTCATAAATCAGGTGCAAGCGAAACAGAGTCGGATGATCTACTTGTTCTATCAGTGGAGACAAATAAAGACACAAAAAATAACTGGTACGAAGAAGTACAAATAAATAATGAGACAGTTATACTGACGTTAGACACCGGAGCGCAGTGCAACGTGCTGCCAAAATCTATCGCCAACAAAATAACAAAAACACTAAAAAGCCCCTCAACTAAGAAATTAATAGCATTTGGTGACAATTGTATAGATGTGTGTGGAGATGTTAACACTCAATGTTTAGTGCGCAATAAAAAAGCATGCATCAATTTTAAAGTCGTTGACTACCCTGTTGCGCCCATTTTGGGAAGAAAAGCGTGTGAAGTTTTAAATTTAGTTGTTCGAGTTGAAGAGCTACAAGTAGACGAAAACATTTTTTTGGGGCTCGGTTGTGTCTCTGATTATGAATATGACATTGACCTAGTTGAAAATCCGCGTTTTGAAATTTATGCTGCGCGCAAAGTGCCTCACTCCATTCGCGATAAAGTTAAAGCCGAAATAGACACAATGCTGGAGATGGGTGTTTTAGAAAAAACAACGGGCGTCACACCTGCAGTATCCCCAATGGTTGTGGTAAATAAAAACAACAAAATAAGAATATGCATCGATCCCTCCGAGGTAAACAAAAACATTATAAGACGATATCATCCACTTAAAACTATTGAAGAGATTGTGGCAAACATTAAGGGATCCCAATATTTTACACTGCTGGATTGCAAAAAAGATTCTGGCAAATTAAAGTGACTCCGCGCACATCATACAAGCGATTACCTTTTGATATAGCGTCAGCGTCGGAGGTGTACCAGAGCTACATGTCAAATCTATTGGATGGAATAGAAAACACTGAGGTCTCCATAGATGACATTCTAATACACGGTAAAACTGTAAAACAGCTGGAAAAAACAACACAGCAAGTACTCAACAAAATTCAACAAAGTGGCTTAAAATTAAATAAAGAAAAATGCGTATTCAACACAACAAACGTGAAATTTCTTGGACATATATTAACAAACAAAGGCGTTCAAGCGGATCCAGACAAGGTGAGTGCAATTATGTCTTTAAATGCACCACAAAATAAAGTCGAATTGCAAAGACTCCTTGGAATGGCAACATATCTGAGTAAGTTTATTCATAACTTTTCTGACGTAACTAACAGTCTTAGATCTTTACTTAAAAAAGACGTTGCTTGGGAATGGACAAAGAACCACAACAATGCTTTTGAGCGCTTAAAATCAATTTTTTCTAACACTCCCCTATTAAAATTTTATAATCCAAATGAAGATGTCAAGTTGCAGGTCGATGCTAGCAACTCTTGTGTTGGAGCGGTTCTACTTCAAGGTGATCAACCGGTCGCCTATGCATCAAAAGCATTATCGTTATCTCAAATCGCATATCCGCAAATACAAAAAGAAGCCATTGCTATACAATTTGATTGTGAAAAGTTTCGCGAGTACATAGTTGGAAAACGTTTAACAGTAGAAACTGATCACAAACCACTTGAGATCATTTTTAGAAAGCCTATACAATCTGCTCCAAATAGATTACAAAAAATATTATTTCAATTAACCCAATACAATCCACAGGTCATATACAGAAAAGGTAAAGACATCGTTCTGGCCGATATACTCAGCAGAGACTGTATAAACGCACCGGCAACAGAAATAAATGACCAAACCGAGATATACTCGATTCAGAATGTGTCGAATGACACAATGAAACGTTTTGCTGAGCAAACAGCAGCTGACTCCGAGCTTCAACAACTTATTAAAATTATTCAACAAGGTTGGCCGAATTCTATATATAATGTTCCAGCAGAACTTCGCAAATATTGGACATTTCGTGAAGAGATTGTATACGAAAACATGGTTTTGTTCAAGGGCACGAAATTAATCGTACCTGATGTATTACGACGCGAAATGATGGCAAAAATTCATGACGGACATTTTGGTATCCACAGATGTTTACATCGAGCAAGAGAGTTGATGTTCTGGGTCGGTATGACAAACGACATAACAGAATTCATTAAGTCTTGCGGTATTTGCCAAAGCTATCAAGTATCAAAAACCAAGCAACCTTTAATTTTAAAAAAACATTCCTACACTTCCTTGGGAAATTGTAGCTGTAGATCTTTTTCATTTCAATAATAAAGAATATCTCCTTATTGTAGATAGCTACTCAGGATTTTTCGATTTTGTCTCCTTATCCAATTCGTCGTCAACTAAGGTCATTCAACATTTGAAGAAAATCTTTGCAATACATGGATCCTGGAGAGCGACAATGGACCGCAGTTTTCTTCTATCGAGTTTCGAAAATTCGTAAATAGTTGGAGTATTAAACATCAAACTTCAAGTCCAAGGTATCCCCAATCAAATGGCCTTGCCGAACGTTACGTCCAAATTGCAAAAGGGATTCTGAAAAAATGTGCCAAGGATGACTCAGATATTTACATCGCACTTCTAAATCACCGAAATACAGCCAGAAACAGCGAACTCATGTCCCCAAACCAACGCTTGATGAGCCGTTCCACAAGAACACTTTTGCCAACTCACAGAGATCTCCTCAAACCGAAAGTTGTTCCTAATGTGCGTCAAAATTTGCAAAAAGTGAGGGAAGACATCAAAAAGTTCTCTGACAAACGAGCTAAATCGTCACCAGAAATGACAGCAGGTGACAAAGTGCGCATACAGGTTAATAGCAGAGAATGGGTTTCAGGTAAAATAACCAGAGCAGCCAATTCACCACGCTCATTCCTCGTACGATCTGACGACGGAGGGACCTTTCGAAGGAACTCGATCCACATTCATCCGACAACAGCTACGATTCCAATTCAAAAAGAAGTTGTTACAATTCCATCATCGCTATCATCTACAGCAACAGTCAACAAAGAAAGTTGTCCTGAACAAAAGCAATCAACATCAGCTTTAAAAGTAGTTACTACTCGTTATGGAAGGGTCGTGAAACCAGTCGATCGCTATAACCCTACTAAATTCTCATCTTAGTTATCAAATACTACTAGTTGTAATACGTATAACTTTTATTAGCAGTTTGAATGTTTAAATAATATATAATACTTGAACAAATTTTGTATACAACTACTTATTTTAATCTATCTAAAACTTAAAATCTAAAACTAAAAACACTAAATAAATTTTTTTTCTCATCTCTTTTGGAATGAATTGTTATATATTTTTATTTTTTGTAATTTTTTTTTTGTGAAATGAATTGCTATTATGAAGATTTTTTTTTTAATTTTTATATAAAAATGAACCAAGTATTTAATTTTTTTTTTCTTTTTGAAATTAATAGAAATTTAAAAATTAATTGTTATGTTAAAAGAAAAAAAAAGGAGGATGTCATGTATACATTCACATACACACACATACTTCCTACATGTATAACCTATAACTTTATAATAAAGAGCCAGTCTTTCATTCTCCTTCAACCAAGAAGCATCGTGTCTTTTAATAAGCCATCACAGGGGGAAGCAAGAAACGTGGTCCGATGTATGATGATTCATGCCAACAATGTGAACGCGGTTATGGAGCAACTTCGTTCTAGTTTTGGTCGACCCGAACAACTAATCGATAGCCAGCTCAAACAGCTCAAGGCAGTGTTTTTGTCTTCCATCAACGGTCAGCATCACCTATCCCATCCCACTTTATTAAAGGAACTCGTTTCTAAGCTGCCTATGAGTCAGAGGGATTGTATGGGCTGAATACGCAGCACAAATACACCCGTACCCAACTATAGTTGATTTCAGCGACTGGCTAAGTAGGATAGCAGACTTAATTTTAACAGTGAAAGACACTGAAAGCCGATCAACAGTAGGACCAAAGCGACGTTCAGTTCTCCATGTAGCCGAGGGACAACCTGCTGATAAATTCAAGTGTCCAATCTGTGAATTACATCACAGCGTTGTGGAATGCAAACGTTTTCTCGGATACAACGTAAATGAAAGGTGGGTTCAAGCAAAGCGACTCCGATGGTGTTTTACGTGATTGGAAGCAGGACATGCTATTCGGTACTGCCGGCGTCGTCGAAGGGCATGTGGTATTGATGGGTGCCAGAAAGGGCACCACCAGTTGCTGCACGAGCGCAGACATTATGTCGTCGAGACCGCACCTACACCACATGCGCAACAAGAACCAGAAGTTAACAAAACCAAAGAAGCAGTCCTTAGCTGCACAGCCAGTCCAGTTAAGAACTGCAATCTACTTTTCCGCGTGCTGCCGGTAACGATTGATACGTATGCTCTGTTATATGAAGGTTCTTCAATAACAATGATGGACAACAGCCTTATTGAGGAATTTGGTTTGGATGGCCATAGACGCGGATTAGATCTACAATGACTTGGAGGTAGAGCCGCCCAAGAAAGTGCAACGATGGTCAACATTTACATTAGTGGTACGCAAATGAAGAAAAAATACGAGCTCCGTAACGTTTATGGTATTTCCGACCTTCGATTGCCAACACAGAGCCTAAATATGTCGGATCTGAATAATGGCCATAGATGTTTAAAACGATTCCAGACCCTTTCTTACGACAGTGTCACACCCAAACTGCTTATCGGCTTTGACCATTGCCACCTGAGTCTTCCAAGCGAAACAGTTCGACTTCGAGGTGGAGGGCCATTTGCTGCCCATACAAAAATCGGTTGGATAGTGTTTGGTCCAACTAATCGAGTCGCGCCAGAGAAGTATTCATGCCTACTGGTCAAAACTGGAAAAGAAAACCTTCACGAATTGGTAGAGGACTACTTTAGCACAGAAAGTTTTGGCGTGCTGCCAGCACCCGGATGTACGTGCTCGTGCTTGAAACAGAAACGGATGTACGTGCTCGAAGTATTTTGGAATCAACAACTGTCAAGGTAAACGGACGGTTCCAAACCGGACTTCTTTGGAAATGAGACAACATCGAGCTTGCTGATTCCTACAGCATGGACAAGAAGAGGTTGGTTGGTATTGAGCGAAAAATGAGACGTGATAAAGGGCTTGCTGCCGCCTACAATGAAATCATAACCGGCTACGTCACCAAGGGGTATGCCCGCATACTGCAACCAGCAGAAGCTGCAACATTTTATCCTAGGACGTGGTATGTTCCACAAATCGCTGTTGTGAATCCCAACAAGCCGGGTAAGCTACGTCTGGTGTTTGATGCCGCCGCTACAGTTGATAGAGTATCACTCAACTCATGTCTGTTGAAAGGACCACAGCAATATCAGCCGATGCCATCGGTCCTTTTCAATTTTCGTGTGGGAGCCATTGCAGTATGCGGTAGCATACGCGAAATGTTTCACCCGGTGCTGATCCGCCCAGAGGACAGGTGCTCACAAAGGTTTCTCTGGCGCAAAGGTAACGAGGATGTCCAGCCTGATATCTATGAGATGTTGGTTATGACTTTCTCGCCATGTGCCGCCCAATATGCAAAAAATGTCAATGCATTGGAACACCTTAGTGTTAATGCCAGAGCTGTAAAGTCTATCCTGCAGCACCACTACATTAATGATTTCGTAGATAGTTTTGAAACAACAGAAGAGGCCATCTGTGTCGCTAAAAAAGTTTCTGAAATACACAAAGGGGCTGGATTAGAACTACGTAATTTCAGTTCAAATTCGCCAGAAGTTACTAGAGCTTTGGAAGGGCGAGCCGAGTCTACGATTGCAACACTTGCAAATAATATGTGATTAAATGAAAATTTGATCACAGAGAAAGTACTCGGCATGTTTTGGCAACCTTCAAGTGACAGCTAGATTTCATCGAGTAGATCCAGACATCATTTCTGGATTAAGATGTCCGAGCAAGACCCGCTGACCCGCGGGGATTTCTAGCCAACTTTCTGATAGGCGCGAAACTGTTGATGCGAGAAGTATGGGGGTGCGACCTGCGTTGGGACGAACCAATTCCAAACAACATTAATGCAGCCTGGATAAAGTGGTGCCAGAAGTTCAACCTTTTTGCCGTGAGTTTGAACTTTATTAAATTTAATGACTTTCCTTCTTATCTGAAGCTTAAAAGAACGATCGCATGAGTCGTACGATTTATTGGACGATCACGCTGGCTCACAAAACATGCTAATGGTTTGACTGTCAACGAACTCCACTCAGCTGAGGTTGTCCTATGCCGCCAAGCACAAGCCGAGGTGTATTCCGTAGAGATAGCGAGAATCAGAAGCGGTCAGTGTCTTCGCAAGGAGAGCACCCTTTATGAATTACTGCCATACATAGATGAAGAAGGCGTTTTACGCGTCAGAGGTCGGATCGATGCAGCTAGTTGGCTTCCACTCAGCTCCAAGCGCCCGATAATATTACCGCCAAATCATGTGTTCACTGAGCTTGTTGTGGCGCATTATCACTGTAAAATGAAACACGTGAACGTTGAATCCACAGTCTGCGAAATTCGTCGCCAGTATTGGATTCCCCTCCTGAGGCAAGTCCTGCGCAAGATGATCACTCGATACTGCGTATGCAAATTAGCAAGAGCTAAGCCCTCTATACATGTGATGGGCCCACTTCCTGAGGATCGCCTAACGCCGTTTGTGTGTCCGCTATCTTACACCGGCCTGGATTATTTCGGGCCGCTTACAGTTACAATTGGCCGTCGAACTGAGAAGAGGTGGGTGGCCTTATTTACATGCCTCACTGTTCGAGCCATTCATCTGGAAGTCGTATCTAATTTGTCGACTGATGCGTGCATCCTAGCCTTGCGCAACTTTATAAACCGACGGGGAGTGCCCATCAGAATGCGCAGCGACAACTTAAAAAACTTCGTGGGAGTGAATCAGGAGGCAAAACGGTTCAACGAAGTTTTCGATTGTGGTCGCATAACAAATGAGTTATTATTCAACTTTCCTAGCAATCCAGCGGAAGGAGGTCTCTGGGAGCGCATGGTGCAATGTGTTAAAAGGGTGCTGCGTCACACGCTAAAGGAAATCTCACTCCGAGAGTATACACTGCAGAGCCTCATCAAAGAAGCCGAAAATGTTGTGAATTCCCGACCTCTGATGCATTTGCCGATTTTGGTCGATCAGGAGGAGCCACTCACACCTAACCACTTTCTTCTCGGCACAGCGAACTCTGCTCAAACTCCGAGTGCGAACGACCAATTCAAAAAACTATGTAGCCTGCGAAAATAAATGCGAATTGCTCGTCAATTGAAAGACTCATTTTGGAAACGCTGGGTGTCGGAGTACTTACCAACTCTCGCTCGCCGATCTAAGTGGTGCAAGCAGACAGAACCATTGAAGGAAGGCGATGTAGTCTTTATTTGCGATGTGAACATACCGAGGAAGGAGTGGTGCCGAGGTAGAGTTGAACAAGGTTACAAGGGACCGGATGGAATAGTGATAAGAGCTGACGTTCGTACCAATTCCGGAGTGTTGCGCCGTCCCGTTTCCAAACTGGTCGTTCTTAGTATGGACATGAGTGAATCGGATTGATTCACGGGGGCGGGGATGTTAAAGAACGACCGAACATTATCAAAACGTCAAAACAAACACATCTTTGCTAGTACTCGTATTGTTGTCTCACTCCTGCCGCAGTTTGTGCTCTTCACATTTGACAAGCATTCGTTCGCGCCTTTTTCCAGGTTTTATTCTTGGCTTGAAAGCGAATAGGAGGGGACAAACTGCGGTAAGAATTAAATTTAAATTAATGTACACATTTTATTATCAGATTTTCAAAAATAAAATATCGAATAACGAATAGTCGCTTGTCTACGTTATTAGTCGATTATTGGAACGCAATCTCCTGTTCCCCTTCTCAAGCTACAGTTATCCTTATGCATTCCAAGGCCATTGTCTCTCTTATATTTCTTTCTTGTGGACGATCTCTGAAAATTATATTAAATACTTTGAAGTGAACTTTACAAACGTTAAAAAATTCATTAGTTAGTGCCTTCAGACTTATAAAGTCACTTCTTTGAGAATATTTTTTTGCAAATATGAAACATTCCGAAAGACATTTTATTTTTTCATCAGTTTTTACAAATAGTTTGGAACAATTTGAACATTTGTTCCTTAAAGGCATTGTATAAGCAAGATATCCAGTAAAATATCGCATTACTGTTGTTTCTAATGTGACTTTAGTTTCGATTTCCATATCACAAATGACTTTTTCGTACAGAGTTTCATCGCATACGATTTTCTTACCATCCTTAAGCAATGAAGAAGTTTTTGGAATATTAGTTTGAGTTGGGGATAAGTCTACGTTTAAAAATTCTACATCATTATCATCACAGTTACTGAAAGGAGAAAAATTAATAAGATTTGACGAGAGAATTTTCGACATCAAAACATTAAATTCGTAAACAGACGGATTTTTTTTGTAACCACCTTTGATGCGAATAATAGAAAATAAATTTTCTAATACGTCTTGATGAATTCTCTTTGTTAGTAAATACTCCACGTTCTCATATAGGCCATTGCTTATATCATGACAAAGTAAAAAGACCCCGTTTATAGTTTGTTCCATTTCTTTTAAATAAAAGTTTCTTGGAAGGTTAACTGATTTTTGTATATCTTTTAAGTAAGACAAAAATTGTTTCAACTCATTATAAGCTGGATTCTCTAGCTGAACTCTCCGCCTTAAAACATTTTTGTCATAATGTGAACCACTATCCATGCAGTCAAATACATTGTTCACTTTTAGTAAGAACCCTTTCGTTGCTACAGCTTTATTTAGATTACTTTTAGCAATTATGTTCAAAAGCAGTTTGAATCGATGCCGTAGTTGTTCGGCTAAACATTTGCGTTGCAAGGTGAACATGCATTTTTTCGAAGGCATTTGGTGCTATATGACAATTTCTAAATTTTAAACATGTCTTAGCTACGTTGTCAACTTCCAAATTGTATATTTTTCTGATAACATCAAAAGACACTTTACCATCTGGAGTTTGTAGATCTGATTTCAATAGAACATTACGAAGTGATTTTAACAAATGAGGGAAATCATAAAAACAAAATATTTTTTCATCATTAAAAATTATAAATGGGTTTTCTTCAGAAACACCTAACATTTTATAAGCTTTTCTATTATCGGCCCCTTGGTCGCAAACAATAGCACATACCTTTAGACAAAGTTCTTGACAGATTTTCAAATTGTTTTTTATAATTTCGCTTTGGTTATCCGTTTACACCGTTTGCTGACACAAAATAGTTTAAAACACTTTTCCAACTATCAAACAAACCATTTAGCATGAAAACACATATTTCATTAGCCAACAATCTACTTCTTTCTACACCAAGGTCTTCTAAACCATCTATTAAATCATTTTTATATTATATGTGAGGTTTTTAGGAATCCTAATTTCATCAAATATCAGGACTACACAACGTTCTCGCTGTTTTAATAAAGGGAACTTTGACTTAAGATTTGAATGAGCATTGTTTTCATATTCTGATTGTAATCCTTTTACAGGAGCCCATCTACAGAAAGAGGAAATGTGAGGAAGTTTAAACCAACTCTATCTCTCAAAAATTTATAGGCGCTTTGTGATCTATAATAAATATTTTGGGATAGTTCTTTTACGTGGCTGCTGTGTTTTGTAGTCTTTGATTCTTTCAGAAGCATATTACAAAATATTTTGAATGGTCTGAAATATTGAACCTTTCGATTTGAGACGTCGTAGATATTTTATTTTTATTAGAAATTTTTAATGCCAGTATGCGCTCTGTTTTTGTTTATAAAGGAAGGAACAGCATCCGCCTTAAGATATTTTTTTCCTACAAACTCGGGACAAAAATGATCTCCACAAAGTATTTGCCTTCATTTTTTAAAACCACATGCCTTCATCCACAAATTATTTCAAATTTAACTTTTTTCTCTAGAAGGACATTTAAAAATGTTCAAATCAGGGTAATTCCTTTTAGTTTTCCTACAAACAGAACAAGAAACTCCAAATAATCTCTTGTCACCCATTGCTATCGAAAAATAAACTGCAAAATATTATATCGCTGAAAAAGTACCGCTGACAAAATTTACTAAGTAAAATTGTTCAGTCACATAAATAAACATCCAAATCGGTCGAGAGTCGACGGCGAATGCGGTAAAGCAACTACACAGCCAGCGAGCGCGCCGCGCGGCTCCGTGAACTGTGGTTGTTTTATGTATGAAGATAAGGGTTGAAAACAGAAACCACAGATACATCTGCAAGGCGCGGCACATGCCTGCTCGTCGGCTGTACATACTGTAGAATGTTTGTGTGGGTACAAATAATAGAACTTATTATTTTCAATACAAATCCCTTTATTCAGTACAGTTACAATTCACTATTTAATTCTTTCTCTCAGTACAATTCAATTTCTCAACCACTTATACTTTTCTTATCTTTTACTTAAACCACTTAATCACTTCTTCTAATTAACACTTCAAATTCAACTTTGGAACTGATTTGCATACCTTTGGGATGCTGGTATTTATACTCGAATGACATACTTCGAGAACAATCCACGTCATCCAGCGTTCCATACAAGTTCCAATTTGCTGGAAAATTCGATTCTACTCTCCTCGACTGTCTTTGCTAATCCAGTATCGAAACCTTCTAGTCTCCGAGTTTCGACATTTTCTGCTAGATGTCGCTGCTCACATTTGAGTGGTTATCACATTGCTCCCTCCCTACAGTTGTTCGTCCCGAACAACTTCGTCATTCAGCATCCCGTTGAAATGACACATTCTATCCAAATGGACCACTTTAAATTTTCCTCGATCCCCACGCTGGATCCGGTAGACAACGTCATTAATGCGGGTTATCACCTTGTATGGACCTTCCCAGTCCTGTTGCAATTTTGGTGATTTGCCTTTCTTACGCTGAGGATTATACAGCCAAACCAGATCTCCTTCGTTGAAACCGGAAGATTTCACCTTGATATCGTACCTAGTTTTCATGCGGCTGCTTGCTAGCTTCATCTTTTTTCTGGTGTCTTCATGCAATTTACGAATCCTGCTGCGTAAGTCATTCACGTACTCGTTCACCTCTTTGGGCTCCGTCGGTGGGGATCCGAATTTTGCTTCACTTGGCAACCGAATCGTTTGACCAAATAAGATCTCGGATGGTGTGTGCCCTGTTGAGCTATGGACCGCGTTTCGGTAGGCCATTAAGAAGAGGGGTATGTGTCGATCCCAATCCCGCTGGCAGTTGCTGACAACCTTAGATAGATGCTCATTCAAGGTCCGATTGAATCGCTCGACCATTCCATCAAATTGAGGGTGTAGTGGCGTTGTCCTTGTCTTTCTTATTCCCAAATATTGGCATATTTCCTGGAAGACTTTTGATTCAAAGTTTCGCCCTTGATCAGAGTGCAGCTCCATTGGTACCCCAAATCTGCTCACCCAGTTGTTGACTATCTGTTCGGCTACGGTCTTAGCCTCTTGATTTGGGATGGCAAACACTTCCGGCCACTTACTGAAGTAATCCATGACTACGAGAGTATATCGGTTTCCATTAAAGGTTTCGGGAAACGGCCCAGCGATGTCGATGGCTATTCGTTCGAAAGGTGCTCCGACATTGTATTGTTGCATTTGTCCATGTGGCTTTACTTTTGGGCCCTTGGTAGCCGCACATCTTATGCACTTTTTGCACCAATTCTCGACATCTTGTTTAGCGCTTAGCCAATAGAAACGTTCCCTTACCTTTTCCAATGTCTTGTTTATTCCCAAATGGCCTCCTGAGACTCCGTCATGTATTTCATGGAGTACTTGGTTGACTCTGGACCGTAGCACAATTAGCTGCATACGAGATGTTGTCCCATCTGCAGTTTCCCATTTTCTCTTCAGCAATCCATCTTGCACAAAAAGCGAGTCCCACTGTGCCCAGTATGCCTTCAGAGTTTGGCTCGGGTCTGATATCTGCTGCCAGCTTGGTCTTTCCACGTGTTCCTTCCAGGCCAATATTGGTTCGATGTCATTGTCTGCTTGTTGGGAGGAACGGATTTCGTCTATACTACAACCCTCTATTGGCTCAGTCCTGATCATTTGGATAGTTGCCTGTTCTTTTGCTTCTTTACGATTGCAGTGTTCGCATTTTACCCCGCACGGTCGACGAGAGAGAGCATCAGCATTTGAGTGGAGTGTTCCCTTGCGGTGTTGCACTTCAAAGTCGTAGCCCTGCAACTGCTCGATCCATCTTGCAACTTGGCCTTCAGGGTTCTTAAATTGGAGTAGCCATTTCAGAGCTGCGTGGTCTGTCCGGAGAATGAACTTTTGTCCGTAGAGGTACTTATGGAAATGCTTCGTAGCCAGAATTAAAGCCAGAAGCTCGCGCCGGGTTACACAGTAGTTCCGTTCAGGTCTGGAGAGTACTTTACTGTAATATGCGACCACTTTCTCTTGACCATCATGAACCTGGGAAATCACAGCTCCGACCCCAACATTGCTAGCGTCTGCATCCACTATGAACATTTTTCCGGGCGTCGGGTAACCCAAGATGGGGGCATTGCACAGCTGTCGCTTCAGTTCTTGAAATGCTTTTTCGCATTCTCCAGACCACCTGAACTGTCGGCCTTTTTCTGTAAGTTGATGCAGGCTCTTCGCAATGCCAGCAAAATCCTTTACGAACCTTCTGTAATACGTGGCGAGTCCCAAGAAGCTTCTCAGTTGGTGTTTATCTTTTGGAGAAGGCCAACTTTTCACGGCTTCGATTTTGTCAGGATCCGTTCTTACTCCTTCCGCTGATATAATGTGACCCAGATATTTTACTTCCGGACGAAACGAGGCGCACTTTTCCGGGTTGAGCTTTAAATGAGCACTTCGTAGCCTCTCAAACACTTCTTTTAGATTTTCGCGGTGCTCCTCGTACGTCTTACCTATGACGATAACGTCGTCCAAATATACTAGGCAGGTTTTCCAGGTGAGTCCTTGCAATGTTCGTTCCATTAGTCGCTCGAAGGTGGCCGGAGCGTTGCACAGTCCAAACGGCATCACTGCAAACCGCCAAAGACCGCTTCCTGTAGTGAAGGCAGTTTTCTCACTATCCGCACGATTTATCTCTACCTGCCAGTAACCGCTCTTCAAGTCAAGTGTTGAAAACCATTTCGCTCCAGAAAGCATATCCAAAGTGTCATCGATTCTCGGAAGTGGGTAGCTGTCCTTTTTAGTGACATCATTGAGACGTCGGTAGTCTACACAAAATCTCGTGCTGCCATCTTTCTTCTTCACGAGGACCACTGGAGATGCCCACGGACTTTGCGATTCTTCAATCACTCCCTCAGCTTTCATCTTCGACATCATTTCGGCAACTTCTGTTTGCTTTGCCAATGGAAGACGCCTTGCAGGTTGACGGATTGGTGGAGCGTCTCCGGTGTCAATGTGGTGTTGAACAATATGCGTACGTCCATATTCTCCGTCTTGTGTAGCAAATATATCAGCGTACTCACCGATTAGTTTTTCTGGCAGGATTCGCTGATCTTCGTCCAGATTACAGAGGCTGAGAATTTTGTTCTTGATTTTTATGCTCTGAACTGTTGTGACCGGTTTTGCACCCTGTTTTTCCGTTGTGGTCGATATAGCCTCAACAGGTACGCATTTTCCCACTATCTCCCCCTTTTTCACCTTTACACTGAATGTCTTTGGATTTAGAATCCTTACAGGGACCATGTTGTTCTTTGGCTCCACTAAGGTCTTTCCCACCATGAAGTCTCTTTTCTTTTCTGGCTCCATCAAATAGAATCGGTGGCTACCACGACCACCTTCCACTTTTGCCCACAAAATTGCTTCTGACGAAGGCTCTAGACTCTGATTGCTGCAGATGACGACATTTGAGACTGTGGTATTGGCGTTTCCGTATATCATTGGTATCTCCATGTTTCCGTATTTCAGGGTTTGTGCCCCCAAGTCGACTACAAGTCCATGTTCTCTCATGAAGTCTGTACCAATGATGCACTCGTCACATATGTCAGCTACCAGAAACGCGTGAGTGAATGTTATTCCGGCCAGTTGGATTTTTATGCGGACTTCACCATATACCTTAATCGTTGCTCCTGTAGCTGTTCGCAAGCTGCAGCTGCTAGTGTTATGCAACCAAGACTTCTGCACAAGATTCCTCCTGATGATTGAGGCCGTGGCACCGGTGTCTATTGTTGCCATCCATTTTTCTTTTCCACTGACTACTTCTACTAGAAGGCTTTCGCTGCGACGTTTTGCCAGCGAGACTTGGATGATGGTCCTGGGGCCGTCGACTCCTGCTACCAACTTCTGCCCCGCGAAGTTGGTGCTTAAGCATTTCCCGACTGATGGCTTCGGGAAGGTTGACCGGCTTCTTGAAAGCTGTTTCTGCGGGTTTCTTCCTCTATTTGCTTGTCACCACAGTGAGGGCAGTCTTTTCGTCGCAACGGTTCTTTACACTGCCTTTGAAGGTGTCCTATTTTATTGCAATTCCAGCAGCGCATTATTCGTCTATCCCGTCGAGTATCTCGTTCCTCGGCACTAATTCTTGTGCAGGAACATTCGACAGATGCTACTTCCCTGACGAAATGTGTTCCCCTGGAAGCCTGATTGGCTGCTTCCATCGCCAGAGCGAAGGCAAGTGCTTCAGCAAGGGTTCTTTTCCCGGCCATCCTTACTGCTGACTGTAGCTTCGAATCTGCAATTCCCCTGATAAATGCATCTTTTGCCATTTCGTCGATAATTTCCTGGCCTGCGGTGGGGTATGACAGATGTGCAAGTCTACTCACGTCTGCTTGGAGCTGCTGCAGTGTTTCTCCTCTTTGCTGCGTTCGGCTTTGCAATTGGACCTTGTAGACCTCCTGCATGTGGCTGTCCCCAAACCGTTTCTCGATAGCCTGCACTAAAGTCTCATAATCTTTATGCTTTTCGATGTCTACTGTTTGCAACAATTCTGCTGCAGGACCGTGCAAGGCCATTGTTAGAGCAAAGCACTTTTCCTCATTGTCCCAGTCGTTTGCACAGGCAGCCATTTCAAACTGCTTCTTATAGGTAGACCATGAGGTCTGGCCATCGAATGAGGGAGGCTTCAACTCTTTTCTCCTTGGACCGCTTAAAGAACATTCTCGCAGTTTCTGTTTTCGCACTGTGTCGAGCTCTTTTGCCAGTTGCTGAACTTTGCTGTCCATTTCTTCGAATTTTTCGCCAACATTCTTCTCTATTGTATCAAATTTGTCATCAACGTTCTTCTCTATTCTATCAAATTTGTCATCAACGTTCTTCTCTATTCTTTCAAACTTGTCATCGATTTCTTCGAATTTTTGCTGGAGAATGTACTTTTGTTCTTCCAGATTATTCTTTTGTTCATCCATTTTCTGTTGAAGACCGTGCAGATTGTTGGTTTGTTCGTTGAATTTTTGTTCAATGCTGTTCTTCTGTTCGTCCATTTTTTTGTTTTGTTCGTCCATTTTTAATAAGAGGAGTTGCATCATTGCAGCCATGTCATTGCCGGTACTTGTCTGTTCATCCTCGTCAACATCAAAGGAATATGCATCAGGATCATGTCCCTCGTTGTTCAAAGCCTCCTGAAGACGGAGCACCAGGTCACTTTTTCCTCCACTGGCGCTGAGGCTTCTCTTGTTCAACTCGGATTTGAGTTGGACGAGGGTCAACTGCAATAGTTTTCGACCCATTCTAGCTTTTTCAAATAGTCAGAAAACACTTTTTTTTTTTTACACACAATAAGTCCTATCCCACTTCTGACACCAATGTAGAATGTTTGTGTGGGTACAAATAATAGAACTTATTATTTTCAATACAAATCCCTTTATTCAGTACAGTTACAATTCACTATTTAATTCTTTCTCTCAGTACAATTCAATTTCTCAACCACTTATACTTTTCTTATCTTTTACTTAAACCACTTAATCACTTCTTCTAATTAACACTTCAAATTCAACTTTGGAACTGATTTGCATACCTTTGGGATGCTGGTATTTATACTCGAATGACATACTTCGAGAACAATCCACGTCATCCAGCGTTCCATACAAGTTCCAATTTGCTAGAAAATTCGATTCTACTCTCCTCGACTGTCTTTGCTAATCCAGTATCGAAACCTTATAGTCTCCGAGTTTCGACATTTTCTGCTAGATGTCGCTGCTCACATTTGAGTGGTTATCACAATACTATGCAACAACTACGATCCCAAGAATTGCATTTTGTTCATACAAATTGTTCAGAACTTGAAGTTAGAAGTAAAAACAGGCAATTAAAAACTTGTTAGATTTTTTCCTTCGGCTTGCAATATCTATGTAAACTATAGCATCTGTGGTATGAGTATAAGACATATCCATGTACCAATGTATCTGCATGTTATGTAGATATTTTCAGCAGTTTACTGCTCTTTTGTTTACTTTTTTCCGCTTAAATTAAGCATTTCACATGGAACATTTATCCTTTCGTAATGGAATTCATGTTTTTCGCATACTTAATCGGTTTTGGAGCCAACCATCATTTAATCCAACAAATTTTGTTCTTTGTCCAGGATGATACCCATCACAATCCTCGTTAATGAAACGGATGGTGATGCCTTTAAGCACTGGTAGTCAGACCGCCACATCTTGTCGTATTTAAGCGTAATTTAGTATTACCATAATTTCACAATGAAGATCACCAGAGCATTTGAGAAACAACTTCTACTAAAGGATTTTTCAAAAGGTATACCCCATTTTTTCAATAGGGATTCTCTGAACTCTCGCGTACCATCTTTGACAGATGTCATACTTGTATTCCACATTGACGTGAGCAATACGTTCATGGAAAAGATACGCTTCAACAACGTTTACAATTTGTATCAGTTCTTTAGTAAAGTTGTTGGTCCTTTACGACTACTGTTACCAACAGCCACTCTTACCTAACCTAACCTAACCTACGACTACTGTTGAAAATAGCTGGCAATACCCAACGTGAATGGCACAATCTAGTTCATATGATATTGGGAGTTGGTATCACTTATTGTACGTTACAACAGAATGCAAATGTGACATCTCTTTTTAAATTTCAGTCGCCAATAAACTTTTACTTCATCAGGTTATGGGCCCAGGAGCGCTTTCTAAGAGTGTTTTAAATTGAAAATGAATTATTTCCAAATAGAGAAATTGGACGAATCCAATTACGATGTGTGGAGCATACAGATGAAGAGTGTTCTAGTGCATACAGGATTCTGGGAAGTTGCGTGTGGCAAGGTGAAAAAAGAGTTCATCATGGATGCTGCAGAAATTGCAAAATTCAATACCGACGATCAGAAGGCTCTTGCAAATATAATCTTGAATGTGAAGCCTGCGCAATTTATAAATAAAACGCAAAGACTTCGTTCGAAGCATGAACAAAACTAAACGAAATCTATGCGCCCAAAGCCCAAGATGAGCTTCTTGTTGTTATGTTGCTGTCCAGTTTGTCCAAAGAATTTGAGAACTTTGTCATCGCAATGGAAACACGTGACTCATTGCCTAAATTCATCAAAAAAAAAACTCCTCGAAGAAGCAGAGAGAAGAAAAGAAGACGATCATGGAGATGCGCACGAACAAGCGTATGTGGCTCGCACATTCAAAAAGGCGAATGGGAAGAAGAATCAGACCAAGAAACACTTTTCGGGCAAATGCTTCAACTGTGGTGTGCCTGGTCATCGTGCTAGTGAATGTGATAAGGAGAGAAAAGCATACACGCGTTCACAACAAGCATTGACCATGATTGCGGCAGCTGAAACTCATCCACGAAGTGATGCATGGTATATTGACAGCGGTGCAACAACGCACATGTGCAAAACAAGAACCGGTTTGTAAATTTTGAACAACATAAAGAAATCAATTGTTGCAGAAGGAAAAGAGCTTCAAGCAAACTTCCTCTCTGTGAGCAGAATGGTTGACAAAAGTCCAACTGTGAAGCTTAATGCGGAGCGTGCTACAGTTCTTCGCGGAGATGGGTCTGTTATCGTTCATGCGAAAAAGAAAGATGGCCTGTTCCTGGTAGATGAGATCGTTAAACAAAAGATGTTCGTTTTGCAGAGTAAAGATGACTTGTGGCGCAATAGATTTGGGCACCTCATTTACAAGTCACTTCATGAATTGTGTGCGAAAGGAATGGTAAAAGGGTTGAATGTAAAAAGTATCAAAGAAGGAGTATGTAAAACGTGCATGGTTAGCAAGATACATTCATTGCCATTTCCTAAAAAGTCGGACAAACGATCAAAGAAGCTAGTAGAACTTGTACATTCGGATGTGTGCGGACTGTTCGACACAGAATCACTAGGCGGCTCAAGATATTTCATCACCTTCATAGATGATATGTCCCGTAAGATATACGTGTACTTTATGAAGGCAAAAAGCTAAGCCCTAAGTAAATTCAAGCTCTTTAAATTCCAAGTTGAGCGGCAAACGGATCGTAGAATAAAAACTTTATGGACGGACAACGGAAAGGTGTACGTGAATGCTGAATTTGATGCATTTCTGCAAAAGAATGAAATCCAGAGACAACTTACTACCATTTACACTCCTTAACAGAATGGCGTTTCTGAGTGCGCCAACAGAACGTTAGTTGAAATGGCACGGTCAATGTTGGTTCATTCCAGTGTTGAAAAGAGTATATGTCGATGGCTATTCGTTCGAAAGGTGCTCCGACATTGTATTGTTGCATTTGTCCATGTGGCTTTACTTTTGGACCCTTGGTAGCCGCACACCTTATGCACTTTTTGCACCAATTCTCGACATCTTGTTTAGCGCTTAGCCAATAGAAACGTTCCCTTACCTTTTCCAACGTCTTGTTTATTCCCAAATGGCCTCCTGAGATTCCGTCATGTATTTCATGGAGCACTTGGTTGACTCTGGACCGTGGCACAATTAGCTGCATACGAGATGTTGTCCCATCTGCACTTTCCCATTTTCTCTTCAGCAATCCATCTTGCACAAAAAGCGAGTCCCACTGTGCCCAGTATGCCTTCAGAGTTTGGCTCCGATCCGATATCTGCTGCCAGCTTGGTCTTTCCTCGTGTTCCCTCCAGGCCAATATTGGTTCGATGTCATTGTCTGCCTGTTGGGAGGAACGGACTTCGTCTATACTCCAACCCTCTATTGGCTCAGTCCTGATCATTTGGATAGTTGCCTGTTCTTTCGCTTCTTTACGGTTGCAGTGTTCGCATTTTACCCCGCACGGTCGACGAGAGAGAGCATCAGCATTTGAGTGGAGTGTTCCCTTGCGGTGTTGCACTTCAAAGTCGTAGCCCTGCAACTGTTCGATCCATCTTGCAACTTGGCCTTCAGGGTTCTTAAATTGGAGTAGCCATTTCAGAGCTGCGTGGTCTGTCCGGAGAATGAACTTTTGTCCGTAGAGGTACTTATGGAAATGCTTCGTAGCCAGAATTAAAGCCAGAAGCTCCATTCTTTGTTCCAGACTGTTCTTCTGTTCTTCCAGATTTTTCTTTTGTTGGTCGAGACTGTTCTTCTGTTCGTCCATTTTTTTGTTTTGTTCGTCCATTTTTAATAAGAGGAGTTGCATCATTGCAGCCATGTCATTGCCGGTACTTGTCTGTTCATCCTCGTCAACATCAAAGGAATATGCATCAGGATCATGTCCCTCGTTGTTCAAAGCCTCCTGAAGACGGAGCACCAGGTCACTTTTTCCTCCACTGGCGCTGAGGCTTCTCTTGTTCAACTCGGATTTGAGTTGGACGAGGGTCAACTGCAATAGTTTTCGACCCATTCTAGCTTTTTCAAATAGTCAGAAAACACTTTTTTTTTTTTTTTTTACACACAATAAGTCCTATCCCACTTCTGACACCAATGTAAAATGTTTGTGTGGGTACAAATGATAGAACTTATTCTTTTCAATACAAATCCCTTTATTCAGTACAGTTACAATTCACTTTTTAATTCTTTCTCCCAGTACAATTCAATTTCTCAACCACTTATACTTTTCTTATCTTTTACTTAAACCACTTAATCACTTCTCCTAATTAACACTTCAAATTACACTTTAGAACTGATTTGCATACCTTTGGGATGCTGGTATTTATACTCGAATGACATACTTCGAGAACAATCCACGTCATCCAGCGTTCCATACAATTTCCAAATTGCTAGAAAATTCGATTCTTCTCTCCTCGACTGACTTTGCTAATCCAGTATCGAAACCTTCTAGTCTTCGAGTTTCGACATTTTCTGCTAGATGTCGCTGCTCACATTTGAGTGGTTATCACAATATTTTTCGGTACCTATCCGGAACTTGTGAGAAGAAACTGGTGTACAAGCGGTCACAAAACTGTTCCATGAATAGCTACGTTGATGCTGATTGGGGTGGCGATAATTTTGATCGGAAGTCATTCACTGGATTTGTTTTCTTCATTGGCAATTCACCGATAAGATGGGAGTCGAGAAAGCAGAACTCAGTAGCATTGAGTAGCACTGAAGCAGAGTATATGGCTGTGTCGGAAGCTACAAAGGAATCTGTTTATCTGCGAAGACTGCTGATCGAGGTCGGATGGTCAAATAGCGAAGCAGTAGTAGTACACATCGACAACCAGGAGGCGCAGAAGTTGGCAAGTAATCCAGTACTTCACAAGCGAAGTAAACATATTGTGATAACCAGTCAAATGTGAGCAGCGACATCTAGCAGAAAATGTCGAAACTCGAAGGTTTCGATACTGGATTAGCAACTGGAGAGTAGAATCGAATTTTCTAGCAAATTGGAAATTGTATGGGACGCTGGATGGCGAGGATTGTTCTCGAAGTATGTCATTCGTGTATAAATACCAGCATCCCAAAGGTATGCAAATAAGTTCCAAAGTTGAATTTGAAGTGTTAATTAGAAGAAGTGATTAAGTGGTTTAAGTAAAAGATAAGAAAAGTATAAGTGGTTGAGAAATTGTAACTGTACTGAATAAAGGGATTTGTATTCAAAAGAATAAGTTCTATCATTTGTACCCACACAAACATATTACATTGGTGTCAGAAGTGGGATAGGACTTATTGTGTGTGTAAAAAAAAAAAAAAAAAAAAAAAGTGTGTTTTCTGACTATTTGAAAAGGCTAGAATGGGTCGAAAACTATTGCAGTTGACCCTCGTCCAACTCAAATCCGAGTTGAACAAGAGAAGCCTCAGCGCCAGTGGAGGAAAAAGTGACCTGGTGCTCCGACTTCAGGAGGCTTTGAACAACGAGGGACATGATCCTGATGCATATTCCTTTGATGTTGACGAGGATGAACAGACAAGTACCGGCAATGACATGGCTGCGATGATGCAACTCCTCTTGTTAAAAATGGACGAACAAAAGAAAAATATGGAAGAACAGAAGAACATTCTCCAGAACAGTCTGGAACAAAAATTGGACGAGCAGAAGAGCAGCATTGAACAAAAATTCAACGAACAAACCAACAATCTGCACGGTCTTCAACAGAAAATGGATGAACAAAAGAATAATCTGGAAGAACAAAAGAACATTCTCCAGCAAAAATTCGAAGAAATCGATGACAAATTTGAAAGAATAGAGAAGAACGTTGATGACAAATTTGATAGAATAGAGAAGAATGTTGGCGAAAAATTCGAGGAAATGGACAGCAAAGTTCAGCAACTGGCAAAAGAGCTCGACACAGTGCGAAAACAGAAACTGCGAGAATGTTCTTTAAGCGGTCCAAGGAGAAAAGATTTGAAGCCTCCCTCATTCGATGGCCAGACCTCATGGTCTACTTATAAGAAGCAGTTTGAAATGGCTGCCTGTGCAAACGACTGGGACAATGAGGAAAAGTGCTTTGCCCTAACAATGGCCTTGCACGGTCCTGCAGCAGAATTGTTGCAAACAGTAGATATCGAAAAGCACAAAGATTATGTGACTTTAGTACAGGCTATCGAGAAACGGTTTGGGGATAGCCACATGCAGGAGGTCTACAAGGTCCAATTACAAAGCCGAACGCAGCAACGAGGAGAAACACTTCAGCAGCTCCAAGCAGACGTGAGTAGACTGGCACATCTGTCATACCCCACCGCAGGCCAGGAAATTATCGACGAAATGGCAAAAGATGCATTTATCAGGGGAATTGCAGATTCGAAGCTACAGTCAGCAGTAAGGATGGCCGGGAAAAGAACCCTTGCTGAAGCACTTGCCTTCGCTCTGGCGATGGAAGCAGCCAATCAGGCTTCCAGGGGAACACATTTCGTCAGGGAAGTAGCATCTGTCGAATGCTCCTGCACAAGAATTAGTGCCGAGGAACGAGATAGACGAATAATGCGCTGCTGGAATTGCAATAAAATAGGACACCTTCAAAGGCAGTGTAAAGAACCGGTGCGACGAAAAGACTGCCCTCACTGTGGTGACAAGCAAATAGAGGAAGAAAACCGCAGAAACAGCTATCAAGAAGCCGGTCAATCTTCCCGAAATCATCAGTCGGGAAATGCTTAAGCACCAACTTCGCGGGGCAGAAGTTGGTAGCAGGAGTCGACGGCCCCAGGACCATCACCCAAGTCTCGCTGGCAAAACGATGCAGCGAAAGCCTTCTAGTAGAAGTAGTCAGTGGAAAAGAAAAATGGATGGCAACAATAGACACCGGTGCCACGGCCTCAATCATCAGGAGGAATCTTGTGCAGAAGTCTTGGCTGCATAACACTAGCAGTTGCAGCTTGCGAACAGCTACAGGAGCAACGATTAAGGTATATGGTGAAGTCCGCATAAAAATCCAACTGGCCGGAATAACATTCACTCACGCGTTTCTGGTAGCTGACATATGTGACGAGTGCATCATTGGTACAGACTTCATGAGAGAACATGGACTTGTAGTCGACTTGGGGGCACAAACCCTGAAATACGGAAACATGGAGATACCAATGATATACGGAAACGCCAATACCACAGTCTCAAATGTCGTTATCTGCAGCAATCAGAGTCTAGAGCCTTCGTCAGAAGCAATTTTGTGGGCAGAAGTGGAAGGTGGTCCTGGTAGCCACCGATTCTATTTGATGGAGCCAGAAAAGAAAAGAGACTTCATGGTGGGAAAGACCTTAGTGGAGCCAAAGAACAACATGGTCCCTGTAAGGATTCTAAATCCAAAGACATTCAGTGTAAAGGTGAAAAAGGGGGAGATAGTGGGAAAATGTGTACCTGTTGAGGCTATATCGACTACAACGGAAAAAAAGGGTGCAAAACCGGTCACAACAGTTCAGAGCATAAAAATCAAGAACAAAATTCTCAGCCTCTGTAATCTGGACGAAGATCAGCGAATCCTGGCAGAAAAACTAATCGGTGAGTACGCTGATATATTTGCTACACAAGACGGAGAATATGGCCGTACGCATATTGTTCAACACCACATTGACACCGGAGACGCTCGACCAATCCGTCAACCTGCAAGGCGTCTTCCATTGGCAAAGCAAACAGAAGTTGCCGAAATGATGTCGAAGATGAAAGCTGAGGGAGTGATTGAAGAATCGCAAAGCCCGTGGGCATCTCCAGTGGTCCTCGTGAAGAAGAAAGACGGCAGCACGAGATTTTGTGTAGACTACCGACGTCTCAATGATGTCACTAAAAAGGACAGCTACCCACTTCCGAGAATCGATGACACTTTGGATATGCTTTCTGGAGCGAAATGGTTTTCAACACTTGACTTGAAGAGCGGTTACTGGCAGGTAGAGATAAATCGTGCGGATCGTGAGAAAACTGCCTTCACTACAGGAAGCGGTCTTTGGCAGTTTGCAGTGATGCCGTTTGGACTGTGCAACGCTCCGGCCACCTTCGAGCGACTAATGGAACGAACATTGCAAGGACTCACCTGGAAAACCTGCCTAGTATATTTGGACGACGTTATCGTCATAGGTAAGACGTACGAGGAGCACCGCGAAAATCTAAAAGAAGTGTTTGAGAGGCTACGAAGTGCTCATTTAAAGCTCAACCCAGAAAAGTGTGCCTTGTTTCGTCCGGAAGTAAAATATCTGGGTCACATTATATCAGCGGAAGGAGTAAGAACGGATCCTGACAAAATCGAAGCCGTGAAAAGTTGGCCTTCTCCAAAAGATAAACACCAACTGAGAAGCTTCTTGGGCCTCGCCACGTATTACAGAAGGTTCGTAAAGGATTTTGCTGGCATTGCAAAGAGCCTGCATCAACTTACGGAAAAAGGCCGACAGTTCAGGTGGTCTGGAGAATGCGAAAAAGCATTTCAAGAACTGAAGCGACAGCTGTGCAATGCCCCCATCTTGGGTTACCCGACGCCCGGAAAAATGTTCATCGTGGACGCAGACGCTAGCAATGTTGGGGTCGGAGCTGTGATCTCCCAAGTTCATGACGGTCAAGAGAAAGTGGTCGCATATTACAGCAAAGTACTCTCCAGACCTGAACGGAACTACTGTGTAACCCGGCGCGAGCTTCTGGCTTTAATTCTGGCTACGAAGCATTTCCATAAGTACCTCTACGGACAAAAGTTCATTCTCCGGACAGACCACGCAGCTCTGAAATGGCTACTCCAATTTAAGAACCCTGAAGGCCAAGTTGCAAGATGGATCGAGCAGTTGCAGGGTTACGACTTTGAAGTGCAACACCGCAAGGGAACACTCCACTCAAATGCTGATGCTCTCTCTCGTCGACCATGCGGAGTAAAATGCGAACACTGCAATCGTAAAGAAGCAAAAGAACAGGCAGCTATCCAAATGATCAGGACTGAGCCAATAGAGGGTTGGAGTATAGACGAAATCCGTTCCTCCCAACAGGCAGACAATGACATCGAACCAATATTGGCCTGGAAAGAGCACGAGGAAAGACCAAGCTGGCAGCAGATATCAGATCGGAGCCAAACTCTGAAGGCATACTGGGCACAGTGGGACTCGCTTTTTGTGCAAGATGGATTGCTGAAGAGAAAATGGGAAACTGCAGATGGGACAACATCTCGTATGCAGCTAATTGTGCCACGGTCCAGAGTCAACCAAGTGCTCCATGAAATACATGACGGAATCTCAGGAGGCCATTTGGGAATAAATAAGACGTTGGAAAAGGTAAGGGAACGTTTCTATTGGCTAAGCGCTAAACAAGATGTCGAGAATTGGTGCAAAAAGTGCATAAGATGTGCGGCTACCAAGGGCCCAAAAGTAAAGCCACATGGACAAATGCAACAATACAATGTCGGAGCACCTTTCGAACGAATAGCCATCGACATCGCTGGGCCGTTTCCCGAAACCTTTAATGGAAACCGATATACTCTCGTAGTCATGGATTACTTCAGTAAGTGGCCGGAAGTGTTTGCCATCCCAAATCAAGAGGCTAAGACCGTAGCCGAACAGATAGTCAACAACTGGGTGAGCAGATTTGGGGTCCCAATGGAGCTGCACTCTGATCAAGGGCGAAACTTTGAATCAAAAGTCTTCCAGGAAATATGCCAATATTTGGGAATAAGAAAGACAAGGACAACGCCACTACACCCTCAATCTGATGGAATGGTCGAGCGATTCAATCGGACCTTGAATGAGCATCTATCTAAGGTTGTCAGCAACTGCCAGCGGGATTGGGATCGACACATACCCCTCTTCTTAATGGCCTACCGAAACGCGGTCCATAGCTCAACAGGGCACACACCATCCGAGATCTTATTTGGTCAAACAATTCGGTTGCCAAGTGAAGCAAAATTCGGATCCCCACCGACGGAGCCCAAAGAGGTGAACGAGTACGTGAATGACTTACGCAGCAGGATTCGTAAATTGCATGAAGACACCAGAGAAAAGATGAAGCTAGCAAGCAGCCGCATGAAAACTAGGTACGATATCAAGGCGAAATCTTCCGGTTTCAACGAAGGAGATCTGGTTTGGCTGTATAATCCTCAGCGTAAGAAAGGCAAATCACCAAAATTGCAACAGGACTGGGAAGGTCCATACAAGGTGATAACCCGCATTAATGACGTTGTCTACCGGATCCAGCGTGGGAATCGAGGAAAATTGAAAGTGGTCCATTTGGATAGAATGTGTCATTTCAACGGGATGCTGAATGACGAAGTTGTTCGGGACGAACAACTGTAGGGAGGGAGCAATGTGATAACCAGTCAAATGTGAGCAGCGACATCTAGCAGAAAATGTCGAAACTCGAAGGTTTCGATACTGGATTAGCAACTGGAGAGTAGAATCGAATTTTCTAGCAAATTGGAAATTGTATGGGACGCTGGATGGCGAGGATTGTTCTCGAAGTATGTCATTCGAGTATAAATACCAGCATCCCAAAGGTATGCAAATAAGTTCCAAAGTTGAATTTGAAGTGTTAATTAGAAGAAGTGATTAAGTGGTTTAAGTAAAAGATAAGAAAAGTATAAGTGGTTGAGAAATTGTAACTGTACTGAATAAAGGGATTTGTATTCAAAAGAATAAGTTCTATCATTTGTACCCACACAAACATATTACAATATCGACATAAGAAACCTCATATCAAGGAGGTAATTAAGAGTCAGCAAATTGTATTAGAATACTGTCAGAAGATAATGTAGCCGATGTTTTAACAAAGAATTTAGTGAGACTTAAACACGATAAATGTTATAAGCTTTTAAATTTAAATTAACGATTTTTGAACTTAAATTTGAAATAACGATTTTATTGAATAATGTTTTTGAAATTGAAATGAGAACTTGCTGTTATTGTTCTGGTTTTCAAAATTTAAGTGACAGCCACGTTGAGGGGGCGTGTTGAAAACCCAACGTGTATGGCACAATCTAGTTCATATGATATTGTAGGTTGGTATCACTTATTGTACGTTACAACAGAATTCAAATGTGACATCTCTTTTTAAATTTCATTCGCCAATAAACATTTACGAGTACTTCAACATGTACGTTACGCACGTTCATTTTAATTAAGTAAAATAATATTAGAATCGACTCCATAATATTGCTGCGCCATAAAGACAGCAGAACAGACAGAAAATGAAGAAGAATTGCGACTGTAAGCTAGTTAGTAAATCAAGACCGAAATCAGTCGATTCAAAAGCCAGGTGTCTACCGAACGTATCGACGTAAGTGGTGAAGCCAAATAACTATCGAGCACATCGACGTTTTGCTGAATGGGCTCTATTGAAGATGGAAGATCCAATTTTCACCAAAAAACCATTCTCAGTAACGAAGCACATTTTTGGTTAAATGTTTTTTTTACAAACAGAATGGGAAAAAATTAGGGCAGATCTCACAAAATTTTTTTATTGAATCCATGCCGAGACGATTTCACGCCATAATTAATACAAAAGGTACTCCACAAAGTATTGAACATTATAAAATACAAAATTTAAGCTCTGTACAGAGAATTTTGCAAATGGTTTTTTAAGTTGGTTTCGAACAGTACCCCACGGCATTATGCATAGGTGAAGGGACAGTCAATTCGTATGCAATATATGGGATCTGTAAAATAAATGTTGTTATTGTTGCCACGGCAATTTATCTTATTTTTTTAATAACAAATAAAATAACCTAACTTGTAACTTCATTTTCATTTATTCAAAATTTATAAGAATCTAATTATCTTACAAAGATTAATACTTATACTAAAGTTTTTGACGTTTAACATCAACAAAATTTTCATCCATATCTGCTCGTTTCGTAGCTTTCTTTGCCATGTTTAAAAATTGATCTAATCCGAATGGATCATCTTCTTTTTCAAACTGCACCGGCCCACTTCTTAATGTATGGCCGCTATGTTCCACTCCTGAAAAATCTTTCGCAGGAATAAATTTGTGTGTGTTCGGAGCGAAGTTATGTTCTATATCATACACTTCATTGGCGGAATTTTTTTTAGGTCGGTGTAAATGCGTCGATATCGAGATAGAACTCCGCCATGGCTTGTCGTATATATTATAAGCTTCATCATTGCTATATCCAGAGTCCATGCCTTTAGTTGTATTAAATAGCCTTTGGTCATACTGTAATTCGTTATTTGCACCAGTTTTAGCAGACCTTCCAAGAGCGATTTGTTCAGTTATGTCACGTTCTCTTTCACGTTGAAGTTTAATGCGTTTGTCGGGAGCAGCTCGTGAAAGGTTCTTATCTCGGATTCGCTCCTTATGTCTCTCCGCTCGAAGTTCATCACGCTCAATAATTTCATTATTTATAATATCATCAGAGATACGCAAGATAGCTCTTTCATCTCTTGCTCTTTGGGCCATTATTCTAAGCATATCCTCTTTTTTTTCTTTTTCCTTTTGAGCAATTTTCTTTTCTAATTGTGCACGAGCTTCTACTGCTTCACGTGCTTTTCTATCTGCTATATAAAGTGCTTCTGCCATTTTAGCAAACTTTTCATTAATGTGAAGCTGTTGTAATCCCCGCCCATCTGCAGACAGTCGTTTGTCAAGTGGAATGGTATATCCTTTTGCATTTTTCCAATTTGAAATACAAGGCGGAACTTTCCATTCTTTTTGCTCTTTTATGCTGACTTTACGAGATGGAGAGTGCAGGACAGGAGCTGGGGGTGAAGGTGGACCCCGAGGAATTTTCTTGTTTATTTTAAACTTTGGTGGATCCATCGGGTCGGTTTGTGCATCTACCATTTTAATAACACGTTGTTTCGCCCCAGAGTTAAATTCATCCCCTTGTTGCAAAGGTGTATATCTCAGATATTGGGAAACATTTGGCTCTAATTGTCTCCTATAAGGCATTGCAGCATTGATTTTTTGACTCGTCAATTTTTCCAAAGCTGAACGTGTATGATCAGTTGTTTTTTCCAATGCCTCTGTATCAGGTTTCTTTAGGTCAGTGCAATTAATTGCGATTTCTAACGGCAATAATTGGGATATATTAGAGTAAACGATTTTGTTGTTTGCGTGGCCACTTCTTGCAATAGCATCATAATTAACTTTTCCTCTTTTGTCCAGCTCAACACCAAGAGATTTCTCGAGACAAATTTGAGGCAATAAACCCATTTCTAAAAAAAAAAAAAATTAGCATTTGACCTTGTATTAAAAATATGCGTACCCAAGGGATGTTGTGCCACGTGAATTTCAGGATACGAGCCCCCATCGCCAAAATCCGAATCACTTCTCGGAATCCAGTTACTTCTTTTACCGTAGCAAGGAGAAAAAGGCGTGAATTCATGCAGTATTAATCCTGTACAAGATTTATCAGCCATTTCGCACAAACAGTAAGTACCAATTGCAGACTGAACAAATATAATCAAGAAAAAACTATGGAAAAAGAAACATGGGATTGATAACACATAATACCAAAAAGCACACAAACCTAACAAAGCAACCAATTCCTTTCCAGATAAAATTGTTCCCCAAGTACGCTAAATAAACGTTATTGAGACTCGAAATGAATATACTGGTGGATATTTTTTGTACTCAAAATCCTATTTTATTTTTGACTGTTGGCTGGAACAAATTCGTATGGGAAGTTAAAATTCGGTACGAAATAAGATTAATCAATTTGTTAAAAAAATGTTGCTTTCAAATACGTTTTGGGTTAAAGTGTCGAGAAAAGATAAGTCAGTTTTGAAATAAGTGTTTGTGAAGTGTTTCGAAGGCTTCGTTTAGATCGTACTTTAAAAAGTGTAAACAGAGCACTTGTGAAACACGAAGAAATTGTTTTTGCAGTAATTTTTTTATTCAATATTAAGTCCATAGTGAATAATATTAGCGGTGTATTTAATATATTAGTAAACAAATCAATAAAGATATAGTTAAATGCAACTTAAAATTTTCGTAGATGGAATCATATTAATATTATAACAATATTATTTGAAGGGGAATATTCAAGTTTGCGAAAGTGATGAGATGATTGAAATTGGCTTGGTTCTTAAGTTGTAATTGAAACAGGATCTAGTACAAGAGAGTAACTGCAACCGGCGCTCAGAATTGTTTCACTTCCATCAAGCGAAATAGTAATTTTGGAATATTCTGCTAGGAATGTATTCCATATACCTACTTATACATATATATGTAGATGATACCACATACGCGTATTTTCAGTCGCGTTTCACTAACTCTATTGATTTGTTAAACCATATTGTGATACAACTTAAATGTGAACAGCGTTATTTACATTTCAATGTGGACGCTGGATAGCACAGACTGTTCTCGAAATATATGTCGAAAAATATGTAATTCGAGTATAAATATCAGCATATCCAAGGTACGCAAGTTAGGTCATCTGTTGAATTTGAAGTGTGAATTAAGAGAAGTGATTAAGGATGATTGAAAGTATAAGCTGTATAAATTGGATTGTATTGAGGTAGACGATTAAATTGTTAATTGTTACTTTATTGAATAAAGCGATTTGTATTGAAAAGAATAAGTTTATCATTTGTAGCCGCAAAAACATTTTACATTGGTGTTAGAAGTGGGATAAGACTTATTGTGTGTGTAAGAAAAAAGTGTTTTGTGATTGTTTGAAAAAGCTATAATGGGTCAAAAACTATTGCAGTTGACTCTCGTGCAACTCAAATCCCAGTTGAACAAAATAAATCTCAGCGCCAGCGAAATCCCCAAGGTATGCAGGTTTGTTCATCAGTTGAATTTGAAGTGTGAATTAAGAGAAGTGATTAAGTATTTTAAGTAAGAGATAAGAAAAGTATAAGCGGTTCAGAAATTGGATTGTATAGAGATAAACGATTAAATTGTTAATTGTTACTGTAATAAATAAAGCGATTTGTATTGAAAATAATAAATTCTATCATTTGTACCCAAATACACATTCTACAATACTGTGATAACCACTTAAATGTGAGCAGTGACATCTAGCAGAAAATGTTGATACTCGAAGACCAGAAGATTTCGATACTGGAATAACAAAGTCTTGACTGGAGAGTGGAATCGAATTTTCTAGCAAATTGGAAATTGTATGGGACGCTGGATGGCGAGGATTGTTCCCGAAGTATGTCATTTTAGTATAAATACCAGCATCCCCAAGGTATGCAAATCAGTTCTAAAGTGTAATTTGAAGTGTTAATTAGGAGAAGTGATTAAGTGGTTTAAGTAAAAGATAAGAAAAGTATAAGTGGTTGAGAAATTGAATTGTACTGAGAGAAAGAATTAAATAGTGAATTGTAACTGTACTGAATAAAGGGATTTGTATTGAAAAGAATAAGTTCTATTATTTGTGCCCACACAAACATTCTACAATACGTACAATTTATGCATGTTCGCCATTTAAGGTTCATTGGCATGCACTAATGAATTATTGTAATAATAGTGCTGTGTCGGTATAAGGCTTTTATTAGTATGGTCGGTATATAAGGCAGGTAAGTTGTATGAGTGAAGAATGCTGAGTTGGCATAAGATGTTTGTTGACCGACAGTGAGTAGCGTTCGCATGAAAGTTGTTAAAGCACTAGGTGTTTATTGATATTTTGCGTAAGCGTTCTCCCGTGCGTTTAATGACTATTCCACCATCTAGGTATTGTTGACGACGAATTCTGAATTCTTTGGTGGTTTCGTGGAGTCGGCAGCGGAATGTTTGAGATCACTTCAGAATTTTTTTTAGTACTCGTACATTTCCAGACAAAGCGTACTCTGTACTTGAAAATAGTTCAGGAAGCTGAACTTAGCTTATGAGGTAGTTCAGGAACATCTTGTTGTGTGATTGTCATTTGACTCGGTTACATTTTCAAGTTGGTTGTCATATTGTCATATTGGAATCTTGTAATAATGTTTTTAAATGCGTTGGTTTTGAAATTGCTGATATGGCTTCAAGATTTTTGTATGAAGATTGCAAATTGATGGAGAATGTTTGGTGACTATAAATCGTAACAAAGTTTTTCCTTAATATGCATCTTGGTTGCAATGTTAGCATTCTGGAAGCCTTTAATCCCATTGTAAATTTTTTCTTCCGCATATCGTAGTGAGACGTGTGGACGTTTTTGTGGAATATTTTTCGCTCGCGCTGCGTTCAAGCATTTTAAGGTACTCAAATCTCTTGAGCGCGCAAATTGTAAGAACAAAACATTTATTTGGATGTTTCGTTTGAATCCACGTTGAATTGGTTCTTGATTTGTCTTGTTCGTGTTATGTATTTACTTATCTTTTTTACCTTGCTAATAACGTAACCATCACGCCATTTAATTGTGAGTTAACATTAATAAATACCCATATACTTGATTAACATGTATATTGTCCGATTGTTTTATAGTAGGCCTTAAGCACAAAAAAAACAGCAGTCGTCTCTGGAGCACGACAATCTAAGTTTTTAACAGTACTTTTCCGTGAAGGCGTCCGAGAAAACTGTATTATCAGTTTAGGCACTGGCCTCAATAAATGCTGCCTACAAGCCTGACATAACGGAAAACAGCAAAAGTTCACCATCAACACAATCGTCATCAGATAATTGGCCTTCACATAATTCATCGTGCTGTGCAAATCGTCAGAAGTCTGAGAGTCACGGCAGCCAATTTAAGAGATGTGGGAGAACTGCGCATCTAAATTGTCCAGCAGTGAATTAGGAATGTTTTACCTTCAATAAAAAGGGTCACATATCTACCATGTGTAAAGCAAAAGCGATTCCGAGCATAAAAGTAGTGAACGGCGTTAACACTGGCAGTCAGTCTCAACAATGTGTCATCTCGATCAACAGCATCGATATCTTAACGGAAATTGATACCGGAGCTGCAACGTGTATTATGGTCGGAAGTTTAATTTGCCAGTCTTAGTCGTCGAAGGTGATAAGCCGAGTTTATGTTTAATGGGTCCCGATTGGATAGACCAAATTTTCCCTGATTGGACAAATAATTTTAAAAATATTTGCACAGTAAATTAAGTGAATATTTCCGCGGAAATAAAATATGGATTCCCAAATGTCATGAATTTGAATTTAAAGCCGCCTATAATCAGTTTGTAGCAGATACAGCCTTAAAAGAAGATACAGTGCCTATTTTTCATTCAGTGTTGAAACTTCAAGATAAAGTTGTAGCAGAACTAGATCGTTTAATTTGTGAAGGAATTTTAGTCAAAGTCTCGGTCGCTAGGAAAATCCCATTGTCATTTTGCCAAAAAAGGATGGCGTAATCCGAATTTAAGTCACATTAAATAAGTGTCTATACAATATGTACCATCCGTTTCCAAAAATCCAGGAAATGTTTGCCGAGCTTGCTGTTCAGACTTCTGTGTGATTGATTTGACAGGAGCATACTTGCAAGCGAAAGCTAATGAGTCGTCTATAGGTTTGCTGGTTATCAATTTTAGGTCTATTTGCTTACACTCTATGTACTTGTTTTTGGTATGAGAAGTGCGGCAGGTATTTTCCAGTCAATCATGAACAGAATTTTGTTGGTTTTAAAGAGAGTTAAGTGTTACATTGATTTTTGTGTAAAGACATTTTGGCCATCAAATAAAGTCCGCGTAAGCATAATTCCGCGGTTACAGATGCCAGACTACAACGTTGGGCAACGTCCCAATATCAATACAAAAGTGCCAAGTTGATTTCCTTTTACGCCATCCCTTGAACGTGGAGTTAGAAGTAGAACACATTCACATCAACTACAATATTACTTGGTTTTGACTTGGTACAAAAAGAACCAATTCGAGATGCTAGTTTGCATTCTGTTTCTAAAGTTTTTCGTTGTAGTTTGCCCAAAGTGATAAAAGATGATCTCCGTCCGTTTTTTAAAAAAAGATCAACTTTGTTTAGAGGACCAGTGTGCTTTCTATAATCATCGTTTAGTCAATCCTCAAACATTGCTTAATTCCGTTCTCGATGTCTTACACAATCGTCATGTGGGCATCTTTCTTTTGAAGATGCTAAGCATGTCTACGTCTGGTGGCCTTATGTCGATAAAGACATTGAAATGTTTGTCGGATCCTGTAATGTGTGTAAGATGGAGGAAAATGTTGCTAAAAAAAGAGTCTTATTTTGTGGCCTAAGGTATTCCAGCCATTTGATAGAATTCATCTTGATTTCGTTCACATTTTTGATAAAACGTGTCAGACAATAGTTGGTGCTTTTACCAAGTTTTTCATAGACAAAATCATGAATTCAACCACATTGTCCTCTTTATTTTTGGTTATCCAAAATAGTCACGGATAACGGTTCACCATTTAGTGCATCTCTTTTTAGGCGATACTGTGAGAAAAAAAAATCCGATTATAAGCCGACTTCACTATATCACAGCCAAAGTAATGGTTCTCGTGAATATTTTTAATTTTACTATTAAAACCTTTGTGTTCCATTTTTTCTGAGATTGATCAGTTCATACGTAGGTCTTGTGTCTTTATTGAAAAGATCAATTTCATTTCATTCGCTCCCTTGCTGTATCCAGATTGTGAGTTGAAGCATAGTTATTGTTTCCCTTAAACTGACTTATGCTCCCAATGTGGATGACTGTATTGGAAACCATTGGCCGCGATGTACTGTTGTGGCTAGTATTAGTGTGCGAAGAGTGGTAGATAGCATAGAGTGTTCTTTATGAAATTCGTATGGGCATCATACTGAACAGTTTGTAGTGTTTTTGATCTATTAATGGGGGTGTGATCCAAAATACTGCTTGATTATAGGTTACTCCCCCCTTCATTGTCATCAACTAATACAGCTGTAAGAGGTCTTTCTCATCTGTGGGTATATCTAGGAACACTGGCAGGAGGGCCCTTAGGGTTTTAAATTCCTTCTTTAGTTGGTCAGTATCCGTATGTGCGTTGACGATTGCTGATTAATATTAAAAGAATGCTGATAAACATTCTGCTTGGGAAAGCGATGTAAAGATCTGAAATAACTTGTCTTTGTGCCTATCATCACCATTATCACGTATCCTTGCTATTATTTCGCTTAGTTGAGATAATCAAACCTATTTTGGATAATACCTTGGTATGGTTTTACCAAGTTGATTGTTGAGTCGACAACAGAGGTTTGATTTTTCAATAGTCCTTATAAGTGATTTTCGACTGCGCTTACTTAGATGACTGTATTTGTCATTTATTCAACGTACTTCGAGTCTAGTACTCCAAAAAGAGAGTTAGCGATTCTTCCAACTATACCAACTGCTCCTCTTATAGTCGGTTAGCTTGGCAAGAGGGTGTTCTCCGATTATAGATCAAAGAACAGGCTTTAGTAGAACCCACACTACTTAGTCAGTATAACAAATGTATTAAGGTGTACTGACTTTTCAATCAAAAGACAGAAGTTGAAGTTAACAACGACGAAATCCTTAAAACACCTTTCCACTATTTTGTACCCCACCATGCAATTTTTAAAGATTCCAGCTCCACAATTAAGCTTCAAGTTGTCTCCGTTGCGGCTGTAAACCTTGGATGGTACATAATTAAACCAGGATCTTCACAGTGGACCTAAAGTTCAAAACATTATCATTGATATAATCATGAGGTGGAGAACTTGCAAATATACCTTCACTGCAGACGTGGAAAAAAATTACGTCAATTGGGCCCGCGTGATAAAACCCGACGTGTGAAAATGGTCATTTATTGCGCTGGGCGTGCTCTGTAGCGATCCAAATATTGCAGTTGTGTACAAATTTCTTGACGGATCTCTTGACACGAATACCATATTCAGTATTTAGTGCGCAAGCATGCCATCATCTTCTGGATTCTGCCATGCAAGGTCCTCTGATGTGCATCACGCAATAACAACTGATTGAAAAAATAACTTCGGCAGAGAACGATCTGGTGTTGCTGTTCGTAACCTAGATTTGAATGCTGTAATCTGCCTCCGACCCGCGAGAGGTCATCCTTGTCAACAAAGGGGTTTAAGAATTTGAGTTTCCCGCTTGATTCCTGCAATTTCTGACGAGAACATCTGACCTTGCGCTATCCGTGTTCCCACAAGAGTAGTTGTAAAAAAATTTAATTGTGCAAGTACATCATATTTTCTAGATATGTATGCCTGTCTGCTATTAAATATAAATCTATTGCAAAGTGCAATGACTCTTAAGGGCCTTACTACCTTAGAATGCAAACCAAAGGGTGGTGAAAGATCGACTTCTCTCTGGTCTACCAGTATGCGATGGAGAATATCATCAGAATTGCTCATCCATTTCCTCAAGATGAATCCTGACGAGGAAAGCAAACCTTGTATTTCTTTCCATTTATGGTAGGCTTCTTCCATAGAACCAGAACCACTTATAAGGTCATCCACATACATATCTTGTTGAACCATTTTTGCTCCAAGAGGAAATTTCAGCTCTTGTTCAGCAGTACGTTTTTTCCACGTCTGCAGTGAAGGTATATTTGTAAGTTCTCCACATCATGATTATATCAATGATATTGTTTTCAACTTTGGTTCCACGGTTAAGATGATGGTTTAACGATGTCCCATACAAGGTCTTTGCAGCGGCATCCAAAGCAACTCGTAACTTTGTGGTGCAGCTGGAATCTTTAAAAACTGCATGGTGGGGTACAAAATAGTGGACATGAGTTTTGCGGACTTCGTCGTTATTAACTTCATCTTCTGTCATTTGATTGGGAAGTAAGTATTCCTTAATATTATAAAATAATGATGTGGGTACATATGATAGAACTTATTCCTTTCAAAGAATGGCTTCATTCAATACAATTTCGATTCACAATTTGACCACTTATCTCAAATACTTTTACTTTTCTTTATCTTTCACTTAAACCACATTATCACTACTCATAATTCACAAATTTCTCTCTAGAACTCACTTGCTCATCTTGGGGGATGCTGATATTTATACTCCCCTGACATCTTTTGAGAATAATTTGTACCATCCCGCGTTCCATACAAATTTCCATTTCTTTTTCCATTCACTTCAATCCTATTCTCCATTTACCAATGGTTGAGTCTTCTGCTATTCAAATATGGGAATTGCATGCATTTCAAGTACGAGTATATCACAATACTGTGATATCTGTTCACATTTAAACGGATATCACAATATTGTGATAGCAGAAGATTTTCTTAATTTAATAGCAAAAGACTCAACTATTAGTGAATAAAATCGAATTCTCTACCAAAATGGAAATTTGTATGGAACGCTGGATGGTACAGTATATTCTTTAAAGAGCTGAGGATGGTATAAATATCAGCACCTTGCAAAATATCCAAATCAGTTCATCAGTTGAATTTGTAGTACGAATTAAGAGAAGTGATTAAGTGGTTTAAGTAAAAGATAAGAAAAGTATAAGTGGTTGGGATAAACGATTAAATTGTGAATCGTATTTATTATATTGAATAAAGCGATTGTATTGAAAGAAATAAGTTCTATTATTTATACCCACACAAACATTTTACAATACATTGCTTATATTGACACAGTCAGTACGGCGTTCTGCTCAAACCTCCTCTCTAACTAAAAATACCTACGCAAGGTGCTTCCTTTAGAGGACCGAAGACCAGGTTGCCTTCCCCCCTTAAATGGAAGCGATACCTTGTAACACCCATCGGGCAGTACTTCACAGGACTCGTCTTCTCTTGATAATTCTATAGTTCTATTCCCCAAAATTTCTTTAATTGCTATTCTAGGCTTAGACATTGGAGGAAGATTTAAACCTTTCTTGGAGGATCCATTGGAACTTTGACTATATCCAACCGTGTTGCGTCTTTTGGCCGATAGGCGGTTCTGGAACGATGACTTTCAAGGCTCTCAAGGTGTTATACACTCCCGACGCGGCCTAAACCCTTATGAGTGCCGCGGCTAAGATTAACTGAGTTAGGCTATCATTGGAAATATGGAAGTATGTTCAGGCCTGAGCAACTATGTGTTGATTCATGAATACGATCAGATGGGAGAAGGGATGCCGTGTTTATATTGGGAATGGAGATTTGGTATGATTTTCTAGTAGGCGTAGTTGTGTGTTGATTTGAAGATATATTATATGGTGCTGAGTTATGAACTAAGCGAGAATGTATAGTGTTGGTTATGAGTTGTAGAACAGTGTGGAAAATATTGGGTGTTTGAATGTGGATTTTGTGAGGTTGTGTTGGGCAAATTTTCAGAGTAGTGAAGCAAGGAATGACGTGGCTGCTGGCATAAATAACAACGGGTCCGATTTGGATATAGGTGGGTACTGTGACTATATGACTTGCCTATAATCATATACAGGGTGTCCCAAAAATTAACGTCAAGTCGGCAATGTGTGATAGGTCGGTTATCACAAAATTATAAAAAAAATCTAAGTCAGGTACTTTTAAAATTATTGGCACTAAAAATAAATTGAGAAATCTGACACCCTGTGACGATCTTTCAAGTGCTGTGACCGCAAATCTTTACTTTTCTTCGATTTTTTTTTGTCAGATAACTCTGAGTAAATCTTCTGTAAATAACGGTCCAAAATTGAAACATAACTATATCGATTTTAACTAAAATATTGCTTTTTTGTCCATCCATGTATCTGAAAATCATTAATCATACAAGTTGAACTAACTGTACAGACAAAAAAATGTACTATGCCATTTTGGCAAGTAACTTGAAATGATGGCGTATTTAGTCTGAATTCCAAAATGGTATGATATTTGCTAGACTAGCGCTTAATTAAGACAAAAAAAATATTTTGATAAAGAAACCCGATTCATAGTAGATTCTGTTTAGTAAGTTAAAATGAGTATCAAGTGTGAGCGAGATAGAGGGTGACGTCGTGATTGAGACGGATAGACACGCCATTTCGACTAGTGTGAGTGAAACACATAGAGATACCACCCTTGTCATTTCATTTCAATTTTTTCCCATCACACAGTACACAGAACAGTACGTTCTCTTGGTGTATATTCTCAGGATCGCTTTATACTTATACTGTTGTTTGTTGCGCGACTAAACTCCATATACCGATCTTGTATCTTACAAACAAATGTTCAAAGTGTTTGACTCCAGCGGCAATACAAGCTCTACATCTTACAAATGATCTGGTAATAAGACGGGCATATCTTCTGGAGTTTATGTCTTCAACGGCTTCTGCAATTGTTTGTCGCAGCTCGTTTAAATTTACTATCGGCATAGAATAGATTTTTTCTTTTACTGCTATCCAGTAAAAAAAATCGAGTGGATTTTAATCAGGTGAACGGGCTGGGCACCAAATTGTACCAGACCGGCCTATCCACCTGTTGGGGTATTCCCGATCGAGGAACTCTCGTACTGTGCGAGCATAATGCGCTGGGCAGCCATCTTGTTGATACATAAATATTAAGTGACACGTCTTTGGTAAGTGGCTCTCCAAAAAATCTAAATAAACCTCCGCATTCAAATTCTGCGGCAGCTCGAATGGGCCAATACTTCTACCATTCAAAATTCCCATTCACATTTTTACTTTAAAACGGTACTGTGATCTATCTTCCCGCAAGATTTTCTACGTGCCAAATTGTGGAGGTTCATGTAACCGTCGCTTGTAAAAGTTAATTCATTCGACCATAGAAGTTTTTCGAAGAATCTCGGATCTTCTCTGAACCTCTGCACGATCGTTAGACAAAATTGGACTAGGTAGTTTTTCCTTAGAATTCAGTGTGCTGTACTTTTGGGTACTCCTATGCTTTTTTCAATTGCACGTACTGAAGTACTAGGGTCTTGTGCGACTGCTTGTGAGACTTCGTCCTCGTAGGGCATGACGGGTCTTCCCTCACTAACCATTAGATTTGGAAAGCGACCCTCTGAGAATAACCGGTGCACACTTACAAACACTCGATGATCCGGATGACGCTGAACATTTGGGTATCTCTGATAATAAAGTCTGGCTGCAGCACTAGTATTACACCTGCATTCCCCCTAAATGAGATGCATGTTAGTATATTCCTGAGCAGTGTATCGAAATGGCATGATGGCATTCGAAATACATAATCACGGGATCAACGATCAACACTAGTCCTGAAGAAATCCAGGTTCCACAGAAACGGTCAAATAGCAAATCAAAGTCGCAATGCAATGAAGTCCAATAAAGAAAGCCAAAATTGTAAACACGAAATCAACACGAATACAGAATAATGCGCTGTAAGCGAAGTAGCGTAACGTACGGCAGTATTGCACGATGTGACTATGCGTCACTACTTAACAAGGGTGGCATCTCTATCTGTTTTACTCACACTAGTCGAAATGGCGTGTTTATCCGTCTCAATCACGGCGTCACTGTCTATCTCGCTCACACTTGGTACTCATTTTAACTTATTAAAAAGAATTAACTATGAATCGGGTTTCGTTAACAAAATATTATTATTTGTCCCAATTAAGCATTAGTCTAGCAAGTGTCATAACATTTTGGAATCCAGACTAAATACGCCATCTTTTCAAGTTACTTGCCAAAATGGCATAGTACATTTTTTTGTCAGTACAGTTAGTTCAACTTTGATGATTAATGATTCATGATTCAGATATATGGATGGACAAAAAAGCAATATTTTAGTTAAAACCGATATAGTTATGTTTCAGTTTTGGACCGTTATTTACAGAAGAGTTACTCAGGGTTACGTGATAAAAAAAATCGAAGAAAAGTTAAGATTTGCGGTCACAGCACTTGAAAGATCGTCACAGGGTGTCAGATTTCTCAATTTTTTTTGAGTGCCAATAATTTTAAAAGTACATGACTTAGATTTTTTTTTATAATTTTTGATAACCGACATCACTTGACCTATCACCCGTTTCCGGCTTGATTTTTGGGACACACTGTATATACTCCTGTTTTTTGACAGCAGTTTTTCGCAAACTTACATCCATCGTAAGAAATAGTAGTAGTAGTAGTAGTAGTAGTAGTAGTAGTAGTAGTATTTTTTATTTCATTATATATAATACATGTGTAAAATTTACGTGATTTGAACACAATAATTCATTAAGTATATTAAGAAAAAATATATAATAGAAATAATATAGTGACATTTTATATTTTATATACATAAAGTATTAAAATAGTGCCAAATGCCACTTCAATGGGTTTTATTATTATTAATATGTGGGTGGGGTGACCCGTTTAATTACATTCAAAGAACAAGTTAATTTAATATACAATTATATTTACAAAGAAAAGTGAAGGATGCAAATCAAAATAAAATAACTACATAAAAATAAAGAAAAGTTAAGAGGAAGTTAGAAAAAAAAAAAAACATTATTTACACCAGAATATTAGAGAGAAGGTATTCCACGTTCTGTGAATCATAATTAAAAAGCCAACACCTTATGGACCTTTCAAATATTCCAGAAATTCTTATTATTTTAATATTTAAAGGGAGCTTGTTAAATAGTCGACATGAAGAGATATTATAAAAATTCCGAAATGCAGTTGTACGAAAAACGGGTACAGTCACAACATAGGAAAAGTTTCTCCGTAGATTGTAATCAGATATAAGTCTGTAATTTAAATTTCCTGATCTCTGAAAGAACGTTTTCAACACTTTAAAACAATACAAATGACGAACTGGAAGAATTTTCATATCACAAAACAATGGGAAACTTGGATGACGCCGATTCTTGTTACAGATTTTCCTTACTACACTTTTTTGTAAGACTAGTAAGGGCTTGATTTTATTCAGATACACGCCCCCCCAACAAACGTGAAAGACACCATAATAAATGATTTTTAATAATTGCTTTGAACAAACATTTTTTAGATAAAAAAAGTGTCGCAGGGTATTTCGAAAATATTTCCTTAGGGACTCTGTGTGGCTTGCAAATGACATCCTAGAATCAATTGTGAGCCCAAGATACTTAAACTCGTCTACTTCCTCAATTAAAAAGCAATTATCACTACATTTAAGACTGCTACAAAATGTTGGAAGTATTTGACTAGAATCACAATTACAGCCTGCTAATCCATACTTTTGGCATTCTGGTGCGTGGAAGTAAACGTCCGCATTCATACACATTGGGGAAACTAGGTTAAAAAACATTATTTTTGTCTTTGAGCTAATGTTCAAATTGTGTTCTGCGAACCAAATTCTTAATAGACTAAGATCCCAATTAATGTCAGAGATTAAATCCAAGACACTTTCAGAGCCATATGAGCAGCCAATATCGTCTGCAAACGCCGTAATTCTACTTCTGAAGTTTAGTGAAAACAGTGAGTTTATATAAATTAGAAATAAAATGGGTCCCAAACCGAACCTTGAGGAACTCCCAAACTGAAGAAACGAATCTCGCTTCTCATACCATCAATCTTCACTCTTTGAGATCTGTTTGCTAGGTATGATCTAAGCCACTCTAGTATGAACCCACGAAAACCCGCTTTTTCCATTTTATCCAACAGTATAGTATGGTTGACCATGTCAAAGGCTTTTGTGATATCAACAAATAAACCAGCCGTGAATTTTTTACCATCAAGGTTAGACAAAATATTTGAGCAAAAATTTAGAAGAGCGTCTTCGGTAGATTTACCCTGCTGAAAACCAAATTGCATTGGATTCAAAAACTCAATTTTTTTCAAGTAAGATATTATTCTCTCTTTAATAACTTTTTCGAATAATTTGCTAAAAGTGGGCAGAAGTGAAATTGGCCTATAGTTTTTCATATCGTATGCAGAGCCTTTTTTAAACAGCGGAATTACGTCGGCGTATTTCCTGCAAATATACTACGATTAAAAATGACTGCCAGGACGTCAATCACATAGCATGCTATTTGTTTAACAAGTATATTTGAAATATTATCAAAGCCACAAGAGTTCGATTTTTTTAGGGATCCATTGCTTTTAGGAGCTCTAAAGCAGTGATAGGTTCGAAGGCAAAGCTCGTATATTGCGACAGGTCACCACCCCCACTTATTGAATTGTAACAACGAGTACAATTTCTCAGAACTGTTTGTGTTGGTATGCTGTTTGTTATTGAGGTGAAATACTCATTGAAAGCATTAGCAATGTCAAGTTTGTCAAACAGTTCGCAATTGCTCACACAAATTGAATGGGGTTTTGTTGTAGAATGAGACTTGTTCAGAATATCATTCACTACTTGCCATTCTGATTTAAGGTTACCCTTAGCAGAAATGAATTTAGTTCTATAATAATTATCGCGGCAAAAAGCAATCTCTTTTTTTAAATCCAAACATAGCTTTTTAAACTTATTTTTCAGCCTAAGGTTCATGGGATTCTTGGAGCATTTTATTCTAAGCTTGTGTTTCACGTTAACTTTTTCAATGAGTTGACTAGATATCCAGGGTTTTAGTCTTTTTTTAGATTTTTTCAATGGTTCCGTAGAGGAGCAATTTGATATAAATTTATTAAGGCGAGTTATGAACACATCATAAGAAGCAGAAGCATCATTTTCCATGTAAACATCGTCCCAGGACTCATAAAGTAGAAGATTTGTCAGCTTTATAAAATCAATTCTTGTTTTTTGCTTTTGGCTATTAACTTCGGTATGACTCTTCTTTTTGCTTTGAAAAGTATTCACGTGGGTTGCAAGAGATGCAAAGTTTTCTCTCAAACTTCTAATATTCTGGTGTACGACAAACAGTTTGTTTATGGAGTATGAACTATTTTTAAAAACATTATCACAATTTGAAAAACTTAGATCGAGGATAGAAAAGTCATTTGTGTCATTAAATTCAGAGTTCATTATTCAAACAAGTTCAAGATCAGTAAAAGATTTAATCGAGATGACTTTTCCACCTTCCTCCTTCCTCATAAGTATTTGGTTGTTCTTAAACCACACAAATTTATATTGTTTCCGCTTTCTTACTTCTTTCGCTTGCATGAAGAGGGCCCTTGTGTATGACGTAAGAGCATCGTTGATGTAAATCCCGCTTTGCATTTTGTTGTTGCTGTTGCTGCTGTGGGCGCTCTCGTTAATAGTGGCGTTTGAAATTAGGTTTCCCTTCTTCTTCTTCACACTCATGATCCGCTGCTTCAACGACAAGTCAGTGAACTTAACACAGATGATTGATTTGTTTGGAGGTCCGTTGTTTTTGTTTCGCACATTCTTTACATAGCATCTCTCTATGTCAGTATCGGGAACATCAATTGACAAAGCATTCTGGAGTATTGTCTGGGCTTTGTTCATAGCATTGTTGTAGGTTACATTTGAAACACCAACAATTTCGATGCAGTTGGAGAGCAGATGTTGCTGTTGCCAATTTAGTTTACTCTCCAGTGAATTTACCTTCGCTTTCAGCTCTGCATTTTCGGTTCGTAGCTCGTTGAGTGAAGCCAGGAAGCGGTTGTTTGTTTCTTCCAGCTTGGTTAGCTTAAGGTAAATCATTTGGAGAGTAAATTCTGATTCAGCTTCAGTGTGTGCAGGTGTATCTAGATGTGCTTCAGTAGTTTGACCTCTGTTGTTAGTTCCTTGGTTTCGGCTAGCAGTGGAGGACGGTGCATTTTCTTTTCTTTCTCCGCATTGATTGTTGTTGTTGCTGATAATTGTATCAGGCATCCGCATAGATCTAAGCCTGAGCACTTCGCACTTGTCACAACGGAAAGTCTTTCCAGAAGAGCACATAAAATCAGCATCTTGTTCACTTATATTTACACAGGATAGATGAAAGAATGCAAAGCAATCACTACATGATATTTTAGTGGAACAATTCCTTTCAATTTTTACGGTACAAATAGAGCACTTCATAGTGAAGGTATAAAACTTTTACTTATTGTTCTACTGAGATGCGCACCCCACGACACTCACGAGAGCAATAGATTTCATGAACGATGGGATGATGGATTTTTGTGGAAGATCTTACACCGAAACTGCTCCTTTTGTTTTGGCATAATGTGAAAAGAGCTGACTCTTGCTTCTAAGCTCCGATGGTTACTTCCTTTCTTCCCTGTTGGCTCGACAAAAATTTCCAGTGCGCTAAATCTAGCTTCAAAACTAGGAAAATTCCTGGTAAGCAGGCAAAGACTTATTTATTCCTAATTTTCCTTTCCATTACTATTGCGTTATTACAGGAAGTATTTGCAGCATACAATAAATGTGGAATTTATGCTATTTCTCAACCGGGAAGTCAAAATTATGAAGTGAATATCGGTATTCTGTTGATGTGTCTAAAACCGTCTTCAACCCTGTAGCAGATTCTTGGCGAATAGTTGGTTGGTTAAAAAAAAAGCTTCTTCTGTGCATTTACGAGCATACGTGTATGATCATACCATGAAGTTAAAATCATCCATTCCGTCTCATAGTTCCGTTGAGTAATTCTTAAATACTGTATTAACCTATCGGCCTCGTCTGCGACAGTAGATTTCAGAAAATGAAATTTTTGAATCTCAGAAAGCTGTGCGTTATTATGGATAACAGACTCAAAAATGTCGTGGAATGATTTACAATCTTCATAATTTCCATAAAATATAGATAATTTAATAACTGGTAATTTTAAATCGCGATTTTTATTTATTTCCACAGAATTCACCATTGATCCTGAAGGCGTTTCTGTTACTGCTTCGGACGTTGCTGCTAATTTTTCGATGCTATCCATGAGTGCGGTTCGGTAATCCACATATAGATCCTTTATTGTTTCGAACAGCTTCTCTAATTGTTCTCGATTCTCAGCATCCTTTGATGAAACTGCCTACTTGTTATACTCGGAGCTGGCATTAAATTTGTTATCCAAGATGGTTATCCGGGCGCTGCGATAATTCTTTGTACGTTGTGCTTCAGGCCGTTTCTCAAGATTTGTAAATCCTGTTGCAGTTTGTTGCGGTTGGTCTCAACGGATACATGTACGAGTACATTGTACGAGATTGTTTCCTCCTATTCCTCGTCCATGCAACTTCTACAGAGTCTTCTTGCGTGCTTGCCTATGAGGCAGTGCCCAGTGATGACACCTACGAGTATTATGGCGCTAAGAAGTTTCCTATTTAAAAGAATCAGGCACTTAGAGCGATTCAGATCCAGCTTTGGCCAGATCTGTTTGGTCGCTAGACATGTTTGCCCAACAGTCCACCTAAGGTCTGTTCTTTTAGTGGCATCCAGCTTTAATGTTAGTGTGCACGTAACGATTGGTATACCTATACTACCCTTTTCCGGTAGAATAGATAGCGTGGTTCCAATTTTGGCGAGTTCATCTGCTCCGCAGTTCTCTGGAATGTCCCTGTGGCCCGGCACCCAACAAAGGCGAATGTTGAACTGCTCTGCCATCTCCATGACAGATGACCGGCGTTCAAGGGCAGTTTTAAAATATAATGAGATCGTGTTAAGGAATTGATGGCGGGTTGACTATCCGTTTCCACCGACTTTCCTTTACAGTAGGCATGTTGAGCCGTTGACAGAAGTCTTGGATAAATTTTAGCTCGTATACGGATATCAATCAGTTGTTCTAGAGTTTTCAGAAGGAAAGATGATAGACTTATAGGTCTGAGGTCCTTTCGGACCATGAGAACATTTTACGGCTTTGGGAATGAATACTACATTGACTTCTCTCCATGACAGTGGAATGTGGATAAGTTCTACACAGCTCATCATAATATTGTAAAATGTTTGTGTCGGTACAAATATTAGAACTTATTCTTTTCAATACAAATCCCTGTATTCAGTACAGTTACAATTCACTATTTAATTCTTTCTCTCAGTACAATCCAATTTCTCAACCACTTATACTTTTCTTATTTTTTACTTAAACCACTTAATCACTTCTCCTAATTAACACTTCAAATTACACTTTAGAACTCATTTGCATACCTTGGGGATGCTGGTATTTATACTCGAATGACATACTTCGAGAACAATCCTCGCCATCCAGCGTCCCATACAATTTCAAATTTGATAGAAAATTCGATTCCACTCTCCAGTCGAGACTTTGTTATTCCAGTATCGAAATCTTCTGGTCTTTGAATCTAGATGTCGCTGCTCACATTTAAGTGGTTATCACATTGCTCCCTCCCTACAGTTGTTCGTCCCGAACAACTTCGTCATTCAGCATCCCGTTGAAGTGACACATTCTATCCAAATGGACCACTTTCAATTTTCCTCGATCCCCACGCTGGATCCGGTAGACAACGTCATTAATGAGGGTTATCACCTTGTATGGACCTTCCCAGTCCTGTTGCAATTTTGGTGATTTGCCTTTCTTACGCTGAGGATTATACAGCCAAACCAGATCTCCTTCGTTGAAACCGGAAGATTTCGCCTTGATATCGTACCTAGTTTTCATGCGGCTGCTTGCTAGCTTCATCTTTTCTCTGGTGTCTTCATGCAATTTACGAATCCTGCTGCGTAAGTCATTCACGTACTCGTTCACCTCTTTGGGCTCCGTCGGTGGGGATCCGAATTTTGCTTCACTTGGCAACCGAATTGTTTGACCAAATAAGATCTCGGATGGTGTGTGCCCTGTTGAGCTATGGACCGTGTTTCGGTAGGCCATTAAGAAGAGGGGTATGTGTCGATCCCAATCCCGCTGGCAGTTGCTGACAACCTTAGATAGATGCTCATTCAAGGTCCGATTGAATCGCTCTACCATTCCATCAGATTGAGGGTGTAGTGGCGTTGTCCTTGTCTTTCTTATTCCCAAATATTGGCATATTTCCTAGAAGACTTTTGATTCAAAGTTTCGCCCTTGATCAGAGTGCAGCTCCATTGGTACCCCAAATCTGCTCACCCAGTTGTTGACTATCTGTTCGGCTACGGTCTTAGCCTCTTGATTTGGGATGGCAAACACGTCCGGCCACTTACTGAAGTAATCCATGACTACGAGCGTATATCGGTTTCCATTAAAGGTTTCGGGAAACGGCCCAGCGATGTCGATGGCTATTCGTTCGAAAGGTGCTCCGACATTGTATTGTTGCATTTGTCCATGTGGCTTTACTTTTAGACCCTTGGTAGCCGCACACCTTATGCACTTTTTGCACCAATTCTCGACATCTTGTTTAGCGCTTAGCCAATAGAAACCTTCCCTTACCTTTTCCAACGTCTTGTTTATTCCCAAATGGCCTCCTGAGATTCCGTCATGTATTTCATGGAGCACTTGGTTGACTCTGGACCGTGGCACAATTAGCTGCATACGAGATGTTGTCCCATCTGCACTTTCCCATTTTCTCTTCAGCAATCCATCTTGCACAAAAAGCGAGTCCCACTGTGCCCAGTATGCCTTCAGAGTTTGGCTCCGATCTGATATCTGCTGCCAGCTTGGTCTTTCCTCGTGTTCTTTCCAGGCCAATATTGGTTCGATGTCATTGTCTGCCTGTTGGGAGGAACGGATTTCGTCTATACTCCAACCCTCTATTGGCTCAGTCCTGATCATTTGGATAGCTGCCTGTTCTTTTGCTTCTTTACGATTGCAGTGTTCGCATTTTACTCCGCATGGTCGACGAGAGAGAGCATCAGCATTTGAGTGGAGTGTTCCCTTGCGGTGTTGTACTTCAAAGTCGTAACCCTGCAACTGCTCGATCCATCTTGCAACTTGGCCTTCAGGGTTCTTAAATTGGAGTAGCCATTTCAGAGCTGCGTGGTCTGTCCGGAGAATGAACTTTTGTCCGTAGAGGTACTTATGAAAATGCTTCGTAGCCAGAATTAAAGCCAGAAGCTCGCGCCGGGTTACACAGTAGTTCCGTTCAGGTCTGGAGAGTACTTTGCTGTAATATGCGACCACTTTCTTTTGACCGTCATGAACTTGGGAGATCACAGCTCCGACCCCAACATTGCTAGCGTCTACGTCCACGATGAACATTTTTCCGGGCGTGGGGTAACCCAAGATGGGGCTTTGCACAGCTGTCGCTTCAGTTCTTGAAATGCTTTTTCGCATTCTCCAGACCACCTGAACTGTCGGCATTTTTCTGTAAGTTGATGCAGGCTCTTTGCAATGCCAGCAAAATCCTTTACAAACCTTCTTTAATACGTGGCGAGTCCCAAGAAGCTTCTCAGTTGGTGTTTATCTTTTGGAGAAGGCCAACTTTCACGGCTTCGATTTTGTCAGGATCCGTTCTTACTCCTTCCGCTGATATAATGTGACCCAGATATTTTACTTCCGGACGAAACAAGGCGCACTTTTCCGGATTGAGCTTTAAATGAGCACTTCGTAGCCTCTCAAACACTTCTTTTAGATTTTCGCGGTGCTCCTCGTACGTCTTACCTATGACGATAACGTCGTCCAAATATACTAGGCAGGTTTTCCAAGTGAGTCCTTGCAATGTTCGTTCCATTAGTCGCTCGAAGGTGGCCGGAGCGTTGCAAAGTCCAAACGGCATCACTGCAAACTGCCAAAGACCGCTTCCTGTAGTGAAGGCAGTTTTCTCACTATCCGCACGATTTATCTCTACCTGCCAGTAACCGCTCTTCAAGTCAAGTGTTGAAAACCATTTCGCTCCAAAAAGCATATCCAAAGTGTCATCGATTCTCGGAAGTGGGTAGCTGTCCTTTTTAGTGACATCATTGAGACGTCGGTAGTCTACACAAAATCTCGTGCTCCCATCTTTCTTCTTCACGAGGACCACTGGAGATGCCCACGGACTTTGCGATTCTTCAATCACTCCCTCAGCTTTCACCTTCGACATCATTTCGGCAACTTCTGTTTGCTTTGCCAATGGAAGACGCCTTGCAGGTTGACGGATTGGTCGAGCGTCTCCGGTGTCAATGTGGTGTTGAACAATATGCGTACGTCCATATTCTCCGTCTTGTGTAGCAAATATATCAGCGTACTCACCGATTAGTTTTTCTGCCAGGATTCGCTGATCTTCGTCCAGATTACAGAGGCTGAGAATTTTGTTCTTGATTTTTATGCTCTGAACTGTTGTGACTGGTTTTGCAACCTTTTTTTCCGTTGTGGTCGATATAGCCTCAACAGGTACGCATTTTCCCACTATCTCCCCCTTTTTCACTTTTACACTGAATGTCTTTGGATTTAGAATCCTTACAGGGACCATGTTGTTCTTTGGCTCCACTAAGGTCTTTCCCACCATGAAGTCTCTTTTCTTTTCTGGCTCCATCAAATAGAATCGGTGGCTACCAGGACCACCTTCCACTTTTGCCCACAAAATTTCTTCTGACGAAGGCTCTGGACTCTGATTGCTGCAGATGACGACATTTGAGACTGAGGTATTGGCGTTTCCGTATATCATTGGTATCTCCATGTTTCCGTATTTCAGGGTTTGTGCCCCCAAGTCGACTACAAGTCCATGTTCTCTCATGAAGTCTGTACCAGTGATGCACTCGTCACATATGTCAGCTACCAGAAACGCGTGAGTGAATGTTATTCCGGTCAATTGGATTTTTATGCGAACTTCACCATATACCTTAATCGTTGCTCCTGTAGCTGTTCGCAAGCTGCAACTGCTAGTGTTATGCAGCCAAGACTTCTGCACAAGATTCCTCCTGATGATTGAGGCCGTGGCACCGGTGTCTACTGTTGCCATCCATTTTTCTTTTCCACTGACTACTTCTACTAGAAGGCTTTCGTTGCATCCTTTTGCCAGCGAGACTTGGATGATGGTCCTGGGGCCGTCGACTCCTGCTACCAACTTCTGCCCCGCGAAGTTGGTGCTTAAGCATTTCCCGACTGATGGCTTCGGGAAGGTTGACCGGCTTCTTTTCGTCGCACCGGTTCTTTACACTGCCTTTGAAGGTGTCCTATTTTATTGTAATTCCAACAGCGCATTATCCGTCTATCCCGTCGAGTATCTCGTTCCTCGGCACTAATTCTTGTGCAGGAGCATTCGATAGATGTTACTTCCCTGACGAAATGTGTTCCCCTGGAAGCCTGATTGGCTGCTTCTATCGCCAGAGCGAAGGCAAGTGCTTCAGCAAGGGTTCTTTTCCCGGCCTTACTGCTGACTGTATCTTCGAATCTGCAATCCCTCTGATAAATGTATCTTTTGCCATTTCGTCGATAATTTCCTGGCCTGCGGTGGGGTATGACAGATGTGCCAGTCTACTCACGTCTACTCACGTCTGCTTGGAGCTGCTGCAGTGTTTCTCCTCTTTGCTGCGTTCGGCTTTGCAATTGGACCTTGTAGACCTCCTTCATGTGGCTATCCCCAAACCGTTTCTCTATAGCCTGTACTAAAGTCACATAATCTTTATGCTTTTCGATGTCTACTGTTTGCAATAATTCTGCTGCAGGACCGTGCAAGGCCATTGTTAGGGCAAAGCACTTTTCCTCATTGTCCCAGTCGTTTGCACAGGCAGCCATTTCAAACTGCTTCTTATAAGTAGACCATGAGGTCTGACCATCGAATGAGGGAGGTTTCAACTCTTTTCTCCTTGGACCGCTTAAAGAACATTATCGCAGTTTCTGCTTTCGCACTGTGTCGAGCTCTTTTGCCAGTTGCTGAACTTTGCTGTCCATTTCTTCGAATTTTTCGCCAACATTCTTCTCTATTGTATCAAATTTGTCATCAACGTTCCTCTCTATTCTATCAAATTTGTCATCAACGTTCTTCTCTATTCTTTCAAATTTGTCATCGATTTCTTCGAATTTTTGCTGGAGAGTGTTATTTTGTTCTTCCAGTTTTTGTTCTAGACTATTCTTTTGTTCGTCGAATTTTTGTTCAATGCTGCTCTTTTGCTCGTCTAGATTTTTCTTTTGTTCATCCAACTTTTGTTCGAGACTATTCTTTTGTTCATCCAGCTTTTGCTAGAGACCATTCTTTTGTTCTTCCAGATTTTTCTTTTGTTCGTCCATTTTTTGTTCGAGACTGTTCTTCTGTTCGTCCATTTTTTTGTTTTGTTCGTCCATTTTTAATAAGAGGAGTTGCATCATTGCAGCCATGTCATTGCCGGTACTTGTCTGTTCATCCTCGTCAACATCAAAGGAATATGCATCAGGATCATGTCCCTCGTTGTTCAAAGCCTCCTGAAGTCGGAGCACCAGGTCACTTTTTCCTCCACTGGCGCTGAGGCTTCTCTTGTTCAACTCGGATTTGAGTTGGACGAGGGTCAACTGTAATAGTTTTCGACCCATTCTAGCTTTTTCAAATAGTCAGAAAACACTTTTTTTTTTACACACAATAAGTCCTATCCCACTTCTGACACCAATGTACAATGTTTGTGTGGGTACAAATATTATAACTTATTCTTTTCAATACAAATCCCTTTATTCAGTACAGTTACAATTCACTATTTAATTCTTTCTCTCAGTACAATCCAATTTCTCAACCACTTATACTTTTCTTATCTTTTACTTAAACCACTTAATCACTTCTCCTAATTAACACTTCAAATTACACTTTAGAACTCATTTGCATACCTTGGGGATGCTGGTATTTATACTCGAATGACATACTTCGAGAACAATCCTCGCCATCCAGCGTCCCATACAATTTCCAATTTGCTAGAAAATTCGATTCCTCTCTCCAGTCGAGACTTTGTTATTCCAGTATCGAAATCTTCTGGTCTTTGAATCTAGATGTCGCTGCTCACATTTAAGTGGCTATCACAATATTTTCTAGCACAGGTAGAATAATATTTGAGGACCTCTGTATGTATTATACCGTCCGGCCCACCAGACTTGTATGGTTTGAAGCTATGCAGCGCCCAGAGCAGTTTGTCTCTCGTAATCAGATCATGAATTTTGGTCCCGGTTGCAGTAGGCCTGCTTGGGCTGCTACTGGCCGCGAATTAGGACCTACTTGAAGAGTCGGTGTCCAGTAGCAGATTGAGTGATACATCACTTGAGGTTGTACAGGAACCATTGTTTTTTTTCAAAGAGCTAGGCATCATAGGATTTATAGAGAGGATTTTTCTTAGCCGAGATGCCTCAGAGGTTTCTGTGATTTTGTTACGCCTTCTACAATGGTTCCTGGATCAAGATAATGTCTTCTGCGTTTTTTGTAAGACGCAGAATGAGTGCGGCCGAAGCCTTTTTTGAGTGATGGAGATTAATCTGGAGAAACCGTATCATTGCTACAGTCTTCCAGAGTAGCCTCCACCACGGTGCTGTTGAGGTCCTCCGATTCTGAAGATGTGCCCAAAAGCTGATCTTTATCCTTTGATCGTATAGGACCTCTTTTTCCTCCATCATCGGTTTCCATTTGCGACAGGGTTTCAGAAGAGGAAACCGACGGCTTAGTTGTAACCACTTGTTGTCACCACCTGTAGTCGTCGCTATCTATTTCTGGAACGGATATCGACGCTCCAAGATCCAAGGTTGTGTTTTCTGGTGTGTCCGTTAAAGGAGGAGGAGGTTGCTTATCAGCATCCAGCTCATCCTTTTTGTAGGCCCTTAAGTGTATAGACTCGAATCCGTACCGAATCATGCCTTTTGCCTGCGCCAGAGGGTTAAGTGATGCCTTATTGATCACGATCAACGCGCATCTATAAGCGCCCCCTAAGCTCCTCCAGTTTCGCGACTTTAAAGTCATGAGTCGAAAGAGTTGGGTTGCTGAGCCTCATCACTTCCAGAATTTGCAGAACCCTGGGCAACGAGTTCGAGGTCTGCTAGGAATGTCATCCTTAAGCACGACCTCGTGTTTTGCACCTGACCAAATCTCTCCTATACCACCTATGGCCTTAGTGAAGAGATCAAGAAATTTTTGGTTGGCACACGCGATGAGCTTGACATGGCCTTGATGCCAGCCAGCGTCGCTTGTGATGGGGGGTGGTCCAGGGTTTTCCCGCATGATGGCCAAGAAGTTGCTCAAAAGCTTTAGCTTGACCAGCTGCCACCGTTCAGATGTTATGGAACCGTAGGTATCGTTTCTATCGATCACCGCGATCACTATTGCGTCCTTTAGGTCTTCGCCGAAAGACCTCAGAGATATGCTGTTGGATTCCCCAGGGGTTTTGGTACTATGTGTTTTGGGCCTCTTGAAAACCGGCACGGTTTCGACTGCAGTAAAAGCAGTGGGTAATCCGTCTTTTAGGATGTTTTTAGCCCACTTAATCTTGCTCTTTACGTCTGCATTTCTCTCAACCTCTGGAATGGATCCGAAGGTTTTGATGATGCGTGAAGTATTTCGATTCCTCCTTTGGGGGAGGAGTTTTGGTAGCAGCGACAAGTCCGTGGCCTGCCACAAACTTTCTGCTGCTGGGGGTGGAGGAAGTGATAGGGCCATGGCTTGCCACAGTCTTAACTCTTCCTGAAGCTTTCTTTTTAGGCTCGTTGCGCCTGCCTTGACAATGCAGGAGCCTTGCCGGTAGTCGGTGCAGTCACCGTTCTACCGCCCGGTACTAAAGGAGTACTGGCCTCGGGTTTGTTTTGTTTGAGGTATTGTCCATAATAAGTATGTTCCCACGAGTAGCAGAGAAATGGTGTACCAATTGTACAGAGGCTATTTAAGGTATTATAAGGCTATTTAATCCGGAGGTTGTCAGGTATCCGCATACTTCGTTCGCGACTGAACTATTTTTGGAGATGATGGGCCCTCAGCCAGGTTAATCTTCGGCACGGGTCGTATGATCCAGCCCAGAGGAAAAAGGGTTTCAGGATTCGTCTAGAGAATTTCTTCTCTAGATTTATTGACCCCACTCAGCCTCTACAATTCGACAAGTTCGATGCTAGCGGTAGAAGGTTTAAGTGATTTAAGTCGCGTTTAATTTGCAGATGTTTTTTTGTGAGATTTGAGATTTATCAAGGGGACCGTTAAAGGTGAGTGCTTTTGTTTGACTTAGAATACATTTTTAATTGATTCTTCTACTGCATTTTTAAAGTTTATTTGTGTAGTGTTTGATGTGTGTGTCCGTACGTAAGACCTAGATTTGATTTATGCATATGTACATATGGAGGGCTCACTGCTGAACTGAACCAAGTCAGAAAAAGGGAATTCGAAGACATTAAGGGGTTAAGTAAATAAACTACCATTAAATAATAAGATGAATACTTTACTCGTACTGAAGACAATTTGAAATTTTATTATATAAATTTTTTTCTGATTTAAAAATGAAAAACTAGAGTTCAAAAACATTCACAAAAATTTGATCCATTTTTCGGATTTCGAAAAATTTTCATTCAAGATAATAAAAATCGGTATAGGTTTTGAAAAAAAATTAACAACAGTTGTAGAAAAAATAGTAAAAAAATAAAAAATACGAGTATGCTACTAAATAAAACGCGCTTGACTTCGTTATAATTTAAACTTTATTGTAGAGAGTTGGTTCGTTCGAACGCGTATGAAGGTTGTTTGTTGTCTGGGAAATTAGGGTTGGGATGCGTTTTATTTTTGGAGAAATTGGTACTGTTGGGGAAAGTGGTACGGTTGGGGAAATTGGTACTGTTTTTAATATGGTAGAATGAGTCAATTGTTATTTGGCGTGAACATTCCAGCCATTTTGATGGGTCAAGGCGTCTTCTAGTATTGGGGCGATCTTTGCTATAGGACGCCGATAGCTTCCGGGACTAGTATTCAGTTCAACTACTCGTACCTTCCCGTCGCCTCCCTTTATGGCCTTAGTGACTCGAGCAAGTTCCCACTTGTATGGGGTTAAGTTGTTTTCGTAGACCATCACCAGACTTCCTTCTTTGATGTTCGGCTGAGTTGTGAACCATCTCGCTTAACCATCTCTTCCAAAAGTGTTGCTTGATTGCAGATACACGTTGCCATCTGTTAAGATAGGACAATTCGTCATTAAGAAAATTTGATTCTTGGAAAGAATTGATCGCAGATCTAATTGGAAAGTGCACTGGTGTTAGCGCACTGATATCGTTGGGATCTGAAGACACTGTAGTGATTGGCCTCGAATTTAGGATGCCTTCGATTTCAACTTGTGCAGTCGCCAGCTCCTCGAATGTCAATAGAGCGCTACCCAAGGTCTTGTAGAGAAGTCCCTTTGCCGACTTCACAGCTGCCGCCCAGAGTCCTCCGAAGTGAAGCGCTCGAAGTGGGATGAACTTGAACTCCATCATCTTCTCTGAAGCGAAACTTTTATATATTTATATATTATGTAAAAAATTTCTTTCGAAATTTTGCTGATTTGGTCCTAGCTCCTACAAAATTAGTCGCATTGTCGCAATAGATTTTTGTTGGACAACCTCTTCGCCCTATCAAACGCTTAAGTGCTGCTATAAATGCATCGGATGTTAGATCAGAAACAAGTTCCAAATGCACAGCTTTTGAAGAAAACCAGACAAATACTGCTATGTAGGTTTTATAGGGTTGCTTCCCGCGAATATTCTATGACGTCAGTATCGGGCCACAGAAATCCACCTCGCAGACAGAGAATGGGTGGGTGTTAACCTATCCTTTGATAAATTTCCCATAATTTTCTGCAACAGTTTTGTCTTATACTTTCTGCAATGGACGCAGTTGCGCACAATCTGCCTAACCACTATTATTCCATTCATGATCCAAAATCGATCCCGAAGTTGAGCAACGGCTGCGAACCAGCGTGAAAGTTGCTACGATGCACGTACCTTACATAATTCTTGACGAAAGGATTGTCGTTTGGCAAGAGCATAGGAAATTTTTGTTAGAGCGCTATATCGGCATTGCCTCTCCGACCACCTACCTTGGCTATACTCTTTTTTCAGTCTCGTTCAAGACCAGGCACAACTTCGCAAGTTTTGGGTTTGACGTAGATCTTCCAGCCTTAATTGCTATCTCCTTGGCGAAGTTTTGTTGTTGGATATACCACACAATTGTAATCAATGCGTTTTTGAGGTCTTCTCTCGACAGTTCTATTCCAGCGGATCAATTACCTCTAGCAGCCGTGATGAATTTTAGCATGTACGCTACGATCCGAAGCGTCTTAATGTAGGAACTGTGTTTGTAGAAAATTTCTGAGAAGTCTTTTCCTACTAATGGGAACTCCTCACTACACCTAACACCAAGTTCTTTCAGACATCGAGTTGCCAAAAATGGGGCCGAAGAAGTTCCGTATGTGACGGTATTAAGTTGGAACGTTTTTAGATCCTCCTTTGGATCATCTCTCCATAGAATCAGCTGATACTTCCTGTCCTCAGGATCGATTTCAACATGGCGATACATCTTTTTGATGTCAGCTGTTAAGACATATCTATGACACCTAAATCGAAGCACAATCACGGACATTTCTTCTTGAATCGTTACACCTACCATCAAAATGTTGTTGAGGCATATATTAGAGGTCGTTTGACACGATGCGTCAAAGACTACCCTAACTTTTGTGCACAAACTGTTAGGTCGGAGAACGCACTGGTGTGGCATGTAATAATGCGGCTGTGTAAAGTCAATTTTACTAATCATTGACATGTGGCCCAAATCCAAATACTCCTGAATGAATTTCGCATATTCGATCTTCAAATCTGGATTTCTGTCCAACCTTCGTTCGAGCGACAGAAAACGCTTTCTGGCTATTTCGAAAGAACTGCCAAGTTGAGGTGGATTATCCTTGAATGGAAGCTTGACCCTAAATCTTCCATTTTCAAGGATTCCAACATTTTCAACAAAATGCTGCTCGCAAATAGTTTGTTCAGGAGTGCGAATAATTTTATTGGAAATCTCTTCCGATCTCCAAAACCTCTCCAACATCTTCTCTAAATCACGACATGTTTTGCTCTACGATTTCTCCAATAGATTACACGACGTTTGCACAATAAGCCCCTGAAACTATCCTTCCGAGAAGAGTGTTTTGCATAATTGGTAAGTTTGGGCCCAATTTAATGTGCCCCTTTATCATCAAATCAAAGAACAGATCTGCACCTAGTAGCATATCTATTGCTTGAGGCTTGTAGAACAATGAATCCGCCAAGCTTACTTTCCTGGGAATTCTCCAATTCTTTGTTTGCAATCGATGTTGAGGTTGGAAATCTGTTATTGAGCGAGCGATCCAAAACTCAATGTTTTTCTCGAAATTGTCAAACCTTGATTGCACTGTTGTCCTCGTTTTCGAATGAATTTTCGCAGAAATATCTCCAACGCCGCTTATGTCCATGGGGCTGTTCAATGTTTTTAGGTCGAGGTTGTTTGCCAAAGCCTCTGTCATCACATTAATCTGCGAACCTGAATCGAGCCAAGCTCTAGCAAACACGAAACACCGTGCCTGATTCTTGACCTTTACTACTATCATTGCTAAAACGACCTGAGGCTCAACGTTGCCATCTATCGCACCATGCAGAGTGGTCCTTGCATTTCCAACGAGCTGAGAGGAAGTGGACGGTACACCCTGTGGCCGAGACGTATTGTACCTATGCAGCAATAGATGATGAGGGTCTGAGCAAACATCACACCTTTTTGAAGAGCAGTTGCTTACCTCATGTCCTTTTTTCAGGCAGTTGATACACAGTGACAACCGTTTTGCATTTTTGAACCGATCATATACATTCAACTTTTTAAATTTATTGCAATCCACTATTGCATGATGCTGTGACTTGAGAAAACTACAAGAAGAATTGGTTACCGGTAAAGATGTGTGAGTTGGTAATCTTCCGGTATCGGCGAATAAACTCTTTGATTCTCTACTTTCCAAAAACTGGCAACATTTATTTAGTACGGTGGTACAATCGGTCCACTTGGGCAATTTCGAATAATCGAGTGATTCATCCCACTTAATTTGGGTCTCTGAGTCAACTGTAGACATAACCAAATAAATGATTATCGCATTGGAGATGTTTTCATGGTTGCCTAACGACGTAAGGGAATCGAATAGTGCAGAAACATTGTCAACCAGAGCTCTTAGCTGAGTGGGCGAGTCATTTTTCATTTTTGGAAGGTCAAAAAGCATCGAAATATACTCCAGAAATATCAGATAGGTGTTGTCATATCACTCTTCTAGCCTTTTGAGCGCCTTTGGATAATTTTCTTCAGTAATTTGGAAGGCCTGCACTGTTCCAAGTGCTTGCTGACTCAAACAATGCACTAAATGGTTGAATTTTTCAATCCCACTGAGAGAAGCATCACTATCCACCAATGTCTTGAAGGTGCTTATAAAATTCTTGTACTCAGAGTATTTTCCTGAAAATTTTGGCAGACGAAGCTGTGGTAATCGAGAACTCGTCTGAGGAATAGCGAACGACATTTCCACTCCACTGGGTCTTCTAGCTGGTCCCATCAAAGATAATATTCTCGCTTTGGTAACACAATACAGCCCTTCTAACTCACCACGACAAGTGTCCGATGGAGACATGTCTTCTATTCTCATTTGGTAGTTGAGAACTTGCTTAAAATAGGACTCGATAACACCTAAACGACATTCTAACTCCGCGTACTCGAACTTCCTACATTTCGACTCTACTAGAGTTTTTATACGTTGTCCGAAGACGCAGCAGCTTGATCTTTTCCCATTTTTTTTTTATCTCTAACGAAGGTAAACAATAAACAGATCGATCTACTTTCTGTCTTCAACGGACCCATCAACTGTTCTGTTTCACAATTTGAAAGCTTCGGCAAACAAAAATTTTGATTCCTCACCCACTACAGCGTGCAGAGTTTAATGTGCAGCTGGGATTACAAACGTTTGCAAGGAACGACTATAAACTGTTGAAGTGATAAGTTCAGTGAACTTGACCAAGCTGTGAGCAGACGATTAAGATCAAACGGTGTTCGAAAGCTGACGACGATACGATTGAAAGGTTGCATTGTGAGAAACGAATCGAACGAAAAATTCCTAATTCCAATGATGATACGAATAAGCTTAATGTGTTGAATGTAATTTGTAACGAATCAAAGTTGCAATTTATGTATGTATACATACAGTAATTGCCCTAATGTAAAACTTCCCTCGAATGGTTGGGAGATAAATCGAATAGGAAATTGTATGCAGCGAATTAATAGCCCAAGAGCGAAATGGGTGATGACGAAGGTGAAATTTCGTTTCAACCAAGGTTCGATTGTAGCGAATAACGATTGTTGCAATTTAAGATTTGGATAGAACAGAAACCTCTCGGGAAACGGAAGTTAAACACATTAATCAGCAGAAAGTTAATGAGCTTATAGAGCAAACAGACTGGCAACATCTAATCCAAGAAAATGACGTCGAGGCACTCTACAACAATTTTGTACGAGAAATGAATAAAATATACGCTGAAGCATTCAAAACGACCACAACAAAAAGAACACGTAAACATAAGCCATGGATCACGCCAGAAATAATACCAATGTGCAAACAAAGGGATGAGCTATATAGGAGGTGGAAAAACAGCCCCAGATGCAAGACTTTTGAGGGTGAATACAAGAAATTTCGAAACACAGTTAACAAGAATATTCAATTAATAAAAGCCAATTTTTACAAACGAAAATTCATAAATGCCAATAACGACCCGAGGAAAACGTGGAGAATTGTGAATGAACTGCTTGGAAGAAAGAGACGTTCAGTAGACGAAATTATAAAAATCAATTTTCCAAAGGCGTCTGAATCCGAAGGCTTAAAAGACATTGTTGAGGACTTCGCGGAGCTGTTTTCGAATCAAGCAGCGAACATTATGCATATGTGTGGCACCAAAACCTCAAACCATGACAACCGGCAACTTCAACAAAGTATCTACTTAGAAGAAGCAACGGAACCTGAAATTTACGAGATATTGTGTCAACTAAGTAGCACAAAAGGTCCTGGAGCAGACAACATAAGACCAGTCGATCTCAAAGTTAATGCCATGAGTCTCACCCCTATAATCACGAAGATTATAAACCTTAGTTTGTGTCAGTCATGTGTACCTAAGCTCATGAAAACGTCTATAATTCGCCCAATATACAAGGGAGGAATAAAACAAGACACGGCAAATTATAGGCCAATTTCAATTCTGCCAGCGGTTGAAAAATGTTTGGAAGAGATAGTCGTTAAACGTGTAAATTGTTTTATGTTGAAGTATAGAGTGATTCACCCAAACCAGTTTGGATTTCAAAAATACAAGAGCACCCAATTGCTACTGGGAGAGTTTACCAATGTGGTTAATGCAGGGCTAAATAAAAATCATCACGTACTTGTTCTTTTTATAAACTTCAGCAAAGCCTTCGATACCTTGACACCCGAAAAACTCGTGGAAAGTGTCAACAAATTGGGATTAAGAGGATTGCTGGCAAGCTGGCTCAAAAGCTATCTGACTGATAGAGTAATCCAAGTCAAGGTATCTGACGCATTAAGTCTAAAAAAATCTAGCAAATACGGTGTACCACAAGGTTCCAAATTGGGGCCCATTTTATTCATTCTGTTCGCAAATGAACTGTTAAGGACATTTAAGAAATCGATTGCCTATGCTTATGCTGATGATATTGCAATCGTTGTAAGACACAAGGACTTGCATTTAGCCATGAAGATATTGCAAGATGAATTTGACGCTGTATCTGAATGGTGTCATGATAACGGTCTGGTGATAAACGCAGACAAAACCAAGGTGATGCACATTAGGACCCCTTCTAAGTCAACGGAAGCTATAGAAATTGTTCATCGTAATGATCACTGTCCATTACTAAGAAGCAGCAACACAATTGAGGTAGTCAAAGCCATCAAATATCTTGGAGTTACCATCGACGAGCATTTTCTGTGGCGTGAACACATCAACATCCTGCGTCTTCAACTTAAGAGCACGATATTTGCAATGGTGCATCTTAAGCGTTACTCTCATATGGAGGTACAAAAGCAAGTGTACTACTCGATGGCAGAGTCACGCATTAGATACGGAATTATGGCCTGGGGAAACGCAGCGAAATCCCATCTGGATAAGATATCTAAATTACAACATCGTCTTGTCAAAATAATTAGACCTATTAATTCAACTTTTAAAGTTTTAGATGTAAAGGCACTTTTCCAGATGACAACATTGCTTACCTATATGAACGACCAACGGTTTCTCCGTCCCATAAACCACCCACAAAACACCCGAAGACGAGCCCAAGGGATGCTAGAAGTTCCGGAAGCTTACAACACGCATGGTGATAGAGAACTGCGATGCACCGTTCCTAATTTAGTTAATTCGCTACCACAATTTTTAAAAGTGATTCCGAATTTTAAAAAAAGAAAAAAAGAGTTAAAAAAGCATTTAATTGAACTTTATTTTGTGAAGTAGACCGTTAAAGAAGACTTTAACAGCACTATATTGAATGTAACCTAATTGTAAAAAAAACTTTTTTCAATTTAAATCATTTCAAAAGTTGATTTACTCAATTTATGTCCAACCACCTGCAGATAAGCACTCTGCTTTGCAGGTGTTCTAAGCTGAGTCGAACTTAGAAATAATCTGAATTGCAAGAAGGATGTCTTGCACCAAAAATGGCTTACTTGCTCGAAATAGAAAATGAAACAACTTGCTCGTATGACGTTACAATCTTTTAATATTACCGATCTAGTCTACTGCTAACTGACAAGTGTCCGTAAGATTTGTATTTTAGTTCCCATGAAGCCTTGCTTTTAGTCGCTACTGTGCTTTACATACAAATTTTATTTTATTATACATTATATGGTCATTGAACTTGATCTTGAACTTGAAATTCTTATATACCTACAGATCCATTAATACATTTACATTATCATTTGCTTTTATGGGAACTGTATGAATAATTACATGTATTACATTTACATTAGTGTTCTACTTTTTACATTAATGCCCCATATTTGATGTTGGGGGGTGGGAATGGGATGATCATATAGTGAATGATCTCCTTTCTCTTTCTGTTTATATTATTTTATTGGCCATTACCACCATGTTGCAAATTTGACATTTCGTTTGTTTTCTCGGTTCGGTCGATCGGTTTTATTTTTATTCAAACATTTTTTAATTTAATAAAATACGCGAAAGTTTGACGCGATCGGGTTTATTTCATTGTGCGTACTATATGCTAGTCATCTGGGATATGTATTTCTCATTTCCATATCTCAGTGACTAGCCCAATATGCACAATGAATGCAACAGTCAATTTTGCAAATGGTTTGACAATTGCATTTTAATGCCAATAATAAATTTTAGTTTATATTTGTTTTCTTCGTCGGCGTAATGTGGTGCCTTGTTTTTTAAATTGTGTTGGGAACCAACATGCTCCCGGCCTTCGGGGACAGAGTTCAAGACATCCTGGTCATTTCACATTTCACCATAGCCTCCTTTTGCATGCGGCTAGTCCTGCCGCTAATTTGTTGTTGTTGTGTTCCTTGGCCGGATGGCTGTTTTGCTCTCGGTACGACGTGTGGTTTGCAAAATGATAAAAAACAAACAAAAGCATTAGTAATGTTTTTTTTGTGTGTGTAAATATACATAATGTGCAAGGTGACAGAGATGTTTAATATTTATTGTCTTTTTTGGACCTGGTTCCCTATTAGTTTCAAGGGATAATCGGCTATATTAGCATGGGGTGAGTTATTTTTGATTTATTTAAGTTCATTGGTTTGTATTATGGGAATAGTTCATGTTCGCGATTAATATTTGTTTTTTTGTTACTTCATTGGGGTGTTTTATAGTTAGTTCATGTTCTTAGATAATGAATGGGTTGTGGCAGGGGAAAACAACCCTTTTGTTTATGATTATTTTAAATTGTTTATAGGTTCAGAGATCGGTAAGGGAGATAGTTTTACGATTGGCCTTTTAAGTGTAGATGTGTTGGTTTTTATTGTCGCGACGCGCGTGAGACCGTCAGATCCCGGATGTAGTTGTATTATACGCGCGAGTAAACACGATGAGGGTGGTAAATTGTCCTCCTTGATTATGACGATATCTCCAATGTTGGTGTTAGGCTGCCTTTGGAGCCATTTTGGTCGTTGTTGGAGCAGATGCAGATATGATATGCTCCATTGCTTCCAAAAGTCTTGCATAAGCCGCTGAATATATCGCCATTTTTTCAGGCTGTTAATGTTAACGTCGCACAGGTTTCTTTCGGGAACAGTATGCATTGATCCTCCTATAAGGAAGTGTCCAGGAGTCAAGAATGTTAAATCCTCGGGATCCGAAGACATTGGACATAGTGGCCTCGAATTGAGGCATGCTTCAATTTGAGTGAGCAATGTCGAGTACTCTTCAAATGTCAATTTGGAATTTCCAATGGTTCGTTTGATGTGGTGCTTGATAGATTTAACTCCCGCCTCCCATAGCCCTCCGAAATGTGGAGAGGAAGGGGGGTTGAAATGCCATGTTGTATTTATGGCCGCGAGTTCTTTGGCCACTTCTGATGACCATTCGGATGAGATGAATTTGTTGTCCCCTTTTATTTCGTTGTGCGCTCCTTGGAAGTTCGTCCCACAATCGCTAAATATGTTAGCACATGTGCCTCTTCTTGCGACAAATCTTCGAAAAGCGGCTATGAAGTGTCGACCTCCGACACGCAGTAGTCCTTCCGCGTCGAGGAATGGGTTTAAGTTAATGATTTGCTCCCTTTACTAACAGTGTTACTGCCCTTCAATTTTTTGATATCTTCCAAGAATAGCTCTTCTTGTACTATTTTTATGAGCTGGTTGTGAGCTGAGGTAAGTTCTTCGGGCGTAATGGGATGTGTGTTAAGTGTTTTCTTGTTTTGTGGGTTTTTAAAATTTGCGAAATACCTTCGCCATATGGCAACGTTGCGAACCAATCGCCGTAATGTTGAATATTGTTCAAAGAACGTCTGGTCAATAATGCAGTGAGCTACTACCTCTGCGAATTTGGGTATTCTACAATTGTCGGATAGTTTTGTTTGATAGAATCCTACATGAATATCTGTTCGATTAATTTTTTCTTTTGATTCCAGATCAGTCTGGATTGGGATTGCTGTTGGAGATTCCGAAAGAGTAAAATTTTCTAAAAACTGGGGCCCATGCCACCACAATTGGTTGTCGATGAGCTCCTCTGGTGAAATTCCTCTTGAGCCGATGTCCGCAGGATTTTCTTTTGAAGCGACGTGTCTCCAAATTGTGGGGCTAGTAAGGGTCTGGATTTCAGCCACTCTATTAGCTACAAAGGTTGTTCGTGTTAACGGGCTCCCTTTGATCCAAGCTAGTGCGATCATGGAATCACACCACGCAAAGACTTCAGGATTGTGGAATTGCATTGCCCGTGATATGAGACGTAACAGTTTCGCTAAGAGCAGAGCTGCACATAACTCCAAACGCGGTAAGGAAATGCACCTTACCGGCGCCACTCTTGTTTTTGACGCTAGGAGCTGTATGTGTTCTTTGCCGTTTTCAATGATGCGAACGTACACTACTGCTGCATATGCCTTCTCAGAGGCGTCACTGAAGCCATGTAGTTGTACCTGATCCGAATCTTCATATTGGATCCATCGCGGTATTTGGATGTCTTCAAGGGATGTGAAGCCATTTCGCAGCGGCACCCAAAGATCTTCTATCTCTTTGGAAATTTGGTTGTCCCATGCTAGCTCTTGAAGCCATAGCTGCTGCAGGATGAGTTTCGCCTTAATAATGCAGGGCGAGATCCACCCAAGAGGGTCAAAAAGACGGGCGATGTCTGCTAGGACTGAGCGTTTTGTGTGTCCCTTCACTAGGGGTAAGTTTATTTTGAATTTAAACACGTCTTGTGCTGGATGCCATTGAATTCCGAGTGTTTTAATGGAATCAGCTGAGTCGAAATTTAGGGGAAGATCTATCTCTCTTTCCGTTTCAGGTACTCGACTTAGAACCTTAGAGGAATTACTTGCCCACTTTCTGAGCGGAAATCCTGCCGACTTCAAGATATCCAACATGTCCCCTTGAAGTTTGATTGCATCGGATTCGTTATTTGACCCATAGATAAGGTCGTCCACGTAGAATCCTTCGGTAAGTGCCTTGGTGACATGCGGATGCGAATTTTTTACTTCAGACGCTAGCTGATGCAATGTGCGCACTGCCAGAAAAGGTGCTGATGCAGTGCCGAAGGTGACTGTTTTGAGCGCAAATGTTTTTATGGGCTCTGAGCTGTTTTTTCTCCACAAAATCATTTGGTAGGGAGTATCGTTAGGTGCCATCCAAATCTGCCTGTACATTTTACTGATGTCAGCCACAAATGCCACTTTAAACTTTCTCCATTTTGCGATCAATTCGATGATATCTGACTGTATGCGTGGTCCCACCATTAAATTGTCGTTTAAGGATTCTCCGTTCGATGTTTTACATGAAGCATCAAAGACCACTCGCAACCTTGTAGTTGTGCTCGACTCTTTAAACACTGCGTGGTGTGGAAGAAAGTAGTGTTCTCCTGTGGAGAACCTGTCTGAGGTTGTTTCCTGCATATGCCCGAGTGTGATGTACTCTTCAATACACGCTGTGTATGCCTCCTTTAGATTCGTGTTTGATTCGAGTCGTTTCTCAATTTGAAAAAACCTCGCTAAGGCTGCTCTTTTAGAGTCACCAAGAATTGGGCGACTATTATTTTTAAATGGTAACTGAACTTCGTATCTGCCATCGTCTCTTATTTTGCAGGTACTTTTATAGTGTTCTTCGCATTTCTTCTCTTCCTCAGTAAATTTCCTAACATCTAGGTCCTCTTCTAACTCCCAAAACCTTTTTAATTGAGCGTCCAAGGAGTTGAAATGGTTTCGAATAGTTATTGTGTTGGATTGACCTGAACTGGTTGTGTTCCCAGTTAGAATCCAGCCTAACTCCGTGCATTGGGCAACAGGGGCTCCGTTTTCACCTTTTACAAGACCTTCCAGAATAATTGATGAATATGCATCAGCACCTAGGAGAAGGTCAATTTTTCCTGGCAAACTGTACGACGGATCGGCCAGTGGTAGATTGTGCAAATGCGTCCACGCTTTTGTGGTCAACTGGTGTGCTGGTAGCAGTGACGTCAGTTGTTCGAAGACAAGTGCCTTGACATGTAGAACAAATGATGTCTTAGTCAAGGAACGGATTGTAAGCTCAACTTGGTGATTTGATACGCCAGTTGACGTCTGCCCTAAACCTGTGACTTGTGCTGAAGTCTTTTTCTTTTTTAGATTGAGTAGTTGAGCGACATTTTCGGTGACAAATGTTGCTTCCGAACCGGGGTCGATTAATGCCCTTAGAATGTGCTGTTTTCCATTGGTTGCAGAAACTTTGACCAATGCTGTCGCTAGCAATGCCTTTGAATGCATTTGATTGGATAGATTACAACATGTTTGCTGATGGTTAGATACCATTTTTGTTGTGTTTATATTTTGGACATTTGTGTCTCTAATAAGGTGAGAGTTTATGCTACATTGTTGACACGCATAAGGTTGATTTGGAGATTGTGCGTACGCTTGAGCATTTATTGCTTGTTGTGATGTTGAAGGACCACATTTCATGTAGTCCTGTGGTTTATTTGGAATATATAAGTTCGAATTCTGGTTTAACGGATTGGTATTGGCTTGATTTTGGTTTACTGACAAAGTATTAGTGGTACTTGTCATCTCTGTGGACTTGTTGGGGATCGATTGTTGACAAAAGTGATTTTGAACGTTTTGCTGAGCATATTGTTGTGTATGTTGTTGATTATTTTGTGGATTGTTTTGCTGAGACCTTTCCATATGAAGAAGAGTGTGATGTTTTAAATTACACTTGAAACATCGATTCGTGCTTGTGCAATTGTTCATATGATGGTCATAACCAAGGCAATTAGAGCAAACGGAATTTCGTTTGGTTGCCTCTATACGGGATTTGATACTCATTTTTAAAAATTTCTTACAATGGCGTAAACTGTGCGCGCCTTTGCAGAGCCTACAACGAAACTGTTTGTCTACCCCCTCCGTTTTTACATGATATGTGTTGGAAATAGATTTTCGAAAGGATGTTGATGGCAACGGTTGTTTCGATTGTGTGTTCGACTCCATGAAATTTTCAAGTGAGCTGAATCTACCCTCAATGAAAGATAAGAAGGTTTTCCAATCGGGAATACTTCTTGAAGTCCCTAATTTCGTTTCCCAATCTTTTTGTGTGATTTTTGGGAGTTTGTGATATATGAGGTATATTAGTATGGGATCCCATGAATCCACCTCCATTCCCAGATTTGAAAGAGCATGGATACACTGATTACTGGTATCATGCAAGGCCCTTAAGAGATCGGCTGATTCAAATGTAATTTTTTGTTGCTCTAACAAAATTTTCAACTGTGTGTTGACTAGTTTTCTTTTGTTTTGAAACCTTTCGGTGATGATTTCCCAAGCCGATGCGTAGCTTTTGCTATCGATTGGAAGATGTGAGATTAACTCTCCAGGTTTTTCACCCAAAGAAGATTTTAGAAATTGTAGCTTCTGGATATCAGACAGATCAGCGTTTTGATCTATTAAACTTTCGAAAACGTTGTGGAATTCACTCCAGTCTTCGGGTTTGCCTGAAAATGGCTTTATATTAATTCGCGGAAGACGAATATCCGATACCCCAGATCTAGTGGTATTTAATCGTGAGATATCGAGATTGGCACTGTGGTCGTGCGGAAATTTATCAATGTCATCGTTAATCATGCCACTGAATTTGAAATACATATGCTTGATTTTGGCATATGTTTCATCTACGAGATATTTGTCTTTTTGCGGATCCGCCGCACTGTTAATTATTGAAGTGTGTATGCCCTTAGCACATTTAAAGACTTCATCGACATCAGCTAAACACGCTTTTACATAACCCTTTGATTTGCGCGATTCGATTTGCTTTTGGTATTCTTCGAAATCACTAGACAATTCCTCATGAATACGTTCTTGCTTTTCGATCGATTTTTGGAGTTTACTCATGATTATGTATGTTGTATTATTTCACTGATTGATTCAACTTTTGTGTTTTAAATTTAATATATGTATTATCTTAGGTAGAATTGGGTTCATGCAATTATGTATAATATGAATGTTGGTATATAATGTATATTGCAAAAAGGCTTTAGAAAAGAGGAATAAAATTCCTACCTTAATTTGCTTTTGCAACTGTAACTTGAGTCTCCTTGACAGTTACAGTTGCAGAAGACTTGTGTTGCACAGTTCCTTGCTGTGAATAACTACAGTTGTTCCGCTTGCAGACCGCTGTTCCGCTTGTAGACCGTTGTACCGCTTCAAGATGGTTTTACCGCCTCAAGACCGTTGTGCCGCTTCAAGACCGTTGTGCAGCTTCAAGACCGTTGTGCCTCTTGTAGGCCACTATATCACTATAAATCCTTTGGTTTCAGGATTCGTTCACTCGGTATGTTCGAGTATTGAGCAATTGAACATAGAAATATGTGTTTGTTAAATGGAGCACTCAAAGGATTAAAACGGAAAAGAATTCCTACCTTGGATTGCTTTTGCAACTGCAACTTCAGTATATGAACTATCAGTTACAGTTGCTTAAGGCTTGCTGCTGCTGCTGCTGCTGTACGGGATATCGTCAACTCGTTGGATACTGTAGCCGATAGACTGTCCGTCGTTGATCGGGCTTCTGATTTAGATTGGCGTTCTAATTATGCACTTTTGTACGTTAGTGATAATGTACTTTTACACTTTATGCACTATACACTTTGTGTATTAATTGTATTTAAATTAAACTATCGTTCACTTTATACGCGGTTCTTATTCTCGAAGGACCATGTTCTAAGCTGAGTCGAACTTAGAAATAATCTGAATTGCAAGAAGGATGTCTTGCACCAAAAATGGCTTACTTGCTCGAAATAGAAAATGAAACAACTTGCTCGTATGACGTTACAATCTTTTAATATTACCGATCTAGTCTACTGCTAACTGACAAGTGTCCGTAAGATTTGTATTTTAGTTCCCATGAAGCCTTGCTTTTAGTCGCTACTGTGCTTTACATACAAATTTTATTTTATTATACATTATATGGTCATTGAACTTGATCTTGAACTTGAAATTCTTATATACCTACAGATCCATTAATACATTTACATTATCATTTGCTTTTATGGGAACTGTATGAATAATTACATGTATTACATTTACATTAGTGTTCTACTTTTTACATTAATGCCCCATATTTGATGTTGGGGGGTGGGAATGGGATGATCATATAGTGAATGATCTCCTTTCTCTTTCTGTTTATATTATTTTATTGGCCATTACCACCATGTTGCAAATTTGACATTTCGTTTGTTTTCTCGGTTCGGTCGATCGGTTTTATTTTTATTCAAACATTTTTTAATTTAATAAAATACGCGAAAGTTTGACGCGATCGGGTTTATTTCATTGTGCGTACTATATGCTAGTCATCTGGGATATGTATTTCTCATTTCCATATCTCAGTGACTAGCCCAATATGCACAATGAATGCAACAGTCAATTTTGCAAATGGTTTGACAATTGCATTTTAATGCCAATAATAAATTTTAGTTTATATTTGTTTTCTTCGTCGGCGTAATGTGGTGCCTTGTTTTTTAAATTGTGTTGGGAACCAACAGCAGGTAATACATGTAAATGAAAAACTTCTTTTGTGCAAATAAAATCCATTGAATTGAATTGAATTAAATAATTTATTTTGAAAAAGAAACGAAACAGACTCACCAATAAATGTATAGACATACATGTATGTATGAACATATACGTAGCTGTTCCTTTTGCTGTAGGTTGACGGCGTTGTGTAGATCCGTACGAGATCGCGAAACAGTAAATTAACACTTTCTGTTAATTTGAACTTTGTCCGTTTTGTTCAAACACTATCCCGAAATAGTCACTGTTTTTTATGATTTCTTTATTGACTTAAAGTCCTGTCACGGTCGCCATGTAGAAAAAATAGTAAAAAAAAAGCCACTAAATAAAACGCGTTTGACTGCGTTATAATTTAAACTTTATTCTAGGGAGTTGGTTCGTTCGAACGGGTATAAATGTTGTTTACTCGTATTATCTGGGAAATTAGGGTTGGGATGCGTTTTATATGGAAGCAATAGCAGGTGTGGTGAATATAATTCTGGGGAAATTGGTACTGTTGGGGAAAGTGGTACGGTTGGGGAAATTGTTACTGTTTTTAATATGTTACAATGAGTCAATTGTTATTTGTCGCGAACAACAACAATAAATTAATTTATTTCATGAACGTAAAAGAAGTATATTGTCAAATGTTTGTGTGGGTACAAATGATAGAACTTATTATTTTCAATACAAACGCTTTATATACAGTCACGATCCACAATTTCGTCACTTATCTCAATGCAATCCAATTTATCAACCGCTTATACTTTTCTTATGGTTTACAAGGTCCAATTACAAAGCCGAATGCAGCACCGAGGATTTTTGTTTATTTTTTTTTAAAGAGGATAAACACTGCAGCAGCTTCAAGCAGACGTAGACTGGCACATTTGTCATACCCCACCGCTGGGCAGGAAATTATCGACGAAATGGCATTCATTAGGGGAATTGCAGATTCGAAGCTAGAGTCACCAGTAAGGATGACCGGTAAAAGAAACCTCGCTGAAGCACTTGCCTTCGCTCTAGCGATGGAAGCATCCAATCAGGCTTCCAGGGGAACACATCAGGGAAGTAGCATCAGTTGAATGCTCCTGCACAAGAATTGGTACTAAGGAATGAAATACTCCACATGATAGACGAATAATGCGCTGCTGGAACTGTAATGAAATAGGCTATTTTCATAGGCAGTGTAAGGAACCAGTGCGACGAAAAGCTGTCCTCACTGTAGTAATAAGCAAATACAGGAAGAAAGCGGAAAAAATGACTGTTAAGAAGCCGGTGAATCTTCCCGAAGCCATCAGTCGGGAAACGCTTAAGCACTAACTTCGCGGGGCAGAAATTGGTAGCAGGAGTCGACGACCCCAGGACCATCATCCAAGTCTCGCCAGCAAAACGACGTAATGAAAGCTTTCTAGTAGAAGTACTCAGTGAAAAGGAAAAACGGATGGCAACTAGCGGTGGCCGTGGTGCAGTGGTACTAGCAATCGCTTCTCACTCGGAGGGTTAAGGTTGGAATCCTACCCATGACAAGTTTTTCATTTGTAATTGGAACTCAGTCCGAAAAATTATGCGTGTGAAGACATAAACTGACACGTAGATTTGACAGTTGTAGAGTTTTCAAGCACAAGTGTGAATTATAACCTTCGTATCACTCTGATTGAAGAAAAAACTCTCTGTCCTATTCGGACTCCCACCCCTGGAGAGCTAATATCGGAACCAAATACACCTGAGTTTCAAACAACTACAAAACAATTTTCCTTTCTCCTCCTTCTACCTGTCCGCCCTCACGCTGGCAACAGTAAAAGGGTATTAAGGATCTTAATTATTCGTATACTAAAGTAACCAATTGTACTAAAATCTAGAAAACTATCTGTCAAAATGAAAATATGTAAAATACTCACTCTATCGCAAACTTTCATTCGAAAAGGAATAAATTGTAACGTTAAAGCAAACATCGTTTTTATACACTTCTCTACACAAAGAATAAAGATTTCAATTTATTACATAGTACTTTATGGTCCTTCGATCCTACAAATTAATAATTGTTAATCGAGAATACATTTATACATAAATTTTTTTTTCACTAAACAGTGCTTTTGAACAGATTTTTCAAACAAATAAAAATACATACATATAAACGGAAAACTTACACTTAATTGTAACAAGTGAGTTTTTTACAAGTGCAAAACGGGTTCCCGGGCCGTGAAATTATTTCTGTTGTATGCAGCAGTAAAATTAACGCACGCACGTGTGCACCGTTTAGAAGCACAACCCTGTGAACCGCAAGGTGCATCATTATTTGGACGGTTATTCAAGACGTTGAAGTATAACGTTACGAGAGCAGTTGAGGATAACTGGAAGAAACATCTTTTTTTTTTATTTTCAATATCTAGGATTGGTTCGAACGTAAGTTGAAATACGTGCGCATTAATTTTCTTTCTCTTACGAATCATTTCTTTTTTCAAGCCAACCTGGAATCATAGGTGGATTAGTCGAGTAGTCAGTTGTCAAACAAAACGTAAGTTGGAATACGCGCCTTTATTATTTTTTCCTCTTACGCACGGCCATTGCATCATGAGCGCGAAACTTAAGCTACAGAAAAATTTGCTAAAGCAAATAGCCAAAGCCATCGAAAATTTCGACAAACGTTCTCCAAAGAAAAGGACAAAAAATTACCTCCGCAATCGCTTGGATACACTGGAGAAAACTTTCCAGACTAGCAACGAGTACAACATCCAGGGAATTGCTGAATCCAAACCCGAGGAGGAACCGGAATTTGAAGACACCTTTGATAAGATAAAGGAATTATACTTCGATTATTAGACCTTGATAATTGATACTTTGGATAGAATTCAAACGACGGAGGAAATTACGGTGAGTGCTAGAGTAAGCAATAATAATGATAAGCCAACTATTCGTTTACCGAAAATAAATATACCCATTTTTTTCGGGGATTACAACACATGGCGGTCATTTCATGACATCTTTGTTTCCCTTATTTACTCGAACAAAGACTTGTGCGAGGTCGAAAAGTTATATTATTTAAAGTCGAGTTTGCGCGATGAAGCAGAGCGACTGCTACAACCCTTGCCTGTAAATAATGGAACCTTTGGCGCTGCCTGGAAAATAGTCACCGCACGTTATGACCACAAACGCGTTCTGGTTAATGCCCAGTTAAAAACATTTTCCGACCAGGAAATTATTCGGGTAGAGTCAGTAACGGCACTGAAGAAACTATTAGATATTTCTGTAGAATGCAGACACGCTCTTCAAAATTTACAGTTGCCAGTAGAGAATTGGGATACTGTATTCATTTTTTCAATGGTGAGAAAACTCCCGGTAATTATTCAGCAACTCTGGGAGGAAAAACTAGGTACGAATAAGGAATTACCCAAATTTACTGTTTTTTGTAATTTCCTAGAGGCGAGACTTAGAACGCTAGAGGCTGTAGGGCAACAGCTGGACATAAAGGGCAATAAAGAGGTAATGATGAAAAAGCAATCCTTTCTTCTCAAACAAGAGAAGAAAAGCCAGTATAATTGCAAAGTTTGCACTAAAGGTGCCCACGCTTTACGAACATGCAACAAGTTTTTAAAAATGGATACTGTTTCACGCAGAAATACAGTAAACCGAATTGGAGTATGTGAGAATTGCTTGGAATACAGTCATAATACGACACAATGTCCAAGTAGGCTTAGGTGTTATTTCTGCCAGCAGCCCCATCACTCACTGCTGCACATTTCCGTTTCACACAGTTCACCCACTACAAATACACAACACCACACAACCAGCACCTATTGCGTCTACCAGTAAGCAACAACATTTTCATTCAACACATTCACAACCAAACCCCCTAAACTCAAACGCCTTACCATTTCAATCCAACCAAGTACAGAGTCTTCACACCACTCAAACTCACAAAGAAGTGCTATTAGCTACCGCAATAGTAAACGTTCGGTCGTTATCCGGAGATAGGGTCAATCTTCGCGGTTTAATTGATCCAAGTTCTGAAGCAAGCTTTATTTCTAGACAAGCGGCACAAAGGTTAGGTCTACAGGGCAAACGCACTCATGTGGAGGTTTTAGGATTAGGAAAAGTTAATGCCGGAGTATGTCAGGGATATGTCGACCTTACGCTAGAGTCTCTCCAGTCAGATTTTGAGACTAACGTACAAGCACTGATCTTCGACTCCTTGACTGGACTACTTCCTTCCCACAGAGTGCAATCACAAAAATGGAGCCACATTCAGGGTTTGCCTTTAGCAGATCCGATATTTTGCACGCCAGCTGAAGTAGACTTAGTGCTAGGAAATGACCAGTACTCCGAAATAGTACTTCCTCAGATAGTAAGAGATAGTGAAGAAGACGGTCCAATAGCACAAAACACATTGCTAGGATGGGTCGTTATGGGAAAAATTCCACAGCCGAGACGGAGCATAAAGAGCTTTGTGCAAACCATAGACATAGACAAGCAGCTGCGACGTTTCGTTATTGTCGTTACCATTCAAAGCAGGGGGCAGACCTGCGTTTGGACCCTCGACGCAAAGTGCCTTGCGTAGGTTTGCTTATCTGGAGCGGAAATTCCGCGTGAATAATGCACTAAAAATAGAGTATACGAAGTTCATACAAGAATACCTCCAGCTAGGACACATGGAAGAAGTCGATATGATACAAGATGAAGTTCTGAGGACTCATTTTCATTACGTTTTGCCACACCATACCGTGTGCAAAGAATCCAGCTCTACAACTAAATTACGAGTGGTGTTTGATGCGGCAGCCACAACGCTGGATGGGACTTCATTAAATCAACATCTAATGACTGGACCGAAGACACAAACCGATATCATCGATATCGTTTTAAAATGGAGAAGACACAAATTCACCTTCACAGCGGACTTTGAGAAAATGTACCGACAGATCAGGATAGGCAAAGAAGATTCCTTTTACAATTTAATATTCTGGCGTAATGAAGAGTCTGAACAAGTGAAGCTGTACCTACTACAAACTGTCACATTTGGGACAACTTGTGCTCCGTACCTGGCCATTCGTTGTCTTGATCTTAATCTATCCTCTAGGGGCACAAATGTTTAAAGAGGATATATATGTCGACAACCTGTTTTCTGGGGCCCACACTGTAGAAGAAGCGGTGCGTAAGCGCAAAGAGGTAAACAGTCTATTACTGGCGGGAGGGCTAGTAACGCTGAGGAAATTCTAGATGGAATACCAGTACAACAAAGGGAATCTAAATTTTCATTGCCTCTCAACTCACTCAATCACATAAATGCCCTAGGAATTAGGTGGTTTCCAGGTGAAGATAATCTTGCCTTCCAAAATATTCAGCTTGATTCTGCACAACCAACAAAAAGAACCATCCTTTCCACAATTGCAAAATTATTCGACCCACTCGGGTGGTTTGCGCCATCTATAATAAAAGGTAAGATAATGATGCAACAACTCTGGCACTGCGGATGGAAATGGGACGAGCCGCTGTCCCTTGAGAAAGAGTGGACCGCTTTTCAGGAGGAACTATCACACCTCGAGAAAATTCGTACTCCCCGCTGGATTCATATGAGTAACACATACCATGAACTCGAGCTTCACGGCTTTAGCGATGCCTCCGAGAAAGCGTATGGTGCGGCGGTATATCTCTGGATCCTCGATTCTCAACACAAAATCCACTCACACTTGCTTATGTCCAAGACCAGAGTTGCACCTGTGAAGAGTCAAACGCTTCCACGACTCGAACTTTGTGGAGCTGTTTTGCTGGCCACACTGCTCGATTACATGGCAAAGGTCTTACATTTACGAGACGTAAAACAATACGCGTGGACGGACTCAACAATAGCGCTGGCGTGGATCGCTGCTCCTCCAATGAAGTGGGCCACATTCGTTAACCATAGAGTGGCAGAGGTCCAGCGACTGGTCAAACCTGAAAACTGGAAGCATATCCCCAGCGAGTTAAATCCAGCCGACTTAGCGTCAAGGGGAGTAATGCCTTCGGCCTTGCTCTCAAACACCCTTTGGTGGAATGGACCTGAATTCCTTCGAGAGTCTTGGGAATTTCAATATCCCAAACAGCCGAAGAGCCTAGTAACAGAGGAGGAGAAACGTTCGGTAAGAGCCCTTGCAGTCATAAAGACGCAGAATTTTATTGTTACCTTGATGTTAGAGCATTTAAATTTTAGTAAATTAGTTAGAATAATAGCTTATTGTCGACGGTTTATTAAAAATGTCAAGAGGATACGTTCATTTCCGAGAAAGCCAAAATACCGGAATCACTCTCACCCTTCTCGGACTCGGACGGAGTTCTACGAGTAGGAGGGCGACTACAACACGCTGAACTTTCGTTCGAACAACTGCACCCCATCATTCTTAAAGGAAACCATCATTTTGCAAAATTTCTTATAGCCGACGCTCATTGGAGAACACTGCATGGAGGCCTACAGCAAACCACCGCATACTTACGCAACAGGTTCCGGATCTTAAAATTTACAAATTCCGTCAAGAGCATTTTACACAAGTGCATTATATGTTTCCGATACCGAGCGAAGCAGAAACACCAACTTATAGGCGATTTACCAGCTCAAACGGTGTCCATTTCGCAACCCTTCACTCATGCTGGAGTAGACTACGCGGGGCCGATTAATATAAAATCTTGGAAAGGTCGTGGCGCAAAAATCCTCAAGGCGTACTTTGCCATATTTGTGTGTTTGGTAACTAAAGCCATTCACATCGAATTAGTCAGCCACTTAACCTTTATCACAGCGTTACGCCGATTGATTTCCAGGAGAGGGATATGCACTCACATCTATAGCGACAACGGAACAAACTTTATAGGAGCCAACAAGGAGGTGAAGAAGTTGTTCGCGGAAGTTGATGTCGGATGGAAGGCTGTCGCTGAACTGACCGCAAAGGAGGGCATAGAGTGGCAAATCATTCCTCCTGCGTCTCCTTACTTCGGAGGGCTCTGAGAAGCCGGGTGAAGTCGGTGAAGCACCACCTTAAAACAATTATAGGGAAGAGAAATACCCTTACAAGGAATTAAGCATGTTTCTGCATCAGGTGGAGGCATGTTTAAACTCCAGACCGCTACGTCAGATGACCGACAATCCTCACGATTTCACCGCTCTCACCCCGGACACTTTCTCATCGGTCGAGCATTGACCAACATCCCAGAAGCTAACAAAACGGAAACAAAAATTGGACCTTTACAACGATGGCAACAAATGCAAAAATTCCAACAAACATTCTGGAAACGATGGATGTCAGAATATCTCACTCGATTGCAGCAGCGGCCTAAATGGCTAAAAGTGGAAGACCAACCCAAAAGTTTTGCTAAAGGAAGACAACCTACCGCCAGGAAAATGGAATTTGGCACACATCATCGACACTCATCCTGGTAGAGACAACTTTGTTCGTGTCACCCTGAAAACAGCAACCGGTAAGATCAAAAGGCCCATAACAAAAATTTGCATACTCCCATCCAGGGACTAATATACACAAACACACTAAGTAATGAAAACACTTGATAAATTTATAAGCTATTTATTGCATCAAATACAAACAAAAATACTATAATTAATATCCAAAAAAATTGCATTAAAAAATCTAATTAAATTACTTCGCAACACAACATGTCAGTATATAATTGCATGCACTACAATATCATACAATCAGCTGTTACATGTACCAGTTTTTAATGTTCCAGTTTATTGCACCCTCTGCAGCCATATCACACTTCGTTATGTACATAGTATACACTGGACTAGTAACCGCGGGGTACATACTGGTGTAACTGGTTTTGTAGATTTTACATCAATCGTACACTGAATGAACAACCCTGGGGTTAAATTATGTATACGTGAACCACTACAATGGTTTTTCTAATAATCTGACAGCTCGCAAACAAAATATTTTTATATTGGCTTTTTGTTGTTTACTCTTCGGCTGCCAAACTACGAATATTTTGCATGATCATTGGTGCTCCATCTGGTACTCTTGGAATGGCTGGATGAACTCCAGCAGCTTTGTTGCTGTTATCAAACATTTTATACGTTTCACAAAAAGTTCAAAAGACAGTCCCTCGCTTCTGATCATGCACAATATTAAACACTTAACCTGGCTAAAGAAAATGGTATAACAATTGTGACTTTACCACCTAATTCCACCAACAAGTTTCAACCACTAGATGTCCTATGGGCCATTTAAAACAGCCTACAATGCAGCAGTTAATTCATTTATGATGCAGAGCACGGGAAAAGAAAAACTTATACCATCTATAATGATGCAGTAGCTGTAGGATTTGCGTTTCAAAAAGCAATAACGCCCTCCAACATCGTTGCGTCTTTTAAAAAAACAGGCATTTATCCCTTCGATCAAAGCGTTTTTACAGACACCGATTTTCTTTGTTGTTCTGTGACGGACAGATCTGATCCTGTTTTAAAGCCACAAGTAGAAACAGTTTCAGAGGCATTAATTCAGAGACACCAACCATTGAAGGTTGGTACCTAAGTTCATTAAACTTATGTTTAGTTCTAAGATAGAATTGTAATGGCTTATTTTACTAGTTAATCTTTCATCCGATCGTGAAGTCAGTGTGACTAACTTAAGAGCTAAGACTTTTATAAGCCCTGAAGTTTTTAAAGGTTATCCGAAAGCTGGCGATCGATCAAATCTGCGGAAAGACAAAAAAAAGGAAGAGTATCATAGCCACAGACACTACTGAAAAAATAGCTCTTGAAATCCGAGAATCTGAGAGAACATCAAAATCAAGAAATCCAAAATTAATATTGAAAACAAAGCCAAAGGAAAGGGTGAAGAAGATTCTTTACGAGTCTTCCAGTTATTCGGAAGCCAAATGTATGCTAAATGATTCTTTAATTGATGGATCCTTTAATGTATCTGAAGGAATCGAATTCATGTTCTCGTTAAATTTATCAATTCGAAGAAGAAAATTATGTTGGCAAGATATTAAGTGACGAAAATTTCGAGGGCGAATTTCAGGTAATGAGGAAATCCTCAGGCGTCAAAACAAAATATATAAATTTGTTTATCCTAATGCTGAGGACATATCTTTTGTGCCTTTAAAGGATATTAAAATGATTTTACCACCACCGCTTCTTTGCTACTAGTCGACAACAAGCCAGCATTCAATTTGATCAAATTGAAATTCGTTAGCTGGGTACCCAGCTCAGCAACAAACCCCAATAAAACGCTTTACTCACTCAAACAGTCACTTTCCATCTATATTTCAAAGTGGGTACCAGTGCCATTAGTAGATGTCAAAATCAATCCAAAAAACCATTTGTTGACATTTGAATATGCTTACGGATATGTCCGAAAAGTATGTCAAAATTAAGAATCTCCAAGTTGCGAGGAATCTCAAAGCTGCTGCCAGCTTTTGCTCTGGTGTTGTTGTCGCAAGGGTTGGCGGCAACTATCGACAAGCTGCGTGGTTGGCGGCGCGAGAAAATTTGATAAAATCTCCGAACTTAGGTGAAGTTTCAAAATTCCTTTATTTAAAAATTTATAAATTATTTACATAATTATTTACATTTGTGTAATTACAAATTATTGTCTCGGATGTCTTTTAAATATCTTCAAGTGATCACAAGATTTTTAATATTTAACGACTACTATCTTACAAGTCAAATTCAAGAATGTTACAAAGAAAAAAATATGGCGGGTTGTGCCCAAAAATTTCAAATAAAAAATATACGGCCGACCCAAATAAAGATGGTAGCTTCACAACATGGGATTTCGTAGTGCTGGAATGCAGGGGGCGCATCTACGTTAACTATCTAAGGGCGAGTTTACATTAGCTACGCGCAACAGGTGTAATTACGGATCTCATAATGGTGTTTTGACACGGATATGTCTAACCGCTTGTCTTTCTGAAAAATGTGTCCGTCAAAAAAGTGTCCCATTTTTTTGTTTTCCTTCTACAACGAATCAACTGTGCAAAGGAATGATAGGAGAACAATCTGTACATGGACACATGAATCGTCGTCGCTCTGTTTCTCGACGTTTTGAGTGTGTTACAAATATACGTTTCATCCTTTGTGCATATTTGTTTTCTGTTTTTGGTATAGTGCTTAGCATTTGATTTTTTATTTTTTTTGTTACAGGTAATACCATAAGTATATATGTACATAATTTTTTAACTTGTGTTTCTTTTTTTACACCGGGGTAAAACTTTAAACCATCTCTTTTTTGCACAACCACCCTATATTCTATTTATTTATTTTCACTCGTAAAACAATTATGGTTTTTTCGTCGTATGCCTATAAGACATATCCATGTACCAATGTATCTGCATGTCGTGTAGATACTTTCAGTAGTTTACTGCTTTTTTTTCTTCTGCAGATCGTCTTTTATTAGTAAAAGGATCTACTGAAAAGCTTCCTTATTCATCCTTAAATAACTGAAGAAAGATTTCTCGTCACCAATTTGCAGCTCTTGTAATAAAGGAAAATGAACCACGTTCATCCCTCACTTTTCTCCACGACTTTACCCAGATTTTTTTTTTCTTTTCTTTTTGCAACTCAAATGCATTACATAAAATAATAGTCAACGAACACAACCTTAAATAAACGAAGTCGACAACCATCATGAAATAACATTTTTTACAACCCCTGCCAGCGCTCCCTGGATTTCAGAATACCTAAGTTCTATGATTTCTTTTATATACTTTGCGCCATCTTCATTTCAAAGTTTTTAGAACTTTATCGGCAGCAATAAATGCTGGCTTATTTATCGCCAGCATTCGACTTGTTGTTGTTTGCAGTGTTAAATTTTACTGAGCTGGTTACTGACCTGCCAATAAAACGCGACTTATGTTTTCGAAGAAGACTGTTTTTCTTATTTGCTACCGAATGATTTATAGTTTAAGCGGCTCTACTTATAATTTCCAAAAAAGGCTGCTGTTTTTGTCTTTTCACAGCTATGCCAATAGCGCAGAAGTAAGACTAAATTTATTTCATTTAATTGTCAGTGAATACGTTTATTTTATTTGTTGTTCTTTCTTAAATTACATAAGTCGATTAAATTGTTTAACAACAAAAAAAATGTCCTTGTTTGTTCCGCCATATTACTTATTTTTATTTTTTTGTGGGTTCTAAGCTTTGTGTTGGTATTGCAAAAATAGCGTATTAAATAGGGGTTTAAGAGGGTAGAAGGTAGTAAGGTGGGAAGAAAATAGTTTGAGCAGGATGGCTTCAGGGGAAATATAAGATTATAGAGGGCGTTGGAGATGAGAAGATGACAAGAAAACAGGAAACAAAACTGGGAAAGGAAATTAAAAGAACGGAAAAGATGTCTCAGAGTGAGGAGCGTGGCATGCTTGCGAGACACGGCTAGGCTCGCCGGATGGGGCTGGTTCTTGTCCTCACTTCATGACAGAACCTACTACAACAAAAAACATAAATCATGCCGACACACAATTCAAAACACAAACCATAATAACGGACGGAACGTACGATGCTGAGGGGCGCTGTGGTGTTGATCAGCGCTGGCCATTTCCCACCCAACCTGGAAATCCGGTGGCCGACTTCAGGATTTCCCCAAGGATCGGACATCGTCTCATCCACTCACCTCATCTCCAGCCGAAATCTACTTACCTATGACACTCACTGAAAATGGTTTTAGTACCCCATGGTAGCGCCTATTAGTATGCTATTGAAACAATTTTTTTTTGTTTGCTTTACATTTATGGCATACTGTATGGCTCTACAATACAGTTTAGATATACTTAAATATTGTAAAATGTTTGTGTGGGTACAAATGATAGAACTTATTCTTTTCAATACAAATCCCTTTATTCAGTACAGTTACAATTCACTATTTAATTCTTTCTCTCAGTACAATTCAATTTCTCAACCACATATACTTTTCTTATCTTTTACTTAAACCACTTATTCACTTCTTCTAATTAACACTTCAAATTCAACTTTGGAACTGATTTGCATACCTTTGGGATGCTGGTATTTATACTTCGAGAACAATCCTCGCCACCCAGCGTCCCATACAATTTCCAATTTGCTAGAAAATTCGATTCTACTCTCCGGTCGAGACTTTGCTAATCCAGTATCGAAACCTTCTAGTCTTCGAGTTTCGACATTTTCTGCTAGATGTCGCTGCTCACATTTGAGTGGTTATCACATTGCTCCCTCCCTACAGTTGTTCGTCCCGAACAACTTCGTCATTCAGCATCCGTTGAAATGACACATTCTATCCAAATGGACCACTTTCAATTTTCCTCGATCCCCACGCTGGATCCGGTAGACAACGTCATTAATGCGGGTTATCACCTTGTATGGACCTTCCCAGTCCTGTTGCAATTTTGGTGATTTGCCTTTCTTACGCTGAGGATTATACAGCCAAACCAGATCTCCTTCGTTGAAACCGGAAGATTTCGCCTTGATATCGTACCTAGTTTTCATGCGGCTGCTTGCTAGCTTCATCTTTTCTCTGGTGTCTTCATGCAATTTACGAATCCTGCTGCGTAAGTCATTCACGTACTCGTTCACCTCTTTGGGCTCCGTCGGTGGGGATCCGAATTTTGCTTCACTTGGCAACCGAATTGTTTGACCAAATAAGATCTCGGATGGTGTGTGCCCTGTTGAGCTATGGACCGCGTTTCGGTAGGCCATTAAGAAGAGGGGTATGTGTCGATCCCAATCCCGCTGGCAGTTGCTGACAACCTTAGATAGATGCTCATTCAAGGTCCGATTGAATCGCTCGACCATTCCATCAGATTGAGGGTGTAGTGGCGTTGTCCTTGTCTTTCTTATTCCCAAATATTGGCATACTTCCTGGAAGACTTTTGATTCAAAGTTTCGCCCTTGATCAGAGTGCAGCTCCATTGGGACCCCAAATCTGCTCACCCAGTTGTTGACTATCTGTTCGGCTACGGTCTTAGCCTCTTGATTTGGGATGGCAAACACTTCCGGCCACTTACTGAAGTAATCCATGACTACGAGAGTATATCGGTTTCCATTAAAGGTTTCGGGAAACGGCCCAGCGATGTCGATGGCTATTCGTTCGAAAGGTGCTCCGACATTGTATTGTTGCATTTGTCCATGTGGCTTTACTTTTGGGCCCTTGGTGGCCGCACATCTTATGCACTTTTTGCACCAATTCTCGACATCTTGTTTAGCGCTTAGCCAATAGAAACGTTCCCTTACCTTTTCCAACGTCTTGTTTATTCCCAAATGGCCTCCTGAGATTCCGTCATGTATTTCATGGAGCACTTGGTTGACTCTGGACCGTGGCACAATTAGCTGCATACGAGATGTTGTCCCATCTGTACTTTCCCATTTTCTCTTCAGCAATCCATCTTGCACAAAAAGCGAGTCCCACTGTGCCCAGTATGCCTTCAGAGTTTGGCTCCGATCTGATATCTGCTGCCAGCTTGGTCTTTCCTCGTGCTCTTTCCAGGCCAATATTGGTTCGATGTCATTGTCTGCCTGTTGGGAGGAACGGATTTCGTCTATACTCCAACCCTCTATTGGCTCAGTCCTGATCATTTGGATAGCTGCCTGTTCTTTTGCTTCTTTACGATTGCAGTGTTCGCATTTTACTCCGCACACGAGAGAGAGCATCAGCATTTGAGTGGAGTGTTCCCTTGCGGTGTTGCACTTCAAAGTCGTAGCCCTGCAACTGCTCGATCCATCTTGCAACTTGGTCTTCAGGGTTCTTAAATTGGAGTAGCCATTTCAGAGCTGCGTGGTCTGTCCGGAGAATGAACTTTTGTCCGTAGAGGTACTTATGGAAATGCTTCGTAGCCAGAATTAAAGCCAGAAGCTCGCGCCGGGTTACACAGTAGTTCCGTTCAGGTCTGGAGAGTACTTTGCTGTAATATGCGACCACTTTCCCTTGACCGTCATGATCTTGGGAGATCACAGCTCCGACCCCAACATTGCTAGCGTCTGCGTCCACGATGAACATTTTTCCGGGTGTCGGGTAACCCAAGATGGGGGCATTGCACAGCTGTCGCTTCAGTTCTTGAAATGCTTTTTCGCATTCTCCAGACCACCTGAACTGTCGGCCTTTTTCCGTAAGTTGATGCAGGCTCTTTGCAATGCCAGCAAAATCCTTTACGAACCTTCTGTAATACGTGGCGAAGCCCAAGAAGCTTCTCAGTTGGTGTTTATCTTTTGGAGAAGGCCAACTTTTCACGGCTTCGATTTTGTCACGATCCGTTCTTACTCCTTCCGCTGATATAATGTGACCCAGATATTTTACTTCCGGACGAAACAAGGCAAACTTTTCTGGGTTGAGCTTTAAATGAGCACTTCGTAGCCTCTCAAACACTTCTTTTAGATTTTCGCGGTGCTCCTCGTACGTCTTACCTATGACGATAACGTCGTCCAAATATACTAGGCAGGATTTCCAGGTGAGTCCTTGCAATGTTCGTTCCATTAGTCGCTCGAAGGTGGCCGGAGCGTTGCACAGTCCAAACGGCATCACTGCAAACTGCCAAAGATCGCTTCCTGTAGTGAAGGCAGTTTTCTCACGATCCGCACGATTTATCTCTACCTGCCAGTAACCGCTCTTCAAGTCAAGTGTTGAAAACCATTTCGCTCCAGAAAGCATATCCAAAGTGTCATCGATTCTCGGAAGTGGGTAGCTGTCCTTTTTAGTGACATCATTGAGACGTCGGTAGTCTACAATTTTATAAATACCAGCATCCCAAAGGTATGCAAATCAGTTCTAAAGTGTAATTTGAAGTGTTAATTAGGAGAAGTGATTAAGTGGTTTAAGTAAAAGATAAGAAAAGTATAAGTGGTTGAGAAATTGGATTGTATTGAGAGAAAGAATTAAATAGTGAATTTTAACTGTACTGAATAAAGGGATTTGTATTGAAAAGAATAAGTTCTATTATTTGTACCCACACAAACATTCTACATTGGTGTCAGAAGTGGGATAGGACTTATTGTGTGTAAAAAAAAAAAAAACTGTGTTTTCTGACTATTTGAAAAAGCTAGAATGGGTCGAAAACTATTGCAGTTGACCCTCGTCCAATTCAAATCCGAGTTGAACAAGAGAAGCCTCAGCGCCAGTGGAGGAAAAAGTGACCTGGTGCTCCGACTTCAGGAGGCTTTGAACAACGAGGGACATGATCCTGATGCATATTCCTTTGATGTTGACGAGGATGAACAGACAAGTACCGGCAATGACATGGCTGCAATGATGCAACTCCTCTTATTAAAAATGGACGAACAAAACAAAAAAATGGACGAACAGAAGAACAGTCTCGACCAACAAAAGAAAAATCTGTAAGAACAGAAGAACAGTCTGGAACAAAAAATGGACGAACAGAAGAGCAGCATTGAACAAAAATTCGACGACCAAAAGAATAGTCTAGAACAAAAACTGGAAGAACAAAATAACGTTCTACACCAAAAGTTCGAAGAAATAGATAACAAATTTGAAAGAATAGAGAAGAATGTTGGCGAAAAATTCGAACAAATGGACAACAAAGTTGAGCAACTGGCGAAAGAGCTCGACACAGTGCGAAAACAGAAACTGCGAGAATGTTCTTTAAGCGGTCCAAGGAGAAAAGATTTGAAACCTCCCTCATTCGATGGCCAGACCTCATGGTCTACTTATAAGAAGCAGTTTGAAATGGCTGCCTGTGCAAACGACTGGGACAATGAGGAAAAGTGCTTTGCCCTAACAATGGCCTTGCACGGTCCTGCAGCAGAATTGTTGCAAACAGTAGACATCGAAAAGCATAAAGATTATGTGACTTTAGTGCAGGCTATCGAGAAACGGTTTGGGGACAGCCACATGCAGGAGGTCTACAAGGTCCAATTGCAAAGCCGAACGCAGCAAAGAGGAGAAACACTGCAGCAGCTCCAAGCAGACGTGAGTAGACTTGCACATCTGTCATACCCCACCGCAGGCCAGGAAATTATCGACGAAATGGCAAAAGATGCATTTATCAGGGGGATTGCAGATTCGAAGCTACAGTCAGCAGTAAGGATGGCCGGGAAAAGAACCCTTGCTGAAGCACTTGCCTTCGCTCTGGCGATGGAAGCAGCCAATCAAGCTTCCAGGGGAACACATTTCGTCAGGGAAGTAGCATCTGTCGAATGTTCCTGCACAAGAATTAGTGCCGAGGAACGAGATACTCGACGGGATAGACGGATAATGCGCTGCTGGAATTGCAATAAAATAGGACACCTTCAAAGGCAGTGTAAAGAACCGGTGCGACGAAAAGACTGCCCTCACTGTGGTGACAAGCAAATAGGGGAAGAAACCCGCAGAAACAGCTATCAAGAAGCCGGTCAACCTTCCCGAAGCCATCAGTCGGGAAATGCTTAAGCACCAACTTCGCGGGGCAGAAGTTGGTAGCAGGAGTCGACGGCCCCAGGACCATCACCCAAGTCTCGCTGGCAAAACGATGCAGCGAAATCCTTCTAGTAGAAGTAGTCAGTGGAAAAGAAAAATGGATGGCAACAATAGACACCGGTGCCACGGCCTCAATCATCAGGAGGAATCTTGTGCAGAAGTCTTGGCTGCATAACACTAGCAGCTGCAGCTTGCGAACAGCTACAGGAGCAACGTTTAAGGTATATGGTGAAGTCCGCATAAAAATCCAACTGGCCGGAATAACATTCACTCACGCGTTTCTGGTAGCTGACATATGTGACGAGTGCATCATTGGTACAGACTTCATGAGAGAACATGGACTTGTAGTCGACTTGGGGGCACAAACCCTGAAATACGGAAACATGGAGATACCAATGATATACGGAAACGCCAATACCACAGTCTCAAATGTCGTCATCTGCAGCAATCAGAGTCTAGAGCCTTCGTCAGAAGCAATTTTGTGGGCAAAAGTGGAAGGTGGTCCTGGTAGCCACCGATTCTATTTGATGGAGCCAGAAAAGAAAAGAGACTTCATGGTGGGAAAGACCTTAGTGGAGCCAAAGAACAACATGGTCCCTGTAAGGATTCTAAATCCAAAGACATTCAGTGTAAAGGTGGAAAAGGGGGAGATAGTGGGAAAATGCGTACCTGTTGAGGCTATATCGACCACAACGGAAAAAAAGTGTGCAAAACCGGTCACAACAGTTCAGAGCATAAAAATCAAGAACAAAATTCTCAGCCTCTGTAATCTGGACGAAGATCAGCGAATCCTGGCAGAAAAACTAATCGGTGAGTACGCTGATATATTTGCTACACAAGACGGAGAATATGGACGTACGCATATTGTTCAACACCACATTGACACCGGAGACGCTCGACCAATCCGTCAACCTGCAAGGCGTCTTCCATTGGCAAAGCAAACTGAAGTTGCCGAAATGATGTCGAAGATGAAAGCTGAGGGAGTGATTGAAGAATCACAAAGTCCGTGGGCATCTCCAGTGGTCCTCGTGAAGAAGAAAGATGGCAGCACGAGATTTTGTGTAGACTACCGACGTCTCAATGATGTCACTAAAAAGGACAGCTACCCACTTCCGAGAATCGATGACACTTTGGATATGCTTTCTGGAGCGAAATGGTTTTCAACACTTGACTTGAAGAGCGGTTACTGGCAGGTAGAGATAAATCGTACGGACCGTGAGAAAACTGCCTTCACTACAGGAAGCGGTCTTTGGCAGTTTGCAGTGATGCCGTTTGGACTGTGCAACGCTCCGGCCACCTTCGAGCGACTAATGGAACGAACATTGCAAGGACTCACCTGGAAAACCTGCCTAGTATATTTGGACGACGTTATCGTCATAGGTAAGACGTACGAGGAGCACCGCGAAAATCTAAAAGAAGTGTTTGAGAGGCTACGAAGTGCTCATTTAAAGCTCAACCCGGAAAAGTGCGCCTTGTTTCGTCCGGAAGTACAATATCTGGGTCACATTATATCAGCGGAAGGAGTAAGAACGGATCCTGACAAAATCGAAGCCGTGAAAAGTTGGCCTTCTCCAAAAGATAAACACCAACTGAGAAGCTTCTTGGGACTCGCCACGTATTACAGAAGGTTCGTAAAGGATTTTGCTGGCATTGCGAAGAGCCTGCATCAACTTACAGAAAAAGGCCGACAGTTCAGGTGGTCTGGAGAATGCGAAAAAGCATTTCAAGAACTGAAGCGACAGCTGTGCAATGCCCCTATCTTGGGTTACCCGACGCCCGGAAAAATGTTCATCGTGGACGCAGACGCTAGCAATGTTGGGGTCGGAGCTGTGATTTCCCAGGTTCATGATGGTCAAGAGAAAGTGGTCGCATATTACAGTAAAGTACTCTCCAGACCTGAAAGGAACTACTGTGTAACCCGGCGCGAGCTTCTGGCTTTAATTCTGGCTACGAAGCATTTCCATAAGTACCTCTACGGACAAAAGTTCATTCTCCGGACAGACCACGCAGCTCTGAAATGGCTACTCCAATTTAAGAACCCTGAAGGCCAAGTTGCAAGATGGATCGAGCAGTTGCAGGGCTACGACTTTGAAGTGCAACACCGCAAGGGAACACTCCACTCAAATGCTGATGCTCTCTCTCGTCGACCGTGCGGGGTAAAATGCGAACACTGCAACCGTAAAGAAGCGAAAGAACAGGCAACTATCCAAATGATCAGGACTGAGCCAATAGAGGGTTGGAGTATAGACGAAATCCGTTCCTCCCAACAGGCAGACAATGACATCGAACCAATATTGGCCTGGAAGGAACACGAGGAAAGACCAAGCTGGCAGCAGATATCAGATCGGAGCCAAACTCTGAAGGCATACTGGGCACAGTGGGACTCGCTTTTTGTGCAAGATGGATTGCTGAAGAGAAAATGGGAAAGTGCAGATGTGACAACATCTCGTATGCAGCTAATTGTGCCACGGTCCAGAGTCAACCAAGTGCTCCATGAAATACATGACGGAATCTCAGGAGGCCATTTGGGAATAAACAAGACGTTGGAAAAGGTAAGGGAAGGTTTCTATTGGCTAAGCGCTAAACAAGATGTCGAGAATTGGTGCAAAAAGTGCATAAGGTGTGCGGCTACCAAGGGTCTAAAAGTAAAGCCACATGGACAAATGCAACAATACAATGTCGGAGCACCTTTCGAACGAATAGCCATCGACATCGCTGGGCCGTTTCCCGAAACCTTTAATGGAAACCGATATACGCTCGTAGTCATGGATTACTTCAGTAAGTGGCCGGACGTGTTTGCCATCCCAAATCAAGAGGCTAAGACCGTAGCCGAACAGATAGCCAACAACTGGGTGAGCAGATTTGGGGTACCAATGGAGCTGCACTCTGATCAAGGGCGAAACTTTGAATCAAAAGTCTTCCAGGAAATATGCCAATATTTGGGAATAAGAAAGACAAGGACAACGCCACTACACCCTCAATCTGATGGAATGGTCGAGCGATTCAATCGGACCTTGAGTGAGCATCTATCTAAGGTTGTCAGCAACTGCCAGCGGGATTGGGATCGACACATATCCCTCTTCTTAATGGCCTACCGAAACGCGGTCCATAGCTCAACAGGGCACACACCATCCGAGATCTTTTTTGGTCAAACAATTCGGTTGCCAAGTGAAGCAAAATTCGGATCCCCACCGACGGAGCCCAAAGAGGTGAACGAGTACGTGAATGACTTACGCAGCAGGATTCGTAAATTGCATGAAGACACCAGAGAAAAGATGAAGCTAGCAAGCAGCCGCATGAAAACTATGTACGATATCAAGGCGAAATCTTCCGGTTTCAACGAAGGAGATCTGGTTTGGCTGTATAATCCTCAGCGTAAGAAAGGCAAATCACCAAAATTGCAACAGGACTGGGGAGGTCCATACAAGGTGATAACCCGCATTAATGACGTTGTCTACCGGATCCAGCGTGGGGATCGAGGAAAATTGAAAGTGGTCCATTTGGATAGAATGTGTCATTTCAACGGGATGCTGAATGACGAAGTTGTTCGTGACGAACAACTGTAGGGAGGGAGCAATGTGATAACCACTTAAATGTGAGCAGCGACATCTAGCAGAAAATGTCGAAGACCAGAAGATTTCGATACTGGAATAACAAAGTCTCGACTGGAGAGTGGAATCGAATTTTCTAGCAAATTGGAAATTGTATGGGACGCTGGATGGCGAGGATTGTTCTCGAAGTATGTCATTCGAGTATAATTTGAACTGCTAATTAGGAGAAGTGATTAAGTGGTTTAAGTAAAAGATAAGAAAAGTATAAGTGGTTGAGAAATTGAATTGTACTGAGAGAAAGAACTAAATAGTGAATTTTAACTGTACTGAATAAAGGGATTTGTATTGAAAAGAATAAGTTCTATTATTTGTACCCACACAAACATTTTACAAATAGAACTTATTCTTTTCAATACAAATCCCTTTATTCAGTACAGTTAAAATTCACTATTTAGTTCTTTCTCTCAGTACAATTCAATTTCTCAACCACTTATACTTTTCTTATCTTTTACATCGACATCGCTGGGCCGTTTCCCGAAACCTTTAATGGAAACCGATATACGCTCGTAGTCATGGATTACTTCAGTAAGTGGCCGGACGTGTTTGCCATCCCAAATCAAGAGGCTAAGACCGTAGCCGAACAGATAGTCAACAACTGGGTGAGCAGATTTGGGGTACCAATGGAGCTGCACTCTGATCAAGGGCGAAACTTTGAATCAAAAGTCTTCCAAGAAATATGCCAATATTTGGGAATAAGAAAGACAAGGACAACGCCACTACACCCTCAATCTGATGGAATGGTCGAGCGATTCAATCGGACCTTGAATGAGCATCTATCTAAGGTTGTCAGCAACTGCCAGCGGGATTGGGATCGACACATACCCCTCTTCTTAATGGCCTACCGAAACGCGGTCCATAGCTCTACAGGGCACACACCATCCGAGATCTTATTTGGTCAAACGATTCGGTTGCCAAGTGAAGCAAAATTCGGATCCCCACCGACGGAGCCCAAAGAGGTGAACGAGTTCGTGAATGACTTACGCAGCAGGATTCGTAAATTGCATGAAGACACCAGAGAAAAGATGAAGCTAGCAAGCAGCCGCATGAAAACTAGGTACGATATCAAGGCGAAATCTTCCGGTTTCAACGAAGGAGATCTGGTTTTGCTGTATAATCCTCAGCGTAAGAAAGGCAAATCACCAAAATTGCAACAGGACTGGGAAGGTCGATACAAGGTGATAACCCGCATTAATGACGTTGTCTACCGGATCCAGCGTGGGAATCGAGGAAAATTGAAAGTGGTCCATTTGGATAGAATGTGTCATTTCAACGGGATGCTGAATGACGAAGTTGTTCGGGACGAACAACTGTAGGGAGGGAGCAATGTGATAACCACTTAAATGTGAGCAGCGACATCTAGCAGAAAATGTCGAAGACCAGAAGGTTTCGATATTGGAATAACAAAGTCTGGAGACTGGAGAGTGGAATCGAATTTTCTAGCAAATTGGAAATTGTATGGGACGCTGGATGGCGAGGATTGTTCTCGAGGTATGTCATTCGAGTATAAATACCAGCATCCCAAAGGTATGCAAATCAGTTCTAAAGTGTAATATGAAGTGTTAATTATGAGAAGTGATTAAGTGGTTTAAGTAAAAGATAAGAAAAGTATAAGTGGTTGAGAAATTGGATTGTATTGAGAGAAAGAATTAAATAGTGAATTTTAACTGTACTGAATAAAGGGATTTGTATTGAAAAGAATAAGTTCTATTATTTGTACCCACACAAACATTCTACATTGGTGTCAGAAGTGGGATAGGACTTATTGTGTGTAAAAAAAAAAAAAACTGTGTTTTCTGACTATTTGAAAAAGCTAGAATGGGTCGAAAACTATTGCAGTTGACCCTCGTCCAATTCAAATCCGAGTTGAACAAGAGAAGCCTCAGCGCCAGTGGAGGAAAAAGTGACCTGGTGCTCCGACTTCAGGAGGCTTTGAACAACGAGGGACATGATCCTGATGCATATTCCTTTGATGTTGACGAGGATGAACAGACAAGTACCGGCAATGACATGGCTGCAATGATGCAACTCCTCTTATTAAAAATGGACGAACAAAACAAAAAAATGGACGAACAAAACAAAAAAATGGACGAACAGAAGAACAGTCTCGACCAACAAAAGAAAAATCTGTAAGAACAGAAGAACAGTCTGGAACAAAAAATGGACGAACAGAAGAGCAGCATTGAACAAAAATTCGACGACCAAAAGAATAGTCTAGAACAAAAACTGGAAGAACAAAATAACGTTCTACACCAAAAGTTCGAAGAAATAGATAACAAATTTGAAAGAATAGAGAAGAATGTTGGCGAAAAATTCGAACAAATGGACAACAAAGTTGAGCAACTGGCGAAAGAGCTCGACACAGTGCGAAAACAGAAACTGCGAGAATGTTCTTTAAGCGGTCCAAGGAGAAAAGATTTGAAACCTCCCTCATTCGATGGCCAGACCTCATGGTCTACTTATAAGAAGCAGTTTGAAATGGCTGCCTGTGCAAACGACTGGGACAATGAGGAAAAGTGCTTTGCCCTAACAATGGCCTTGCACGGTCCTGCAGCAGAATTGTTGCAAACAGTAGACATCGAAAAGCATAAAGATTATGTGACTTTAGTGCAGGCTATCGAGAAACGGTTTGGGGACAGCCACATGCAGGAGGTCTACAAGGTCCAATTGCAAAGCCGAACGCAGCAAAGAGGAGAAACACTGCAGCAGCTCCAAGCAGACGTGAGTAGACTTGCACATCTGTCATACCCCACCGCAGGCCAGGAAATTATCGACGAAATGGCAAAAGATGCATTTATCAGGGGGATTGCAGATTCGAAGCTACAGTCAGCAGTAAGGATGGCCGGGAAAAGAACCCTTGCTGAAGCACTTGCCTTCGCTCTGGCGATGGAAGCAGCCAATCAAGCTTCCAGGGGAACACATTTCGTCAGGGAAGTAGCATCTGTCGAATGTTCCTGCACAAGAATTAGTGCCGAGGAACGAGATACTCGACGGGATAGACGGATAATGCGCTGCTGGAATTGCAATAAAATAGGACACCTTCAAAGGCAGTGTAAAGAACCGGTGCGACGAAAAGACTGCCCTCACTGTGGTGACAAGCAAATAGGGGAAGAAACCCGCAGAAACAGCTATCAAGAAGCCGGTCAACCTTCCCGAAGCCATCAGTCGGGAAATGCTTAAGCACCAACTTCGCGGGGCAGAAGTTGGTAGCAGGAGTCGACGGCCCCAGGACCATCACCCAAGTCTCGCTGGCAAAACGATGCAGCGAAATCCTTCTAGTAGAAGTAGTCAGTGGAAAAGAAAAATGGATGGCAACAATAGACACCGGTGCCACGGCCTCAATCATCAGGAGGAATCTTGTGCAGAAGTCTTGGCTGCATAACACTAGCAGCTGCAGCTTGCGAACAGCTACAGGAGCAACGTTTAAGGTATATGGTGAAGTCCGCATAAAAATCCAACTGGCCGGAATAACATTCACTCACGCGTTTCTGGTAGCTGACATATGTGACGAGTGCATCATTGGTACAGACTTCATGAGAGAACATGGACTTGTAGTCGACTTGGGGGCACAAACCCTGAAATACGGAAACATGGAGATACCAATGATATACGGAAACGCCAATACCACAGTCTCAAATGTCGTCATCTGCAGCAATCAGAGTCTAGAGCCTTCGTCAGAAGCAATTTTGTGGGCAAAAGTGGAAGGTGGTCCTGGTAGCCACCGATTCTATTTGATGGAGCCAGAAAAGAAAAGAGACTTCATGGTGGGAAAGACCTTAGTGGAGCCAAAGAACAACATGGTCCCTGTAAGGATTCTAAATCCAAAGACATTCAGTGTAAAGGTGAAAAAGGGGGAGATAGTGGGAAAATGCGTACCTGTTGAGGCTATATCGACCACAACGGAAAAAAAGTGTGCAAAACCGGTCACAACAGTTCAGAGCATAAAAATCAAGAACAAAATTCTCAGCCTCTGTAATCTGGACGAAGATCAGCGAATCCTGGCAGAAAAACTAATCGGTGAGTACGCTGATATATTTGCTACACAAGACGGAGAATATGGACGTACGCATATTGTTCAACACCACATTGACACCGGAGACGCTCGACCAATCCGTCAACCTGCAAGGCGTCTTCCATTGGCAAAGCAAACTGAAGTTGCCGAAATGATGTCGAAGATGAAAGCTGAGGGAGTGATTGAAGAATCACAAAGTCCGTGGGCATCTCCAGTGGTCCTCTTGAAGAAGAAAGATGGCAGCACGAGATTTTGTGTAGACTACCGACGTCTCAATGATGTCACTAAAAAGGACAGCTACCCACTTCCGAGAATCGATGACACTTTGGATATGCTTTCTGGAGCGAAATGGTTTTCAACACTTGACTTGAAGAGCGGTTACTGGCAGGTAGAGATAAATCGTACGGACCGTGAGAAAACTGCCTTCACTACAGGAAGCGGTCTTTGGCAGTTTGCAGTGATGCCGTTTGGACTGTGCAACGCTCCGGCCACCTTCGAGCGACTAATGGAACGAACATTGCAAGGACTCACCTGGAAAACCTGCCTAGTATATTTGGACGACGTTATCGTCATAGGTAAGACGTACGAGGAGCACCGCGAAAATCTAAAAGAAGTGTTTGAGAGGCTACGAAGTGCTCATTTAAAGCTCAACCCGGAAAAGTGCGCCTTGTTTCGTCCGGAAGTACAATATCTGGGTCACATTATATCAGCGGAAGGAGTAAGAACGGATCCTGACAAAATCGAAGCCGTGAAAAGTTGGCCTTCTCCAAAAGATAAACACCAACTGAGAAGCTTCTTGGGACTCGCCACGTATTACAGAAGGTTCGTAAAGGATTTTGCTGGCATTGCGAAGAGCCTGCATCAACTTACAGAAAAAGGCCGACAGTTCAGGTGGTCTGGAGAATGCGAAAAAGCATTTCAAGAACTGAAGCGACAGCTGTGCAATGCCCCTATCTTGGGTTACCCGACGCCCGGAAAAATGTTCATCGTGGACGCAGACGCTAGCAATGTTGGGGTCGGAGCTGTGATTTCCCAGGTTCATGATGGTCAAGAGAAAGTGGTCGCATATTACAGTAAAGTACTCTCCAGACCTGAAAGGAACTACTGTGTAACCCGGCGCGAGCTTCTGGCTTTAATTCTGGCTACGAAGCATTTCCATAAGTACCTCTACGGACAAAAGTTCATTCTCCGGACAGACCACGCAGCTCTGAAATGGCTACTCCAATTTAAGAACCCTGAAGGCCAAGTTGCAAGATGGATCGAGCAGTTGCAGGGCTACGACTTTGAAGTGCAACACCGCAAGGGAACACTCCACTCAAATGCTGATGCTCTCTCTCGTCGACCGTGCGGGGTAAAATGCGAACACTGCAACCGTAAAGAAGCGAAAGAACAGGCAACTATCCAAATGATCAGGACTGAGCCAATAGAGGGTTGGAGTATAGACGAAATCCGTTCCTCCCAACAGGCAGACAATGACATCGAACCAATATTGGCCTGGAAGGAACACGAGGAAAGACCAAGCTGGCAGCAGATATCAGATCGGAGCCAAACTCTGAAGGCATACTGGGCACAGTGGGACTCGCTTTTTGTGCAAGATGGATTGCTGAAGAGAAAATGGGAAAGTGCAGATGTGACAACATCTCGTATGCAGCTAATTGTGCCACGGTCCAGAGTCAACCAAGTGCTCCATGAAATACATGACGGAATCTCAGGAGGCCATTTGGGAATAAACAAGACGTTGGAAAAGGTAAGGGAAGGTTTCTATTGGCTAAGCGCTAAACAAGATGTCGAGAATTGGTGCAAAAAGTGCATAAGGTGTGCGGCTACCAAGGGTCTAAAAGTAAAGCCACATGGACAAATGCAACAATACAATGTCGGAGCACCTTTCGAACGAATAGCCATCGACATCGCTGGGCCGTTTCCCGAAACCTTTAATGGAAACCGATATACGCTCGTAGTCATGGATTACTTCAGTAAGTGGCCGGACGTGTTTGCCATCCCAAATCAAGAGGCTAAGACCGTAGCCGAACAGATAGTCAACAACTGGGTGAGCAGATTTGGGGTACCAATGGAGCTGCACTCTGATCAAGGGCGAAACTTTGAATCAAAAGTCTTCCAAGAAATATGCCAATATTTGGGAATAAGAAAGACAAGGACAACGCCACTACACCCTCAATCTGATGGAATGGTCGAGCGATTCAATCGGACCTTGAATGAGCATCTATCTAAGGTTGTCAGCAACTGCCAGCGGGATTGGGATCGACACATACCCCTCTTCTTAATGGCCTACCGAAACGCGGTCCATAGCTCAACAGGGCACACACCATCCGAGATCTTATTTGGTCAAACGATTCGGTTGCCAAGTGAAGCAAAATTCGGATCCCCACCGACGGAGCCCAAAGAGGTGAACGAGTACGTGAATGACTTACGCAGGATTCGTAAATTGCATGAAGACACCAGAGAAAAGATGAAGCTAGCAAGCAGCCGCATGAAAACTAGGTACGATATCAAGGCGAAATCTTCAGGTTTCAACGAAGGAGATCTGGTTTGGCTGTATAATCCTCAGCGTAAGAAAGGCAAATCACCAAAATTGCAACAGGACTGGGGGAGGTCCATACAAGGTGATAACCCGCATTAATGACGTTGTCTACCGGATCCAGCGTGGGGATCGAGGAAAATTGAAAGTGGTCCATTTGGATAGAATGTGTCATTTCAACGGGATGCTGAATGACAAAGTTGTTCGTGACGAACAACTGTAGGGAGGGAGCAATGTGATAACCACTAAAATGTGAGCAGCGACATCTAGCAGAAAATGTCGAAGACCAGAAGATTTCGATACTGGAATAACAAAGTCTCGACTGGAGAGTGGAATCGAATTTTCTAGCAAATTGGAAATTGTATGGGACGCTGGATGGGCGAGGATTGTTCTCGAAGTATGTCATTCGAGTATAATTTGAACTGCTAATTAGGAGAAGTGATTAAGTGGTTTAAGTAAAAGATAAGAAAAGTATAAGTGGTTGAGAAATTGGATTGTACTGAGAGAAAGAATTAAATAGTGAATTGTAACTGTACTGAATAAAGGGATTTGTATTGAAAAGAATAAGTTCTATTTGTAAAATGTTTGTGTGGGTACAAATAATAGAACTTATCTTTTCAATACAAATCCCTTTATTCAGTACAGTTAAAATTCACTATTTAGTTCTTTCTCTCAGTACAATTCAATTTCTCAACCACTTATACTTTTCTTATCTTTTAC